>LPNX010439738.1:65963-258231 GCA_001517045.1 Pseudotsuga menziesii
GCTGTCAAAGCATGAGTGGAGACAAGATTCTACAATTTTTTTTTACAGTCCATTGTTAAGGGAGGATTTTCCCAAGTTGGTTTTGCCTCTTTCCTTGTTTCATATGGACTTGCAGTATGTAAAAGGGTGACTAATCCTTGTTGCTAGGCCCTATATTTTGATTTATTACTCATAAAGTCAGGCTTAAGGGGGGGTGTTAGAATAATCAACCCATAGTTTACCCACTTAGACATTAATTCCATTATTTTTGTCTTATTTGCCTAGTTCATGTGTCCCACCTTGTGCAAGTTGCTATTTTCCTATCCATAGAGGTCAAACTTGCCTTATTTGACTCATGTAGCACATGGGAGAGCTAAAGGAATAAATTCTTCTTTATTCCTGGCCTCCTAGGCACCCTTCTGCTTTTTCTGCTTTATTGCCTTCTTTTTCAGTGTTTTAAGGCAAAAGGAAAAGCTAGACTAGGTGAGGTTGACTTGTTTTTTGTCCTACACATAATCCTCTCTTTTCTCCATGCAAAAGCATGTATGAGCTGCCATTCCACCACTCATTAGCTTTCCCATGTGCCCTTGCCAATTCCTTAGCCTCATGACATATTTGGGATCAGCTTTTTACACCTATGGGGGATTTGGCTATTTTGGGTAAGCCTGCTTTATGCTAGATTTGGATGCTTCCTTATGCATTCGATTTGCTCATGTATTCTATATATTCAGTAGACTATGTTATTACAGGGTTGGCTATTGTACACTCAGTTAATATAATTTTGTGTTACAGCTCCATTTTCAGTCTCTATTGTTGACAATTTGCATGATCAATTGTAATTTGTTGTGAGTGAAATTAATCTATTGCTGGTCAGAATTTCTACAAAGGCTACATGGGATCTGGAGGATGCCATGCGATTGGCACATCCATTTTTGTTCAATTTTGCGGAACACTGAGGTGATGCCAGTGTAACATTTTGTTCAAATTTTGCAAAGCACTAAGGACAGTGCTATTGAAGGGGGAGGGGAATGTCACATCCCCGGTTTTGACCCCATTGCATTAGATGTATATACTGTAATGATCATGGTGTGGAGCTAAAGGCCAAGGCCCCACCATTGATCGGTTATGCTATGTTCTAGATTTAGACTTGTCACCGATGGTATATCAGGGCATGTGGCATATATTATGTTTATCATCATGTAAATATGCATCTATAATTAATTAAATGAACCCGACCAGCTACGATCGTGGAAACTAAAATGAGAAAGGGGCATGATTTTCACAAGGATAAGGATGTGGGAAATTGTCAAACCTTGGGCCAATAAGGGAAAATACCCATGTGTCTTCTTTCCTTGTCTTACCCAACCACTTTCATTAAGAATTGTTGCTGTTGGTTGAGGCAGTTATTGTCTTTGGGAGTGGGGTGGCAGGACTGTCAATCCTCACCCACACGCACACTCCACCCATGGTTGACTCCACAATGGAAAAAACGCTCATGCACTTCCATTTCGCGTCCTCCCGGTTGTCTGTTCATCCACACGCAAAGGTAGAGCTGCTAATCTTCACACAGGGGCCGTTGTCTATTCTTTGGTTCCCATGCACAGACTTCTTTCCAGCTTGGTCTCATGCATCCAAGAGAGAGGAGTCGTTTCCACTGCCATTCACGTTTTCCTCACGAAGGAATCGACTGTGTTTTAACCCGTAGTTGGAATTGGGTGTGGATTTCTCTCACGCACAGGAATTTTCCTGGCTTTCGGATTGATGCAGTGAGCTAAGAGCCGTGCTCTTTCATCCATGAATTGCTGTGAAGGGCCATTCACATTTTTGGCTATCTCACAAACTGGGATGGGGGCTTAGTTTTGCTTGATAAACCTGGTGGCTGGAAACCACACAGACAGAGTTAGAGGGCTGGCCTTCTTCTCCATGACCCCTGAATAGCATTGCAAGGGAATGCAGGGCCCGAGGGAATATGTAGTAGAGAAGGGAATGATTCCTTGTGTTGGGTGTGGGTGGGTGTCTTAGAGGTCAGGCTAGTTCCGGTGTAGGTGTTCTTGGCTCTGTAATGAGCTCACCCGCTTAGCATTAAGCCTTTCCCAACTCCTTGATAGCCTGATAAACCCAACTGTGTTGGCTTGGCTGTGTTTTGTATACCCTTGGCTATGTGTAAGCCTACTAGTTCCCTTATTCCTTGGAGAATCATGCCCAAATCGGGGGTGGCAGCGCTGCTGATAGCTTAAGGAGCATGCTGGCCTATGGTTGGGTGGAACGTTGCAGCGACATAGCTGGTTGCAGGACGAGTTCATCATAAGATAAGTGATCTTGTCCATTTTACCTCTGCAACCATATTTTTCTGTTAATGAAAATCATGAACATGTTAAATGAATGCTTGTGTGAATGCATGTTGATTCCGCTGTGCTGGATAAATTAACTATAGCTGTGTATGATAAACAATGGCATTTGTGTATGTTCCACTACAATGCATCTTTTTTTTGCTTCAATGCATTCTGTTTGAGCATTTTGTTGTAATTCGCATGTCCATGGGGCTGGCAAGCATGTTGTTTCAGCAATTTTTATGCATGTTCATGTTCATGGGTTCTTAGCATGGGTGTTTGAATCTTGTAGTCGCATCCTCTTCGTTGACCGGAGGCATGTGGATGTGACAGTTCTGTATGAAATTTTTAATTCCGCATGATAATCGAGGTATGGGTATGTAACAGATTACTACTCATCCAACTAACTCCTCCACTAAATAACTTGAAAAATATCCACTAGTCAACCATTTTAAAGATCTCTAGTCCATTCAGAGTCTAAAAAAACATGTATTTTTATTCCCTTGTTTTTCTTAGGTTCCCCTTGATAGCATATTGCATGATGTCCTATGTCATGCAAGTACTTGGATACTCTCTTGAGTATGGTCTAGTTCTCTTTTCTAGGTGTCAACATGTACGTGCTTAATAATCCCATTGCATGGGAAATACCCGGTCGAGTCATACCATAGCATACATCAAACCACCTACAGAGCTAGGATAGGGCACATTAGACATGTACTCTATTTCTTCCTATGTTTTGGGACACTATTCAACATATAATTTAACTCCCATAGGAATATAGACTTTGACCAATTTGCACTTTTTCGTGTTGAAGCGTTTCATAACTGTCTCAACATATTTATTAGGATTTAACTAAATCCTTCTACCTGCTCGATCTCTTTTTATTTTCATTCCAAGAATGAAATTTGTTGCACTGAGATCCTTTATGTCAAACTTGGAGGAAAATTGCAGTTTTACCTCCTTGATTAGATCCATGTTATTTCTGATCGACAACGTGATGTCGAAATACAAAAATGCATATACAAAATGATCACCAACTTTCATTCCATACAAATAGTGATCGACCTGACTTCTCATAAACCTAGATTTTGGATATACATATCAAAATTTTGATACCACATCCTAAGTGATTGTTTTAGACTATAGAGAGACTTCTTGAGCTTGCAGACCAACTCATTTTATCCTTCCATTGTAAAACCTTCAAGATTCTTCATATAAATTTCTTCTTCAAGGCCACCATGAAAAAATATTGTCTCATCCATCTATTTTATATAAATATGAAATGTTGTATCTAAATACATTATTACCCTAAATGAATTTAACTTCGAAATATGAGAGAAAATATCAACAAAGTTGTCTCCATCAACTTGGGAATATCCCTTTTCTACTAGTCAAACCTTGTACTTCTGGACTTGTCCTATTCCATTTACCTTTTTTTATAACACCCACTTACTTTTGACAAGTTTCCTCCATTTGGTAACTTTACCGTATACCATGTTTCATTATTTCTTAAGGATTCCATTTCCTCTTCCATAGCTTACCCTCCGCCGATTCAATTGCTTCCTTTATCATCCCGTGATCATATTCTATGGAATATATTGAAAAATTAGAGTGTAAGTTAGGTATAATATACCTTTCATGAGGTTTTCTTACTCTACCACTTTCTGACAACTGAAGTCTAATGTTCCACCTCTTCATCAGATTCAAACGAGTCATCTAAATGTAGTTTTTCATCATTCATTTCAAACTCTTAATTTTCTGATTCATGTTCTCTTTTAACCTCTTCATCCCTGGAAGTACCTCTGAGTTCCCTAAATATTACATATCTACTATAAAATTCCTTCCTTGTGACCATATTCCATAGCTTATACCCTTTTGATCCATCCTTGTACCCAATGAAGATGCATTTGTTTGGCTTGTTGTCAAGTTAAGTTATTCTCTCCTTTGGGATATGCACAAAGGCATTAAACCCCAAAAAATGAGATGTGTAAGAGATGGATTTTTACTGGCCCATGGCTCATATGGATTCTTGTTGACCAGAGCCATTGGCAATGAGATATTTACCAAGTAACATGTTGTGTCAACCATCTCTCCCTAGAATTCTTATGCTATCACTGCACCACTGAGCATGCTCCTACCTTTCTCGATCAATGCTTTATGTATTCTTTATGCAACTCCATTCTGTTGAGGTGTGTATAGAGTTGTGTTTTGTCAATCTATATCATTCTTCCTACAAAATTGGTTGAATGACTTACCACAAATTTCTCCTCCATTATTAATCCTTTTACCCATTTGATTTTCTACAAGATCCTTGAACTCTTGGAACTTCTCAAAGACCTCATATTTCTTCCTTAGAAAATAAAATAATGTCATTATGGAGAAATAATTTATGAAAGATATGTAATACCTTGATCCTCCTAGTGAAGGGACTAAAACTAGTATAAACACATCATTATGTATTAACTCTAGTATTTCCCTATCCCTAGTAGCACCAGATACGAAACTTACATGACTTTGTTTTCCATAAATACAATGTTCAAAAAATTCTATTTCTACAGAACAGATCATACCTTTATTGTGCATAGCACAAAGACATTTCCACTAGTATGTCCCACCAATTGATACCACAATGTTGTTGAGTCAACTAGAAAAGAAGATATGTCATCAGATTCAAGACAGACTACATTAGCACATCCATCAGTGTTTGTTCTTCCTAATAGCTTTACAAGGTTCTAGTCCAAACTCCTCTCATCAATACCATCACTCCTCACACCATGTTGCACATATTTTTCTCAAATATAGACTACAATCCTACATTCCGCATCTTACTAACTAAGATTAGGATTTGAGCCAAGCCTGGGATATGCAACACTCCTCAAAGAGTTCCTATTATTCCATATTTTAATAGAAGTCAAAATTTACCTCATCCTACTATCTTGGTTGGTGAAACATCTCCAAAAAAATAGCATTGCTGTCGAACTTCTCATATTCCTAGAACCATTATTTTTTTGGCGTCATATGATATGACGTACCAACGTCAAATAACCAAGAGTCATGATCTGATTGTGTACTTGTGGAGGCCAAATACACATCACCTTTCTCTTCTTGCAAAGTCATACCATTAGTCGATTAACATTCCTTGGAACATTTTATTTTCTTGAATTCCATCGACTCAAAATCTTGCTTATAATGCTCAATCTTACCACATTTCTAACATCTTCTCATTGTCAGACCAGGATATTTAGATCTAGTCTTAAATCTAACCCTCAAATTTGATATTCTACTAGAGTTTTTTTATTTTATTATGTCTACTGACCGACCTCTTACCATCAAATCATCGTGGATCAAAGATCCAGGTTTTTTCATCTCATTTCTTCTGAGAACAGAGATGCAACCACATCATTTATATTCAATGTGGTATTATTTCTTCCAATAACCATGACTATGATATCGTAGGAGTCTGGTAAAGAAAATAATATATTGATAGAATTATCCTCCTCAGCAATTTTAATATCCACAAACAAAAACTAATCAATCATAGTGTTTAATGTATTCAGGTGATTTGTAACTAAGTCACCTTCACTCATCCTTAGAAGGTATAACTTCTTCCAAAGAAACAACTTGTTAATTAGATATTTTTACTAGTACAAGTACCCCCAACTTTTTCCATATATTCTTTGCAGTGTCTTCTCCTAATACATTCAAAAATACACAATATACTAAACAAAGTTGGATTATACTTTTTACTTTTCTACCAATTTTTCCCCAATCTTCCAATGATACATCTATCAAATTTGTACTAGAGTTGACAATAATCCATTTCTCTCTACCTGCAAAGTTGGAAACTATGTGTGGTAAACACAATGAAATTTGAAGTCATCGACTTGAAAATGAGTTCATTACATTAAATCCATGTGATTTATATTACATACATGACTATTTGTCTAAGTGCAAGACCCTTACACTCTTACTTGATGAATGCGACATAACAAAAAAGGAATAACAAGAAATTTATTTTTCATATTCTCTCCAAGCTTGGACCTTTCTATTTTGTTTGTGTGTTTACCATTTACTCCATGAAACAATCTTTGGGTATTCACTATAGAAATCCTTGTCTTGAATGTTTTTTGTAATTCCTTGATTAGGAAGTAAGATTAGCTCATACATCTTGGAATAAATAGCAATGGATATACATCTACTAAATCCCTAGTGGCACAATAGAAAGAGAAAACCAAGCATCACAAGAAGCAACCTTCGCACAATAATAAGAAAAACAAGGACGCCAAACCCTCTCAACCAACTCATCCTTCTAAGAATGAGAAAGGAACCAGAATGATATTTTTTAAGGATTCTAATATTATACTTAAGTTGAGTATTCTAGGCGGTTGTTTTGGAATGAAAAAAACATGTTTATAGGTAGGTAGGCGAATATTAAATATGAAACATAAAATTAACACTAAAATGTGTACATTTTTGCGAATATTATGATTAAAAAACATACTTTATGTAAATATAGGCGATATTAGACACTGAAAATTACCAAATAGAAAATTTATTTTTTGAAAAAAAACCCCAAAAATAGTCGATTGGCGAATGTTCGTCCCTAAAAAATACCCTACAGTTACCAAATCAAAATGTAAGAATACTGAAAGTCATTATAACATTTGTGGGAAAGATAATAATGGTGGATCTCAATGTTTCAAGAAGTTGGAATCCTTGAAAGAAACACTGAAGAAGCACATCATCAACCTCGATTCATCTTCAGAATATACATCTCGTGGACATGTACTTTGTGCTTCTAGTTTTTCCTTTAATGAATCTTATTCTTCTTCTTTGAATGAGTGGCTCATTGATTCTAGAGAATCTTATCACATGGATAAGGATAAGGCCATATTTTCTACTATGAATGATGTAATACCATTTTTTTTGGGTGATGATAGATCTCTTGTGTTGTAGTACCTAGAACAGTTCAAGTAGATATTGGCCAATTTAATGATGTACCATGTGTTCCAAGAATTTCTTGAAATTTTTTTCAGTCTATCAAATCACTCATTCTAGTGAAGGTAAGAATGCAACATTTACACCTCACCAAGTTTTAATCAAGGATTTTAAATATCCTCAGCATGTTCTATCCACTAGAATAAACGATGTTATTATAGGGTTGTACAATATTAACAACTTTGGGTCATCAAATTTTCCCTTGGTTTTTGTTACTCATAGTGATGACTTGAGCAAACTTTGGCATGAATGTTTTGGTCACTTAAATTATCGTTGATTGTAAAAACTATGTAAAGAAAATATTGTTGGAGGTTTTTGCGGAAATAGATCAAAGTGTAATTTGGTTGTCATTGATGGAAATATAGTTCCAAGGATATGATCGAGATAAGCATAGGACTCAGAAGAATCCATGGCTTATGCGTCATCAAATAGATCCACAATCATATTTGATTTCCACAACAAAAAGACATAGATCCACAGAGTTAGGTCGTGATCTGCATCAAAAACTGATTTGACGGTCAGGAGTGAACCTGCAGAAGAAACCAACGGTCAAGAGAAAATCTGCAAAGTTTGAAAGGTAATCTGATGAACAGATTTGACGGTCATGAGTGAACCCGCACAAGAAATCGATGGCACGGAAGGAGTTTTGCAAATGGAAGTTGAAAAGAGGAAATTCTAGAAGTTGTTCAAACAAATGTTGATAACCCAGGATCCGCATCTCGCACCAAATCCAAGATCGATGGTCGGGAAAGGGTGCACAAGAAATCGATGAAACGGAAGGAGTTTTGCAAGTGAAAGGAGAAAAGAGAAAGTATGGAATTTTTTCAAACAGATGTTGGAAACCTGATATCCGCATCCCGCACCGGACCTAAGATCAATAGTCAGGAAATGGCACACAAGAAATCAATGGCGCGAAAGCAGTTTTGCAACCAGAAGGCAGAAAGAGGAAATTCTGGAATTTGTTCAAACAGATGTTGGAAACCCAAGATCTGCATCCTGCACTGGATCTAAGATCGACGGTTGGTAAATGGTGCATAAGAAATTGACGACGCAGAAGGAGTTTTACAAGTGAAAGGAAAAAAGCAGAAAAGTATGGAAGCTGATTAACAAAATGTTGAAGACTCGGGATCCACTTCCTGCACTAGATCTAAGATCGACGGTCCAAAAATGATGCATAAGAAATCGACATCACATATTACATTTGCAGAAAATAAGGTGCGAAAGCAGGTGTTTGATTTGAGATCAACGACCAGTAGAGAGGCCGCACAAAATCAACGACATGGAAGAAATTATGCAGAAAAGGATGTGCGGATATCTGGAAAAAACACATATCCAATATCTGATTTTCTTCTCAAATCAACAGTCACAGAGAGCCCAAAGAATATCAATGGTGTGGAATGATTGGTGTGAAACTGGTACTGTCGAACCAGAACTACGGAACCAAGTGTGTAGAAACTATGATTTGTTGCAGAAAATGACAATTGCAGAAGAATCCAAATGACAAAGATATGTTGCAAAAACTCATGACTATTCACTGTTTGGACTCCTTGTCTATCATAATGCATCAAACGGTTTGATCAGTTAGGGAAATGGACTGTCAGGAATACGAACATGTAAAGGGTTTAAGGACAGATATGTATAAAAGGATGCACATGATGAATGGATGTTTGTGCTCTCTACAGGAAAAGAATATGGTGCATGGATCATCATTAAAGTGGGGATTTCAGAATGACAAAGGACATTGAGCTCTTCCAAGAATATCTAGAAAAGAGACAATGAGGGGAACCAAGATGAATAAGTAAATCCAGAAACAGAACATAATAGAGTTGGTATGCATTGTTATATCTGTTTTTCTACATGTTGTATTGAACATGTTTTAAGTCTAAGAAATAAGGGTGGTAGGGTGGTGCTAGGAAAAACATGTTTTCCTTTTTGTACAAGTTGAATCATGTACAAGTGGAAGCTAGTGCTTTCACTCAGTTGTAGCTGGAGAATGTTATTTTAGTGGGTGCTAGAAAATCACGAGGTTTGGTGATCTCTACAAGAAGGATTTTTTAAAAATAGAGGTTGCAGCCTCTTTTGAGTAGGTGCTCAAATAAAAATGAATATTTGGCTGTCTCTATCATGTGTGTGTGAATGGTGTTCGAGTACTCAGGGTACTCCTAAAAGACCGAACACCTTGAGCAACCGCTTCACACAAATAGATCACAGATCAACACACCAATGTTTGTCACATGGTTAAAACCCTCAAGAGAGAAACAGTCCATGGCCCCAGCCAAATAGCTACTTGGAGCAATTTATTATGCAAAAGAAAGGAAATTACATGAGCTTCTAATAATTGATCAACTAGATAAGGACCCTCTATGCTCTTTAAATAGAGATCATAGACCAACGGGTGTTAAGCCATAGATCAATGATAGGTATGATCTAAGAGAAGTTGAACCGTCGGATCACTCCATGTTTAGAACATATCATGACTGTCGAATTAGAAAATTTACAAATGCATACTAAAGAAACACACTTTTACCTAATGGATATATTACACAAGTTGATCTTAACTAACTCCTAAGTGCCTAAATATCCTAACATACCCCCTTAAGAACAACTTGGGATAGGATTGAAGGATTTACAAAAGTGACACTATTAGGAGAAGGAAGGAGGCATTAGAGAATACCCCCCTTTAAGGACATATTCCTAAACTCCTAACATAGACCGAATTTTAGAAAACTTTGCTTCTATAAGAGACTTGGTGAAGATGTATGCAACTTGATCATCTGTAGGGAAATAGAGCACTTCAATAACACTATCATGAACAAGATTTCTGATGAAGTGCATGTGTAGCTCAATGTGTTAGCTGCGCTGATGTATAACTGGATCTTTGGCAAGCTTGCTGCTGCTCGAATCCAAACTCTGAAAGGAGATGTCGAAGCCATAAAGCTTCCTAACTAGCATTAATTGCGGCTCAATATTCTGCTTCTGCTGAAGAAAGAGTAACAAATTGTTGTTTCTTACAAGCTCAAGTGACAGGTCCAGATCCCAGACTGAAAACATAGCTTGTAGTAGAATTTTGATCATCAGGATCATCGACCCAATCTGAATCAGTGAAACCAACCAACAAAGGTTTCCCCCCTTGTACTGTAATGAATCCCAAACTGAATTGTACCTCGAATATATAGAAGTATTCTTTTTGCTGCTTTCCAATGACTTTCATGAGGAGTTTGCATATAACGGGAAACACAACCAATGGAAAAGGAAAGGTCAAGACGGGAATGAGTCAAGTATAAAAGACTACCAATAAGTTGACGATACAAGGTGGCATTAACTTTAGGGGAAATACAAGTGGCAGAATTTTTGACTCCATACTGGAAGGGAGAAGGGGCTGGTTTACAATCTTCCATGTGGAAGAGATAAAGAAGGTCACAAGCATACTTAGAATGGGAAAGAAAGATTCATTCTTTGGTTTGCAAGACTTGGAGATCAAGAAAATAATGCAAATGTCCTAAGTCTGACATTTCAAAAAATTTCTTAAGACTGGATTTCACATGGGTTATAAGTTTAGGGTCACTACCAGTAAGGATAAGCTCATCAACATAAAGAAAAAGTATGATGAGATGGTTTTCTACTTTCTTGGTATTGACATTGGGGTCAGAATGGCATCTAGAAAAACCAGTGTCAAGGAGAAAGCTATCCATTTTGGCATACCAAGCTCTAGGAGCTTGCTTAAGGCCATATAAGGATTTCTTAAGGAGACAGACAAGGCTAGAGTTATCCTGAACATATGCAGGAGGTTGTTCCATGTAAATTTCCTCCTGTAAATCACCATGTAAAAAGGCAGACTTGACATCCATTTGATGGACTTCCCAGTTATGTAAGGCTACAAGGGAAAGAACAAGGTGGATGGAATTCATTTTTGTGACACAAGCAAAGGCTTCATTGTAGTCAATCCCTTCAACATGGGAAAAACCTTTGGCAACTAAACTTGCCTTAAGTCTTTTAACACTTCCATATGATGCACACTTAGTTCTATAGACCCATTTACATCTGACAATTTTTCTTTCTTTTGGAAGAGGAACAAGATCCCAAGTATTGTTCGCCATTAAGGAACGATATTCTTCATTCATAGTTGCATCCCAATATGGATTTCCTGAAGCTTCTGCAAAAGTTTCTGGATCATGATTCTCGAAAACTTTAGCCAAAAGAGAAGAGGCTCACTGAAACTGAGAACGAGTTTGAAGTTGATCTCTAGGATCACCGGCAAGATCACTGGCTGCTTCACATGTTGAACGGACCAATCGAGGAAGTATTGGTGCTGGTGCAATTGGAGGAACATGAGCAGGCGGAGGTGGATTTTCATCCTCACTCTCATCATTGAAAACTGGAGTTGGAAACCTGTCAAGGAAATTGGAAGAAGAAGAAGAAGGCACAATCGTCGAATCAAGCTCACAAGCCAAAGATGGCACACCCGCCAAGTTAGGCTCGCAGGCCAAGATATTTTCATCAAATTTAACATCTCCGCTAATGATTATATCATGTGAATGGGGCTGAAGAAGTCTATAATATTTTACATCTTCAGAATATCCAACAAATATTCACTTTTCACCTTTAGGATGCAATGCTTTCTGTTTTTCATCCGAAATGTGAGCCAATGCTTCACAACTAAACACACGAAAGTGACTTACATCTGGTTTAATTTCACTCCATACTTCTTCTGGTGTTATACCTTGTAAAATTTTAGTGGGTGTGCGATTAACTATGTAATTTGCACAATTTATGGCCTCAACCCAATATTGAATACTTAGTTCCTTAGATTGGATCATACAATTAGCCATTTCTTTTAAAGTGCGGATCTTCCATTTAGCTACACCATTTTGTTGTGGTGTATATGGAATAGTGTGTTGTTTTTGGATTCCTTGTTCAATGCAGAAAGTAGTGAACTTGTTGTTAACATATTATCCTCCATTATCAGATCTTAACTTAATAATTTGATGACCAAATTGTTTTTCAACAAGGGCCTTGTAGGCCAAGAACATGTTAAATATTTCGCTCTTAAGTTTTAGGAAGTAAACCCAAGTGTGTCTGGAGTAGTCATCAATAAAAGTTAATAAATATTTGAAAGTAGAAAAGGAAGTAGATGGAAGAGGACCACACAAGTCACTATGCACAAGCTCCAAGGGAACCGAGGTGTGCTAAGAGGCACGTTTGTCAAAACTGTCTTGATGATGTTTTTTGAGTACACAACCGGAACAAACACCATCCTTGCAAGATACCATCGGAAGACCGGTCACCATATTGTCTTTACATAGTTGTTGCAATGAGCGATAATTTAAGTGACCAAATCGCTCATGCCAATTTTTTCTCAAGTTGTCACTATGAGCAACAAAAACTGAAGAAAAAGGTGATGACCCAAAGTTCTAAAATTTGTACAACCTTGTAATATCATCAACAATTCCAGTAGCAAGGACATTTTGAGGATTTTTAAAATCCTTGATTACAACTTGGTGAGGTGTAAACATCACAGTTTTACCTTCACGCGAATGAGTAATTTGATAGTCTGATAAAAAACCCCAGGAAATTTAAGGAACACATAGTACATCACTAAAATGACCATTTTCTACTGGAACTGTTCCAGATCCTACAACACTTAGAGATCTATCATCACCAACAAATATTTGTTTGGTGTTACATTCATGCATAGTAGAAAAGATGGCTTGATCCTTAGCCATATGATAAGATGCTCCAGAATCAATGAGCATTCATTTGAAGTAGAAGAAGAAGATGCAGTATAAGAGTAACCAAAAGCACAAAGTGCATGTCCATGGGAGTTAGATTCTGAATACGAAGCTAGGCTGATGTGGTACTTCTTCATTGCTGCTTCCAAGGCTGTCATTCTCTTGAAACACTTAGATTCATCATGATTATATTTCCCACAAAAATTGCAATGACGCCCAGTCTTATTTCCTTTTAGATTGGATCCTTTGTCATTTTTTAAAGAAGGAGCTGACTGAGAGGGTTTAGGACTCTTGTTGTTTGGCTTATTATTGCGAAAATTCTGTTTCTTGGGACACTTGAACTTTTCTTTTTGTTGGGACATTAAGGCTTTCCCAGATGTATCTACATTGTTAATTATTCCAAGATGAATGAGCTTATCTTTCTCTCTAATTAAGGAATCACAAAAGGATTCAAGAGTAGAATGTAGATACAAAAATAGAATATGCAGGTCCAAGTTTGGAAAGAATATGGTAAATACATAGTTTGTCTTCTTTTTTAATCTTGCATTCTGCACATAAGAGTCTAAGAGCTTTATACTTAGATAAATAGTCTTGAATGCATGAAAAATCATTTGGATTCAAGGAAATCAACTCATTCTCAAGTTGATGACCCCGAATATCATTGTGTTTACCAAACACAGATTCCAACTTTCCCCAAGCTATATTAGGTTCATCAATTCTAGATATGTGGAATCGCACATCAGTAGAAATTGACATCCCAATAAATCCACGAGCTTCGTCACATCTATTTGCCGATTTAATTTGCTTATCATCATCATTGGGTTCTGTTTCTTTCCCTGAGGTTATCCTGAAAAGTCCCCTACTTCGCAAAACATCGTCCATATGATATTTCCATGAGAAATACTTAGAACTTGTAAGTATAATATCACAAGGGGCAGCCATACTATAAAATAATAGCTGAAAGAATATAAACTAACTGTCTGGATGTAAAGAGCTCAAAAAATAGATGATTTTAAAAAAAACGGCACTGAAAACTGATTCTGGATGATGAAGTTATGCTTGATCAAAGAAAATGTTGAAGATGTCCCCAATAGTGACGTGCTAGATATTAACTTGACCAACTAAAAAAAAGAACCCCCCTCTTCCCAAGATCAACCTTTGACAATCACTTTACAATAAAGTTGCTTTTAAGTGAATCACTTTTATAGAATAAGTGATGTTCACTTTTAAATAGTGCAGCAATATATTAAAAGACTTAAGTTACTCACTTTTTATTTTATTTTATTTATGTGAGATGCACTTTTACAAGAAAGTAACTTGAAAATAGAAATTGCATGCACTAAAAGTAGCTTAATAAGACTTGAATTCAAGACCTATTAAGGAATAAAAAAACTTTGGACTAAGTGACCTAAGTTTAAAAGGTATGTAAAAGAATGGAAAGAGGAAGGGTTTTTTTTTTAACTCTTCTCTCTCATTCTCCGTGCTTGCCCTTTTTCCTACAAATAAAAAAAAAAAAACGAAAAAACAAAAACACATTTTTTTTTGACACAATGGAGTTAGATATTGGTTAGCTTACTCGGAAAGTCTATGTTTTCAAGTTTTCTCGCTATTTCTAATTTGTCATGATCGCACAAGGCCCACGGCAAAGAGCATACATAACCGAGAAGATACGAAACAAAAATTTCCCTTACTATTTCTGATTCGCCGTGATCGCGCAAGCTACACTGAAAAGATCATACGCATCCAAGAAAGGAAATAGTTTGAGACTAAAACAGTAAAGATCTAATAATAAAACTGATAAAATATGAGAGATTTAAAAAAAATAAAAACAAATCCGTCACTGTAACATTATACCTTCAGATTTGCTGAAATGGGTGTTTATGGAACTAAGAGAAACAATTTTCGACGAAACGAAAACTATTTCCCAATGGAAAAGACGCTCTGGACAGAATAGAACAACTCCCACAGGCCACAAATGTATATAAAATCCAAAACCAGAAACCCTTTCAAAGTTTCGGCAACACTGATTCCAGATCTTGATCAAAACTGAAAGCGGCTCTTCATAAACACTCTGATACCATGTTTGGGTACACATGGTACTCCCAAAAGACTGAACACCTTTAGAAACCACTTCACAAAAATAGATCACAGATCAACACACCGATGTTTGTCACATGGTTAAAACCCTCGAGAGGTAAACAGTCCACGACCCCAGCCAAATAGCTACTTAGAGCAATTTATTATACAAAAGAAAGAAAGTTACATGAACTTCTCATAATTGATCAACTAGCCAAGGACCCTCTATGCTATTTAAATAGATATCATATACCAATCGGGTGTTAAGCCACGGGTCAATGGTAGGTATGATCTAAGAGAAGTTGAACCGTCGGATCACTCTATGTTTAGAACATATCGTGACCGTCGGATTAAAATATTTACAAATACATACTAATGCATACTAAATAAACACACTTTTACCTAACGGATATATTACACAAGTTGATCTTAACTAACTCCTAAGTGTCTAAATATCCTAACAAATGATAATCTTCATCTCTTTTGTTATACTTGTTACATTATCATAACTATAAATCTGTAATCAGTAATAAGGGTTTAAACATTGAAAAATGGCTTAATATTTTGAAATAACTGATTCACCCCCCCTCTCAGTTATTTGAGTAATTTCAACAATTGCTATCAGAGCGGGTTCCTTTTTTCTAAAGGTAGATCAGTAAGCTTAAACATGCCAAGTTATGAAGGGACTTCATCCAATAAGGTTCCTCTTTTTTATGGAACAAACTTTTCCTTTTGGAAGGTTATGAGAACCTATATAATGTCCTTGGGAGCTGATGTTTGGCATGTAGTAGAGACTAGATATGTAAAGCCAGTTGTGCTTACCTCCAGAGATGACAAGCTGGAATTTAGTTTTAATGAAAAGGAAATGAAAGCTATTCTGAGTGGTCCTGCAAAGGCTGAGTTTTTTAAATTAATGCATCTTGATTCTGCCACACAGATGTGGGATAAGCTTGTAAACAATTATGAAGGAAATAAAAAATTAAAGGATGCCAAACTACATACATATAGACTAAAATTTGAACAGCTAAATATGAATGAGGATGAGACAGTTAGTAAATATTTCATAAGAATAGAAGAGACTGTGAATGCCATGAAGGGTCTTGGTGAAAAGTTTGATGAAGCATTCTTAATTCAGAAAATTTTAAGATATTTTACCGAGAGATTTAATCCCAAAGTCTCGGTGATAGAAGAATTGAGTGATCTAAAAACTATGCCTATTAACCAACTCCTAGGTATTCTAACAACCTTTTAAATGAGGATTGGAAAAGACAAATCCACCACTGGAGAAGCTTCCTTTAAAGAAGATAAAAACATTGATTCTAAAATGGATGTGGTTGAAGAAAAATTTGTAAGGAGGTTGAAGAAAGCTTCAGGTAAATACAAAGGCAAGATGCCCTTTAAATGTTTTAAATGTGGAAAATTAGGTCATTTTGCATCTAAATGTGTCCACAAGCACAAGAGGCAGACTTCTAATGATGATGAAAATTTTACATTCAATAAATACAATAAAGAGGCTAAACAAAAAAATAAAATCCCGTGTGTAAATGATGTTGATGCTTCAGAAGAGACAGACATGTTGGAGACATTTACCACCATACACACTCATTCTTGTCAATTTGGCCTAGTTAAACCACTATCCTAAGTTTTATTGACTTAATTGACATCAGAGGAGCACTAGATGACATCAACTAGATCACACCCATGCCTACCTTTAGTCAAGGAGGCTAACTTAGCCTTCTCCTACATTCGGGGACGCTAACTAGAGCACTCGGGGGTGATTTGAGTGTTATTAATGCCCCATATTGCTAACTGATGGTTACAATTAGTTAAACAGAGTAGTGAAGGCACCTTCCTTTATGAAATTGATTATTTATTGATTATTTAATGAACTGGAGTCAATAGGGGCACCTCCAACCACTTCTGTTGTTTAGTTACACTTCAGTTAACCTCATCGGGGTTTATTGGAGTCATTGATGCGCTACCACTTGTTGGTTGGCTTCCTGTGACATGTGTCTGACCTACTTTCAGTTAGACTCAGTCATTTATTGCACTACGACTTCAATTAGGGCTTAGTTGAGTCAATTAGGGTTTGATCAGTGTTTAACTTGAGTGTTGATTGTGGCTTACATTTAGTTAAGCTAGACTCACTCATTCAATTCGAATGAACTCCTTGGGAATTCGAATTGATTTGTCATTCATTCTTGTAGCATGATCTTGTATTGTATTACTCATTCTTTGTGTGAATATACAGAGTGACTATTCATTTTGTAGCACAATTACACCATTTTCATGCCTTATTGTTATTAATCTTTGATGAGACTTGTGTTTAGTCCCTAGATTACTATGACAGATTAATATGGTATTAGATCTCACAGCGGGATGAAGCTCAGATATCTCAAAAACAAGGTTTTGATAGATCTTGCATGAAAATTGAGCAGTAGATAAAAAATCCAACATTGCACCAAAAGCCAAGGCTTCCCACTTAATACCCCAAGTAAGGAACTTGTTGATAAAGCTTACTTGATTGACTATGCTGGGTGTGATGAAAGCCTAAAATGTGCAGGCTGTCTGACCTTACATTTCCATTTTTGTTGTGATTTTTAGGTTTTTAATAGGTGAAAGCATTCGCTCTAGTAGATTCAGATGGCTTCTTCCGTAGATCTTTTGACTCCGTTGAATTTCCACTCATGGAAAGGAGATATGGAGATCCATCTATGTGCCAGAGGACTCTATAGGGTCACTATGGACACTGAAGAAGAGCCTGCTTCTGTGATAGACAAAGCTAGATTCTTGAATAAGAAGGATGAAGCATTCGGATTCTTATGCCTCTCTGTTTCCCGGGATCTTCTTTTCCATCCTTCTGGATTGAAGACTCCAAAGGAAATTTGGGACAAATTGGAAACCCTGTATGGAAAGCAGGATGATTTGAGAGTTTACCGGCTCGAAAATGAATTGATGTCTCTCCAGCCTTCCAATTTCGATACCTTGAATGAATTTTTCACAAAGTTCAAGCACATTGTCTTACTGTTGAAGCAATGCAAAGTGGAGAAGGAGGATGATCAGCTCATCCTTGCCATACTCTCCAAACTTGGAGCTTATTATTCAGTTTTTTTCTCTAGATTCCATGCAGGGAAGCTCGCAACCCCTAGATGGAAGATGCCTACACTCAATGCCTTCATTGAGTCCCTAACAAGTGAACATGATAAGCTTGTCCAAATGGGGATCATCAGATCCTCCCGTGATCAAGCCCTCCATGTCTCAAGGCCCAAAGATCTAAAGGGTAAAGGAAAGTATCAGAAGAACAAAAAAACTAAATTTGAAGCTCCTAAGCCTAAAGTTGAAAACCATCAGCATGATGAGTCTTCTGGCTCAAAGAAGAACAAAGGGAAAGGGAACCATGGAAAGGAAAAAGTCAAGTTTTCATAATGTGGGAAGGGCTTCCACCCTGAACATGCCTGCATGAATAAGAATCTTGATTAATCTACCTCTCTCCTTAAGATAAATCACATCAATCTTCTGGAAAACTTTCAGAGGAGAGATCAGCAAGATCGAGAACCACAGCATGAAAGAGGTCATGCCCTCATGGCAAGCACTTCGAATTCCAAAGCACTCTTATTTGATTCTAGAGCTTCGAACCACATGATGGATGAAAGAGACTCCTTCTAATCCTTAGAGACCAGAAAATCCATACCCATCCACATGGGATATGTCTCCACCATCATTTCAGAAGGACAAGGTACGGTTGATCTTGAGAATGGCTATTTTTCAAATGTTTTGTATGTACCGTCTCTATCATCAAATCTCCTTAGTGTCTATCAAATGACACATACATGAGTGCCTAAGAGAGTATCTTTCATCTCGAATGATGTTGAGATAATGGAACTTGCATCTAGGAAACTTGTTGCTAAAGGCCTTGCAAACCATCATGCAAAAGCCTATGAGTTTTCCCACTTTGTGGCGGATGCAAATCCCACCGCTCTGCTAACTCATGGAAATGAAGTTAGTAGGCTGTGGCATGAGAGGTTTAGCCATCTAAATTTCAAATATTTGTAGAAATTACAAAAAAAATCCATGGTTGAAGGCCTCCCAGTCATCAAGGAAACCACTGGAATTTGCAAGGGCTGTGTGGTTGGAAAACACCCTGAGCACAAGATCGATCGAAGGAAGGCAAACCGAGCTACATGCATATTGGGGCTGATACATTCTGATATCAGTGGTCCAATGCCTATCACATCAATGAATGGATCAAGGTATCTTTTGAATTTTATTGATGATTTTTCAAGGTACACATGGGTCTTCTTTCTCAAAAAGAAGTCTGAAGTATGTGAAAAATTCACTGAACTGAAGGCCTTGATCGAGAATGCCTATGGGATTAAGATCAAGATCTTGAGATCTGATAATGGCAGGGAGTATGTAAGTAATTAATTGCTGCACATATACTCTCATAGTGGTATTCAGGTCCAACATTCAATTCCCTACACTCCTCAGCAGAATGGTGTAGCGGAAAGGAAGAATCGGTCTCTCAAGGAGATGACCACCTATATGTTGGAATCAAAGAAGTTGGCTGCAAATTTGTGGGATGAAGACATGCATACTATAGCATAAATTCATAATAGAGTGCCACACTCATCCATGAAAGGGAAGACTCCTTTCAAAGCATACTTTGGACACAATCCGGATGTGTCGAATCTGTGGGTGTTTGGGTCCACTGCATGGGCCCGAATTCCACTTCATAAAAGAAGGGATTTGCAACCGCAAAGCATAGAATGTCTGTTTATTGGGTATCCTGATGAATCAAAAGGTTTCAAGCTACTGGAGATAATAATAAAAAATAGATCATCATCGAAAGGAGTGTCAAGTTCGATGAGCCTCTTCAGGAGGTGGAACTAGTGAAGGAGAAAACTGCTGAATTTCCTTCCTATTCTACTGAATATTTGGATGATGAAATTAGGGGTGATGACCCTGATTTGGATCCTTTGATTTCTGATATCAGTGTACAGAAAACATAAAATCCTGAATTAGAACCTGAAGTACAAAATCATATTCCCACATGGGACCGACAGACACTCTCCTCCGCAAGAGATAACATTGGAAATCTGGATGATCCAAGGAGAACCCGGTCTGATTTCCAAAGAGCAGGTATTGTACTCTCTTTTCCAGATAATTTGCTGTCCAAAACTTGTTATTTGATGATTATTTTAGACCAAAATCCAACTACCATGCTCGGAAGGATCTGAGATGGAAAGTTGCCATGGATGAAGAGATTAATTCTCTTCAGAAAAACACTACTTGGGAGCTAGTTTCTCTTCCTTCGGGAAGGAAATTGGTTCAATGCAAGTGGGTGTTTCAGGCCAAGGTTGTTTCTGATGGAAGTAGCTGATGGAAGAACCTATAAATATAAGGAAATTCTGGTGGAAAAATGTTTCTCTCAGGTCCAAGGTGTGGACTACCATGAGACTTTTGCACCAGTTGCAAAAATGGACTCCATCTGCCTAGTTTTGGCAATTTCAACATCTAAGCACTGGGAAGTGCATCATATGGATGTTAAGTCATCCTTTATTCATGGAGATATTCATGAGGAGATATAAATGAATCTTCCTGAGGGCTACATCTCTGATCCATATTTGGTTTGCAAGCTAAAGAAGTCACTATACGGGTTAAAACAGGCCCCAAGAGAGTGGTATTCCAAGATGGATGACTTCCTTCTCTCATAAAACTTCCAAAGGTGTAGATCAGATCCAAATGTATATATACAAAAGTATAATGGTCATTTGATTATTATTTTTCTATATGTTGATGAAATATTGAACACAGGTAGCACAGTTGCTTCTATTTTAGCCATCAAAACTGCTCTCCACAATGCTTTTGAAATGAGCGATTTGGGGCTCTTAAAACAATTTTTGGGGCTCAAAATTTAGCAAAATTATGATGGGATAATGGTCGCTCAGTACAAACACATATCAGACCTGTTAGTCAATTTTATCATGGCTGAATGTAGGCCTACACCATTCCCTTTCCTTTCAGGGATCAGGCTTGAAGAAGGAAAAAGCACACCTCCCATGGACTGCACTATCTATCGACAGCTGATTGGTAGCTTGTTGTACTTGACACATTCTCAAACTAATATCTATTATGCCATGATTTCTGTATCAAGATACATGAAGCATCCTCATGATATTCATTGGAAGGAAACTAAGAGGATCCTCTAGTTTATTCAGGGAACCAAGACCTACGACATTCACTATACTGCAGACTCCGAGCTAGAGCTGGTTGGATACATAGATTTCGATTGGGAGGGTGATTATATTGATTGGAAGTCTACTTCTAGATATGTATTCATGTTTGGTGGTGGCCCCATTTGTTGGTCTAGCAAAAAACAGGCTTCCATATCATTATCTTCAGCAGAGGCCGAGTATCAAGGAGCGGTGAATGCTTGCATCCAAGCAGTTTGGTTGCAAGGCATTCTTTCAGAGTTTGATCTTGGTAGTACTTTGTCCACTGTCATATTTTGTGACAATAAAATTTCTATTAAGATATACACAGATCCAGTTACCAGGAAGAGGACCAAGCATGTAGAGATCCACATGCACTATATCAAGGAGCTAGTGCATGACAGGACCATCATTCTGCAATACTACCCGACTGATGAGAAGATTACAGACATCTTCACCAAGAAATTTTCAGAAAATAAGTTCACTTACCTTTGTTCACTATTGGGGGTGAGTCCATCAGGGTGATCAGACTACTTTCAGTGTTCAGCTTGAGGAGGGGTTTTTCCCACTGGGTTTTCCCTCTTTTCCTCACTTAGTTTGTTTTTTAGCATTGTTTCAATTTCAATATTGTACAGGGACCTATGGCCTTAGTTGTTGGGGCCCTAGCATTTTTATGCATTTTATGTTTTCTACTCCTCTTGAGTATAGCTTAAGGGGGGGGGGTGTTGGAGACATTTACCACCATACACAATCATTCTGGTTAATTTGTCCTATTTAAACCACTATCCTAAGTTTTATTGAATTAATTGACATCAGAGGAGCACTAGATGACATCAGCTAGATCACACCCACGCTTGCCTTCAGTCAAGGAGGCTAACTTAGCCTTCTCCTACATTCGGGGAGGCTAACTAGAGCACTCTGGGGGTGATCTAAGTGTCATTAATGCCCCATATTACTAATTGATGGTTACAATCAGTTAAACAGAGCAGTGAAGGAACCTTCCTTCATTAAATTGATTATTTATTGATTATTTAATGAACTGGAGTCAACAGGAGCACCTACAACCACTTTTGATGTTTAGTTACACTTCAGTTAACCTCATCGGGGTTCACTGGAGTCACTGATGCGCTACCACTTATCGGTTGGCTTGCTGTGACATGTGTCTGACCTGCTTTTGGTTAGACTTGGTCATTTATTGCACTTCGACTTCATTTAGGGCTCAGTTGAGTCAATTAAGGTTTTGATCAGTGGTTAACTTGAGTGGTGACTATGGCTTACATTCAGTTAAGCTATACTCATTCATTCAATTCAAATGACCTCCTTGGGAATTCAAATTGCTTTGTCATTCATGCTTGCAGCATGATATTGTATTGTATTACTCATTCTTTATGTGAATACACAGAGTGGCTACTCATTTTGTAGCATAATTACACCATTTTCATGCCTTATTGTTATTAATCTTTGATGAGACTTGTGTTTAGTCCCTAGATTACTGTGACAAATTAATAAGATAGTGATTCATCTGATGAAGATGAAGTGAATAACTTTATGCTTATTCCATAGATGATGAATATACAGGAAGTGACCTAAATGATGAGGAAGCCATGGTTGATATGGAAGGTGAACTAATCAGTGCTCTAGAGGATATTGATATACTCGGATTAAATAAAATGAAACATAAACAATTATTGTTGCAGTATAAAAAGAATGGAAAAGAACCAAGTGAAGATATTGCCTTGTTGAAATTGGAACTAGAAGAGGAAAAGAAAATAGAAGATCTTCTTAAACAACAATTAATAGAAGGGAAAAAGAGATGTGAAGATTTGGAAGAAGAAGTAGTGACAGCTAGGAAGGAATTGGAGAAATTTTAAGCTATGTACCACCAGAATTTGTCAAGTATCAAAGCCTCAGAATAATTGAACACCATTCTAAGCAAGCAAGGGTCCCCATGGTTAAAAATAGGTCTTGGCTATGAAGAAGGTTCATGTAGCAATTAGTCAGAATATGGACATACCGTGCAAACAAAAGGAAATCAAGAAAGTACTAGAATAAGAAATTCATATCAGAATTATCAACCAACGATAGCTCAAAAACTTAGTCAACAAAAGGGAAGACCTCCAAGATTCAGGTACCAAAATGTTTTCCATTCTTACTGTTATTGTTGCTTTAATTTTGGTCACAAAGCATCAAACTGTGCATTTAATTTTAGAAATATGCAATCAAAGAATAGTCGATTGCTTCAACATAGAACAAAACATTCAACAAACAAACAAGAACAACGTACAACTCAGTTCACAACTAAGAGAATAACTCATGATAGAAATAACAGTTCTTTTGATCTACTATACAATGAGCCAAAATGTTATGTTTGTCATAACTTTGGACACAAGGCTTCAAACTGTCATCTAAAGGATTACAAAACAGACCCAAGAATGAATTACTCTGCTAAAAGTGATAAAGTTTGGAAGAAGAAAGAAAATAATAAATTGAACCTAATCCTTTCTATTAAAATGTAAAAAGGACCCTGGTATATTGACAGTGGATGTTCTAAAAACATGAGTAGTGATAAAATTAAGTTTATGTCTCTAAGTGAAAATAAATTAGGAAATGTAACTTTTGGAAATGATGCTCCTGAGAAGATCAAATGAAACGAAATGGTCAAGTTGAGTAATGGAAAAGGAAGCCCAAGATGTGTTGTTTATAGATGGACTAAAACATAATCTTCTTTGTGTCAGTCAGGTTTGTGACAAAGGATGTGAAGTTGTTTTCACTTCTAAAGATTGCAAGATAAAGTATGTACCCTCAGGACAGTTGGTTGTAAAAGGTATAAGAACTTAAAACAATGTCTATGTATTGAAAGAAGAAAAATAAGAATGCCATATAAGCAAGTATGATGAAAGCTGGATTTGGCATAGGAGACTTGGACATTTAAGCTTTGATCATATAACCAAACTTGTGAACAATGGGGTAGTAAAAGATCTTCCAAAGATATAAAATCCATATGAATATGTTTGTAAAGCTTGTCAAATGGGAAAACTGACTCACACATAGTTTAAATCCAAGAAATTCACATCAACAGAAAAAACACTTCAATAAGTAAATATGGATCTGTGTGGACCATCAATAAAAGAAGGCACCAGAGGAGAAAGATATTTTATGTTGGTCATTGATGATTATTCTAGGCTTACATGGGTTTCTTTTCTAAAAGAAAAATATGAGGCACTTGAAAAGTTCAAAATTTTTTAAGGCCCTGACTGAGAATAAAACAGGAAAAAGATTGAAGGAAGTAATATCTAATAGAGGAGGAGAGTTCTGTTCAAGAGACTTCAAGGAGTTTTGTTATAAACATGGAATTAAGAGAGAATACACTATTCCAGGGACCCCACAGCAAAATGGAGTAGTTGAGAGACTGAATAGGTCGGTACAACAGATGGCAAGATCAATGATGAATGAAAGGAATATTTCTCAGACATACTGGGTAGAGGCAATTCACACAGCTGTCCATCTTCTTAATAAATCTCACCTACGGCCGAACAGTGATCATAACACTCCCTATGAACTATGGTTTGGAAGACCTGCTTCTATCAAACACTTTAAAGTCTTTGGAATTAAATGTTATATCAAAAATAATCATGAACATCTTGGGAACTATGATGACAGGGATGATGAAGGTATGCTCTTAGGATATGCTTCAAACAGTAAGGGGTACACTTGTTATAATAAGAGGATGCATAAATTGGTTGATTGTATTGACATTAAAATCGATGAAGGAATCCCTATAAAAGACATTCAAATAAGCAGTGTTGAACTAGATATAAAAGACACAGTTGAATTTAAAGAAGAATAGGTCCAAGAATTGAAAAAAGAAGATCTAGAGTCAGATGATGAAAGTGAAAACACTTAGATAGATACAAGACAACAGACAGAAACAAAATCACCTTCCAGAATTGTTGAGAAGAATCATCCTGAAAGTCAGATAATTGGTGACAAGAATAAATGAGTGCAGACAAGAAGAAAGTTGATCAAAGCTTCATAACAATCTTAGATTGCTTTCCTATATATGATGGAACCTAATACTTTTGAAGAGGCTAGTGAGGATGAAGATTGGGTTAACGCCATGAATGAAGAGCTTGACTAGATTGAGAAAAATAAAAATTGGGAGTTGGTTCCTAGACCTGCAGATAAAAATGTAATAGGATCCAAGTGGGTGTTCAAAAACAAGATGAATGATCAAGGACAAATTGTGAGGAATAAAGCTCGATTGGTATGTAAAGGGTATGCCCAAGTTGAGGGACAAGTTTTTGATAAAAAAAATTCACTAGTAGAAAGATTGGAATATATCGAAATGTTTCTTGCCTATGCCACTCACAAGAACTTCAAGGAGTATCATATGGATGTTAAGTCAGCTTTTATCGATGGAGATATAGAAGAAGAAGTCTATATAGAGAAATATGAAGGGTTCCAACTGACAGACAATCCCAACAATGTCTGCACACTGAAGAAGGATCTATATGGATTGAAACAAGCACCATGATCATGGTATCATAGATTGGATATAAATCTATAGGACAAAGGTTTCAAGAAAGGTACTGTTGACAGTAACTTGTATATCAAATATGAAGGTGATAATCTATTAGTAGTTTTGGTGTATGTGGATGACATTATATTTGGATGTACTAATGATTCTTATGTGCAGTGGTTTGCTAATACCATGTAATCTTAGTTTGATATGTCAATGATAGGAGAGGTGTCATTATTTATTAGTCTTCGCATTATCCAAAGTCCCGAAGGCTTATTTATCTCCCAATAGAAGTATTTGAAGGAGATGTTGAAGAAATTTCAAATGGAAGACTCATCACCTGTCATTACACTTATGGTTGTTGGTTGTTGTTAGAATTTGAATTCCATTTATATATTTAGGTAGAGAGTTCTCATAATATTGCAGCAATTGAATGGAGAATGAACATACAAACTAAGGAAAACAAACCACACAGGAAACAGACAAGTAATGCTCAAGAATTTACAGTATATTCATCATAATAATATCCGGTGTTGCAATAGTTTACATAGGTAGAATTCGAATGCATGAGTAATGAATTTGAATTCTCCAAATAGATAAGACTGTATCTAACTGATTCTCTAACTCAAGGTCTCCATATCAATATCAGAGTCCAAATAGACAACTCCCTGATGACCAATAACTCAACAACTAGTGACAACTAGTTAACTCAATGCAATTGAGAGTGAGGTAGGTAGGAAAAGCATTCCTCCCCATGCAGCCATGCATTATCCATGCATTTTATTGCTATCTTAACTGACTATGAACTAACTAAAAGTAACTGGGGGATAACTAAGACTAACTAGTACTAACACCAATTAACTGAAGTAGGTTGGTTCTGGGACTCCCAGTGGATCCTAAAATGTAGGGATTGGTATAGGAGGTTCCCTAACTAATGCATGCACATGACGTAAGTGGCAGTTAACCTCTAGTAGTGTTCCCACCTTCAATGACTGGTACATGTGTCCCAATTGGGCCAAGTGGACCCAATTGTACTAGTGGACCCAATTAATTAATTTTAAGGTTCCTAAGTTAGGAAATAATTAATCTAATAGACATTTTACCAAGGGAGGACTAATAATCCTAACACCCACGCATGAATCCTAACTTGGAAAAATGTGGGCCCTGGTAAGAAGACCATACATCACCCAAATACAATGCAACAGAGGAAACAGGGGAGAACCTCATGGGAACCCCCCCCCCCCTCAAAAATAAGCAGGAAAAAAACAATCTGCAAGCTATATTTAGAAGAAAGAAGCTTCCTCCTTAGAAAAATAACTTGAGAAAAAACACTACTGCAAAATTGTAGCTCTATGCAGTAGCATGGTTTCTCAGTGGACCTCTCAATGTACTTCTGAATTGATGATTTTGTTTGTTTTTGTTGGATGGTGAAGGTAGGGAATGATCAAATCTCTGCTTCTGTGGGCCATGTAGCTTATCATTCACCATCATCAAGTAGCACCGACCTGGACCTTTGTTGCACCATTCTGTAGAGAGAAAATATATGAGGAATAGTGCAGCATGCTCATTCTGATATTGGGACCTAGTTCTTCTTCTGTCTTCTGGAACTGCAGTACCACTTCTAGCTACATCAAGAAGCTTTTGATCCCATCTGGGTTTAGGCTTCTAATTAGGAATGGGTATTGGATCTGGATATAGAATCTCTTGAGATTCAGTCTCAATAACAGGGTCATGATGTATGTGATCTTCTTCATTTGAATCTGAAACCTGTAGCACATCATCATCGTCAAAAATAGGTGGAGAAATAGTTTTACCTTCTTGTGCTACTTGAGGAGTATCATGCAACTGATATTCTTCAAATTGGACACTTCTTTCAATGAAGCATCTTCTGGTAGCAACCTCCATCAGTTTGTAAGATTTTTCATCATTTGCATATCCCAACAGAATGAATTCGCTGCTTTGGGATTGGAAGGCCTTCCTCTTGTCAAGTGGTATTCTGTCCCAAGCCTTGGAACCAAAAACTCTTAGATGAGAGACATTGGGCTTATACCCATGTAGTGCTTCAAATGGTGTGACCCCAACCTCTAACTTGTGGAGCACCCTATTCTGCAAATATGAAGCATAGTTTACTGCTTCATCCCAAAGAGAAGGAGGTAGATGCTTGGCATGGAGAAAGCATGTTTCCATCTTTTTCAGTGATCTATTCTTCCTCTCAGCCACACCATTTTGTTGTGGTGTGTATGGAACTAAGTGTTCTATTCAAATTGCCTATGATTCATAGAAATTCTAGAAATCTATTTTGACATATTCTCATCCTCCACCAGATCTTATTGACTTGATATTCTTATTGAAAATGTTCTCAACCATAGCCTTAAAACTTTTAAAGGTTTCAAAAACTTCTAATTTTAGCTTCATGAAATAGATCCAACAGTACCTAGAATAATCATCAATAAAGGTCAGGAAATACCTGCAACCATTAATGGAGTTTGTGGGCATAGTTCTAGCTACATCACTTTGCATCAAGTCAAGTATAGAGACAGATCTATGAGCCTTCCCAACATCATACTTCTTTTCTGGATGCTTACCTACCAAGCACCCAACACATACTCCATCATAAGTTTGGATGGAGAGAAAACCTTCAACCATGTTATCATTGTGGAGCTGCTTCAGATATTTGAAATTGAGATGGCCAAATCTCTCATGCCAAATCTTGCTGGTGTTGTTAGCATGAGACAATAAAGTTGTAGGAGGAGAAATGGGTTAGAAACGTGAAAACTCATAAGCTTTGGTAGAGTGATTTGCAATACCTTTTGCTACAAGCTTTACAGTAGCTTTTTCTTTAATCTCAACTAAGTTTGAATCAAATGTGACCGTCTTGGGAGAGACTGTATGAGTCATCTGGTAAACAGATAAGAGGTTAGCAGCAAGGGAGGGCACATATAAGACATTTTTGAACTCACCAAGCTTCACTCTGACTGAGCCCCTTCCTTCTACTAAAATCTGGGAATCATCTCCCATGTGAATATTAGGCCCTTTTGATAGTGGAATACTAGAGAAGAATTCTTTGGAGGAAACCATGTGGTTGGAGGCTCCAGAATCTATAATGTATGCCAAGGATGGAGAGAGGGTTGCTTTTGAAAGCATGACACCTTTCGGCATCTGCTGTCAGTGCTCCTTCATCAGGCTTCTTTTCTCTTGGAGGAGCAATGTTGTAACACCCCAGTTTTGACCTCGTTTTCATTAAATTTATATGATGTATATATTGTAATTAATCGTGGTGTGGAACTAAAGGAAAAAATCCCCACCATGGATTGTAATTTTTATGTTTCAGTGATTAAATCGGTGCCGATGGTATTTTGTGCTAGCCAGGCATGTTATGATTTTTAAACCATCATGTAAATTGCAATTAATTAAAAACCCACAACCAACTATATCAATGCAATAATAATGAGATGGGGGGATGATTTCCTAAGGATATGGGGAGGAAATATTCAAACCTTTGGGGCCAATGGGGAAAAGCCAAATGTCAAAGGGAAAACCCACCAAACTGTCAACTACATTTCTTGTCTTACTCACCCAATCATTTATTCCTACCATAAACTGGTTGAGTTGGTTATTGCATGGGATGGGCAAGGTATGAACGCCCAATCTCGAATTGGAGAAGCCATTAGTTTTTGGGAAATGCGTTTTGACTCCTTGGGAAAGAGAAAACCCAAAAACATAGGCCATTCTACCATGCTTTCATGTTTTGATGTTGGAACCACCATTTTTCCTTCACATGAGCTCTCTCGGGAATTCAGAACTTCCTGTGTGTGAAACCATTCATGTTTTTTGTTGTTACCTCACTTTGCTTAGGCTGAGAATTTTTTTTTGGTAATTCTCAGTGGCTGAGTTTCCTTCCCCATGTTTTGCTGCATTTTTCCCCATTGTTTCCAAGCTAGAAATCATTTTTCTAGAAATTCCCAGTGAGTGGGAGAGGAGACCCATGATTTTGGGTGTTATTGAGCCTGTTTTGGCCACGATAGAGCCAAAACGTCTCTGGAAATCATATTGCTGCTAAAGGGCCATTTTTTTTTACCCATTCTAAAAATTCATTTTTGTTGCTGGAACTGCTTTTCATCCAACCCATAAATCATATTATGTCGTGGTGCATATTTTGGCTTTGGCCTGCATTGAATTGGGAATTGGGAGTGGAAATGCGGTCTGAGCCTACTTGATAAACCTAGTGTGTGTAGGAGCCTCACAGATAGATCTAGAGGGCTGAATTTCTTCTCTGCACCCCCTGAATAGCACTGGAATGGAAGGCATGGACCGAGGGACTGCATAGCAGAGAAGGGGATGATTCCTCATGTTGGGTGTGTGTGGATGTCTTAGAAGTCAAGGTAGTTCTGGTGCAGGTGTCCATAGCTCTTGGATTGAGCTCACTAGGTTAGCAGCCAACCTTTCTAGCTCCATGTTATCCTGATAAACCCAGATGTGTTGGCTTGGCTAAGTTTGGTGTATCCTTGGCTACATGTGAGCCTGATAGTTTCCCCTTATTCCTTGTGGAATCATGCCCAGCTCGGGGGTGGCAGTGTTGTTGAGTGATTGATGAGCACACTATTGGGTGGAACGTTGCAGCGACATAGCTGGTTGTGGGACAAGCTTCTGTTAAAGATAAGTATCTCTTGCATTTAAATCCTTGGAATCGTATTTAATTTATAAATATGATGAACATGTTAATGTGTTGAATGAAATGTAAATGATTCCGTTGTTTGATAGTAATTTATGCATGTGTATGTTTATTTCCAATGCAATTTATTTTACGTTCATGGAGATTAGTTTCCTAGATTGTCAGCACTATAGTCGCGTCCTCTCATCGGTAGAAGGGTGGGGATGTGACAAATGTTAAGATTCTTAAGAAGAGCGGACATCTCATCAAGTTGATTCCTCATACAATGTTCTTCAAGATGGTATCCATTTTCACAGTAAGGACATAATTTATTTTCAAATTTATTCTTCTTAGAGCTGGAGGCCCCTTTGAAAGATCATTGATTTGGTTTAGGCTTCGAATCAGCTGCCTTTGGCTCCTTCTTTGATTTCCCCTTTTCTTGTGCTTTGGAAGAGTCAATATTTGTTGGAGGAGCTAGTCAGTGAGCCGACTAGTCTAATCGCCGACTAATTGGAGATTAGGTCGGCCACATGAGGTCGTGTTGGTTGACCGAACCGACAGGTAGTTATATGTAACTGTTTGTAATCATATATAGGAGGCTGTTGATCTAGATGAGAACTCGGTTCAGTTCTGTGTATGTATGGACCCTCATGTTATAATATAATCTCTTACTTCCTTATCTATGTTCTTGTCTCTTGTGCCTATTATGTCTATATGATTCCATGTGTATTATTGGTAACCTTCAGTGATCTGTGAGATTACAACATTGGTTCCATTGTCGGTAATACATATATGATCATAATGACCATAAGCAAATGTTATCAGAACAAGAGATTAAGAACTGGTGGGAGCGTAAGATAGAAAATTATTTGCAGAACTACGCAAGGAGAAACAGATTAACCATTGCTCAAGCGAAGGAGAAAGTCTTCATTGAAACACATGAGAATTTTGTACAAACGGTGCCTCATCTTTTGAAAAAATTTCTGGATGGAAAATCCGGAAGCAACTAAGGACCAAGAGCTACTGGAGAAATTGATCCGAGGTGGATGAACAAACCTGTCGTTGTTGTTTGAAAAGATCACAGACGAATTCTGTGAGGAACAAGTCGTGGAAGAAAGAACTTCGATCAAAAGAGTTCAGAAAAGGTTTTATATAGACCTCACTGAGAAGTTCCTTTGCTCCTTACCAACCCTTTTGTTCAAATTCCTAATAGAAAAGGGAGTGGGCCATATTGTAGAACCTCGCCCATCACTACACAAACCGCCACCAAATTCTAACTAGGCGGAGAAACAGAAGAGGTGGGAAAAATTCATTACCGAAAAGGGAGTGGGAGTACTTCCTAAGCAAATAAACAAAACTATCCGAGCTTTCTAAAGCGTCGGGTAGGCTATGGGGGGGTAGCTGGGAATGTGTCAGGGTAAAGTAAGAAGGGTTCTAGTTGACTAAAGAAAATACTATCACCAGCAATGAAAAGTCAACTGAAAAAGGAAATCAAACGAACAGTGACACACAAAGGTATGACGGATTTACAGAGAGTAGAAAGAGAGAAGAGGCTAAAAAGAAGGGCATTAGAGGAAATTTGGGGTCTAAAATGGGCCTTATAAGAAAACGTGCCAAAATAAGATTTTGTGAGTTGGAATTCAAGAACCAATAGAATTTCAATAAAATAAGTCAACCATAATGGTTGAATTGACATATTTGTCATTAAAAAAAACTACTTTTTTTGTTTGTATTTTCGACATATCTCATTGTGTTTTTACTCAAATTTCAATCGGGAGAGCTCGTTGGATGTGGAATCAAATTCCGCATCCAACAAGTACACACACTGCATACTTTTGACGGACCCCGCTACCCCAAAAACAAGAAATACCTGAAAAAATGTGATGATGACATCATCATCATGTTTTTTCAGGTATTTCTTGTTTTTGGGGTAGCGGGGTCCATCAAAAGTATGCAGTGTGGGTACTCGTTGGATGCGGAATCAAATTCCACATCCAACGAGCTCTTCCGATCGAAATTTGAGTGAAAACACAGGGAGATATGTCGAAAATACGAACACAAAAAGTAGTTTTTTTCTTTCTTCCTCCAAAATTAATCAATATTATTTTTTTTATTTTAACTATTATTTTATTATTTTAACTATTATTTTATTATTTTATTATTTTAGACCCCAAATTTCGTCTAATGGAAGAGAGAAGAGAACAGGCTATATCCCTGCAAAAGAGGGATGACTACTAGGGTGATAGACCAAGAAAGAAATATTCCAGAGTCGATTCATGACCGACAGGAAGAAGGCGTAGATGAAGAAGCATCACCCATGGAAGAAGACTTGTGGATCGAACAACGAGAAACTCTCTAAATAGAAATTCCTGAGGAGGTAAGACCTCTGTCTCCGATGAATCCGAGTACCAGAATACAGGCCATTTTCGAAGAATACCTACGACTAAGAGCTGGCGAGTTTGGTATATGGAACCGACTAGAAGACGAGGTAAACAACGATAATCATCTAGTGATCTATCGACCGGAGGAAGGATATTAGGGAACACTTCAGGCGTACCCTTCCAATCAAAGTATCGACTTGATTTACCCGACACATGAAGGAGCACCCCCCTTCCAAACACAACTTTGCAAAATACAGAACAGTCGGACCTGCAGATAAATCAATGCAGTTGGACATCGACAAGAGAAGTTGACCCGAGCTGACTGCTTGTCGGAGAAAAAACAAAAAATAAAATGACTGATGGGAATGAAAGTTCCATTGACAATAGTTCTACATAGCAAGACAAACAAAATATCCCACTACCACCACCACCGCCCCCATCACCGCCACCCCCCAGAGGAGACAGTGACAACGATACCAACATGGGTCATGGATCAGCTCATATCCCTCTATATGAGGGTAATGAATACCTTAGATGACATTGGTTCATTTGTGAGTCAATATGGGAGGAAAATCAAGTTACGGTCGAAGAACGACAGATGGCACAATTTGATGGTGCCTTGAGGAAAATAATACTAACTTGGTACATGACCTATATCGAGAGAACTCCCCAAGCATCCAAAGTAGACATTAAAGCACAATTCTTGTCTTTCTTTAAAACTCCAAATGCAAAACATCTGGCAGCCAAAAAGTTGAAAACAACATCTTAGAAGCCTGCAGAGTTTGTCTAGGAATACGATAAACGATGGAAGGACCTCATTACCCAACTAGACTATGTAAGTATCAAACAACTATTAATTCAATGGTTTCTCACAGGTCTATCATAGAAAATTCGACGGCACATAAGCTTGGAGACGTTTCAAACATATGAAGACTCACTTACCAAAGCTCTGCAAGTAGACATGGAAGAAGATTTCCCAGTATATCCCCTTGATACTAGACTAGAAGAACAACTAGAAATCATTGAAAGAGTTGAACCTTAAGAATCAAGATGTCTGGTGCACAAAATTCTTCAAGGCCGACACACTAAGGATAGCTGTGGGAAAGACATAAGTCGACAGGACGTTCAATTTGTTCAGATGAAATGCTTCTGTGACATTTTCCAAGAACATGGAGAACATACAATGAAATATTTCCCATATAACTGTTAGGATTATTAATCCTCCCTTGTCCAAATTTGGTCATATGTCTAAATTGGGAGTCACGTCTAAATAGAGAATCCATCCAGTCTATTTATAGTCATTAACACCATTGGGTCCACTTGGCCTAATTGGGGCACATGTTCCGGTTACTAAAGTGTGGGGAACACTAATTGAGGCTCACTGCCACTAATTTCACTTGATTGCATCAGTTTAGGAGCCTCCTAGACCAATCCCTACAATTTAGGAAGCCACTGGGAGTGCCAAAACCAACCAAGGTCAGTTCACTTCAGTTGATGACTAGTCAAGCTAAGTTAGGAGTCAGTTACATTCAGTTCTAGTCCTCTACATTCAGTTAGCGCTAGGTTTACTTGACTGAACACATGTGGGGTGCATTTCTCACCTACCACAGTCAGTTAACCTTAGTCAACACTGAATGTAACACTTGAGTTGTGTTTTAGAGCTCCGATGAACTCTGGTTATGGTTTAGACAAGGTCAGTTAACTACTGAGTCCTCCGATAGTGATTTAGACAAGGTCTTGGTTACCTACAATCAAGTAGAGTCTAATCAATTGAAATTCCTCATGTGGATTTGAATTTCTTGTGGCTATTAAAGCCATTTTACTTCATTGTAATTATCATCGGATTACTTTTTGATTAATGAAAGCATTCACAGTTGCAAGCCTTTTTTGCACTGTTTCATTCTTCAATTGTTGAGTAAATTATGAGATCCACTTTGTGAGTTGTGTATTTATCTACAGAACTATGTGCTCAAATTTACATGGTATCAGAGCCTCGGTGGACAATACTCCTCTCCTCCTCATATCTCCAACCAGATCATTTCTTTTTGGCAAATTGATCCTTCCAGTACTGCTCCAGAAGCAGAGAATTTACCACTTAATATCCCAAGTTAGGAAATTGTTGATCAAGCTTGCTTGATCAACTATGATGGGTGTGAAGGAAATTCCAAAAGTGCAGACTGTTGACCTTACTTTGTATGTTTGATTGTGTGACAGGTTATCATCTTTTCTTACAGCATTCACTATAAGCAACCTCTTCTTCTCACTGCATTCGCTATAGCAGCTCAGTCTTTCTTATTACATTCAAAATGGCTCATCCAGTGGAGATTCTCACTCCCTTAAACTATCACCAGTGGAAGGATGACATGAGAGTATTTCTCGAAACCAAGCATCTCTTCAGACTCATAGAAGAAATAGAGGAAGAGCCAGAATCAGATAAAGACAAAGCTAAGTACATGAACAGGCTTGATGAAGCCCATGGACTCATGCTCTCCTCAGTCTCTAGAGATCTTCGATTTCACATCCAAGACTTGGACACTCCAAAGGAGGTTTGGGACAAGCTTGCTTCCTTATTTGATAAGCATGATGAGATGAGGATCCATCAGCTAGAAAATGATCTAATTACTCTCAATCCATCCGATTTCGAATCTCTAAATGAATTCTTCTCAAAGTTCAAGAACCTGATATATCAATTGAAGCAATGCAAAGTGAAGAAGGATGAAGATCAGCTCATCCTTTCCATTCTCACAAAGCTCAATGCAGACTACTCAGTATTTATATCCACCTTCCAAACAGTAAGGCTCACTACTCCAAATTGGAAGATGCCCACTCTTAATGCCTTCATCCAATCTCTTATTTCTGAGAATGATAAATTGATCCAAATGGGGATAATTCGATCTCCCAAAGATCTAGCTCTAGTTGCAAGAGGAGATAAGGTAGCGAATGACAAAGGAAAGAAAAGAGATGAGTCCCCTGTGAAGAAAGAGCAGTCAAAAGAACCTTTAGGTTCAAAGAGAAGCAAGAAGAATGGAAAAGGCAAGGTCCTCTGCTCTTACTGTGGAAGAGGCTTCCATTCATAAAGCTCCTGTATGAGAAGACAACTTGATGAAATGGCTCTTATCTTGAAAAAGCACAACATTTATGTACCTACTAGCACAAGGAAGGAAGACTCTGAAGAAGAAGAAGAAGAATACCAAAGGAAATGACATGCACTGAAGGCCTGCTGCACATCAGCACCTGTCTTCCTCATTGATTCTGGAGCTTCCAACCATATGGCTGCATCCAGAGAATCATTCTCTTCTTTTCAGTCCTTTGATGGTCCTAGTATTCAGATGGGCAATAACAATAAAGTAAAAACAAAAGGAAAGGGCTCTATCCAACTTGAACATGGAAGGTTCAAAGATGTGCTATTTGTTCTCTCCCTAGCTTCAAACCTATTATCTGTGTATCAGATGACCCATACTGGATCTCCAAAGCGAGTGATATTTGGTCCTGAATCAGTGGAGATCACAGATATCTCTACTGGGAGCATCATAGAAAAGGGTACTGTAAATCATGCTTCAAAATCATATGAGTTCTCACATTTCATGGCTCCTTCAGAACCAGTGCACTCTCAGTAGCCACCTGCAAGGGAAGGTAAAATCATTGCATCTACTTCTTTTACATCTTCTACTAGTATTGCAGATCCATCTATATCAGTTTATGACCTTGAGATTCTGGGTGACTCAGATCTAGATTCAGTCCCTACTTCCAAACTGGAAGCTAGGAAGATGACTGAAAACTCACTTGACACTCAGAAAGGAAAGACTCTTGCGCTACGTCATGCTATTTTACCTCCTTCAGGGAGATGCAATAGACTTCCTGTAAGATGCAATATGGAAAAGGCTCAGTCTTACTACATTCACAAGAATGGATATGATCATACACCTCTTCATTCAGCAAGAGATAAAGGTTACATTCCTCCTTCCTCCCATCATCATTTTTGGAGAATAAGGAGAAGTCTACATGCTAGGACCCAGAATACCTGTGCACATCACACCATGCATGCTGCTTCACTACCTCATAGAGATGAAGATTGCAGCAACATATTTTCAAGTTTTTCAAACTTGAGACCTGATTCTACTTGCTTAGCTAAAGGGAGGGATTTTTCCCATGTGGTTTTTGCCCTAGCTCCTTGTATTAAGCAGTTACTTTATTTTACTTGATGTAATGGGTGACCTATGGTCTTAGTTACCAAGGCCCACAGTTTGTCCAAGTTAGCATTCAGGGGGGGTGTTAGGATTATTAATCCTCCCTTGTCCAAATTTGGTCATATGTCTAAATTGGGAGTCATGTCTAAATCGGGAGTCCATCCAGTCTATTTATAGTCATTAACACCATTGGGTCCACTTGGCCTAATTGGGGCACATGTTTCAGTTACTAACATGTGGGGAACACTAATTGAGGCTCACTGCCACTGATTGCACTTAATTGCATCAGTTTAGGAGCCTCCTAGACCAATCCCTACAATTTAGGAAGCCACTGGGAGTGCCGAAACCAACCAAGGTCAGTTCACTTCAGTTGATGACTAGTCAAGCTAAGTTAGGAGTCAGTTACATTTAGTTCTAGTCCTCTACATTCAGTTAGCACTTGGTTTACTTGACTGAACACATGTGGGGCGCATTTCTCACCTACCATAGTCAGTTAACCTTAGTCAACACTGAATGTAACACTTGAGTTGTGTTTTAGAGCTCCGATGAACTCCGGTTATGGTTTAGACAAGGTCAGTTAACTATTGAGTCCTCCGATAGTGATTTAGACAAGGTCTTGGTTACCTATAGTCGATTAGAGTCTAATCAATTGAACTTCCTCATGTGGATTCAAATTGCTTTTGGCTATTAAAGCCATTTTAATTCATTGTAATTATCATTGGATTACTTTTTGATTAATGAAAGCATTCACAGTTGCAAGCCTTTTTTGCACTGTTTCATTCTTCAATTGCTGAGTAAATTGTGAGATCCACTTTGTGAGTTGTGTATTTATCTATAGATCTATGTGCTCAAATTTAGAATAACATGAAAAATAAAAAATCATCTTGGTGTGCAATCCGTGAGGTAAAAAGTCATGCAACGGCTGAATTCCACCTAAATTTAAAGAACCAATAAAATTACTAAGCAGTCTACTAGACGAACGCAGCCACATAGAATAATGATAACACCCAGCGAAACAATGATCAAAATGAGCCAAATATTCAAAGATATGAAGGCCGTCGATATGAGCGTCAGTTCAAAAACCGTCGTGGAGGATATGGAGGTTGAGGAAGATTTTCTGGAAATCGTGACAATCCACCACAACAACCCATCCAATGCTTTACTTGCTACAAAGAAGGACATCACTATGCAAAATGTCCATACAAGGATAGAACCGATCTAAATTTTTGTACTAGATATGGTGTAGGTGATCACTCATTAGAGGATTGTCACACCATGCTCGACAAAATTAATAAAAATAAAAATGTTAATGTCTTGTCATGTGTTCAAAAACATGATGTAATGAATACAAAGAACCTGCACATAGTAACTCGAAAAGGGACAAAAATTGGGAATGATAACCCACGTATAAGTAAAATCAAAGAAAATAATGATTATCCTAATCCGGCTAAACAAAAATAGCTATAACGACACAATGAATATGTTTAAATAATTTGCTAGACAGGAAGAAGTCGATGATAGTCGAAAAAACACAGTTAAAGAATTAATACACTTAGTACAAGATGATAAATTGGTATCTCAATTCATTGGCTTATTGTATAATATGAATCATAATAATAATATAGAAAATCAAACTAAAAACATATGCAGTCTAAACCAAAAAGACAAGAGCGATGCCGACCCACTTGTCGATCTAGAAATTGAAGGATGCCATGTTTGACAAGTTGTACTCGACTTCGGTTCACAAGTAAATATTATGAATCGTGAAACTTGGGAACAGTTGGGAAGACCTAGATTATATGAGTCAAGAATATACCTCAAGTTAGCCGACCAAGGTCTGATCGAACGTATCCGGGTTTGGAGAAATGTCAATACGACAATAAAAGGAATATCGACTAAAGTCAATTTTGAAATTATTGACCTAAAGGAAGGATCCAGTTCCTTCGCAGCTTTAGTAGGTCGACCTTGGGAAAGAAAAATGAAAGCATCAATATCTCTAGAAAAAGAAAGGATAAAACTAAAAGGGAATCGACAAAAATTCATAGTACCTATTCATCCTTCCCAAGGGGAACCATGGATAAAACCCATTGATGAAGAAGTTGACATCTGACAACTATATCAAATTATAAATAACGAAGATTACACTGAACCCAATATCTATGGTGAGCTTCACTTAGGCAATCAAGATTTAGTAGGATATAATCTAGATGTAGAATTATATGATTGGGAAGTTGAAAACTATGAGACCCAAGCAAGAGATTGTTGGACCATTCAGTCGATATAGAAGAAACCAGTCCATCAATGTTTCTCAGTCTCCATCATCCTGAAAATATTTGAAAAGAAAAGTATGGAATATCCTACCTTAACCCCAACAAATATAAGTATCAGAAAAATCCCAAGGTATAAAGAAAGAGAATCCCCAGTTATGCATATAGAACAAGTCTCTAAAAACATAGGTGAACATGGCTGACTACAAATCTACATAGAAACCTTTATAGGACAAGTTGCTCAATGGTGGGATACCCATCAATCAAGATTGTAGACATGGACAACAGCTTCAACTTACTTTGTAGAAATATTCAGAGGAAATAATCTAACCAAATAGGTGCAAATACCTATGTTCATCCAAGGGCAAGGCCTAGAGGAGCACATAAGAACATGCGAAAGAGAATGGAGAAGACTTGGGTATAAAGACAAACGTACGTGGCCCACACTTGTTTCCCTCAATGCTAGATGACTTACCAAACAAATGGTATAAAATGGAAGAAGCACAAGGTGAAACATTTCAATGGCACGAACTTAGAGAGAACTTCACTAAGGAATTTAGTTTTATACCGCAGAATGAACAGTTAGTCGAAACTACAAAGCAAATAAAATTATTTATAGAACTGACTAGGAACAAAAGTCTGATACGAAACCACGATCGGCCGACAATACGATGCAATAAAATACAAACCAATATAATACCACAGTCAACAAGACTGCAAATGGAAAATGAAAAATTCAGAAGGGAAAAGCTTTCGATGGAAATAATATCACTTAGAAACAACAAAACCAATTCGCATAGTACTTAAAATCGACACAATCAACAAAGAAGATATCGACCGAATGACCACAACAAAATTTCCTGTTACATTCTCACAATTCAAAGTAGGGATTCGACCGATCAATGAAGCTAAAGCACCAGAATGATTGGATGCCAAAATTAAAACTAAAGAATTTGACATATCAAATGATGATAGACCAAAAATGGAAAAATTAGTGATTACTAGAGCGAAGAACAAACGACCGAAATAGTAAACCTAGTGAAAGAATTCTAGGATGTCTTTGCTAGAGACTATAAAGATCTCAAAGGGCTAGTCCATGAAATGGGTGAAATAAAGATCAACATCAAACCTGATGCTCGACCCATAAAGAAGAGGCCATACAAATTAGCTCATAAATACAAAGAGATAGTCAAGAAAGAGATCAACAACATGCTCACAGTAGGAATTGTCTACCCTATCAACTAGTCAGAATGGGAAATCCCAATGGTCGTGCAACCAAAGAAACACTACCCGATGAAACTAAGGATCTGTGTCGACTTTAGAGAATTAAACAAAGTCACCCTAAAAGACCCATTCCCAACACCATATGCAGATGAAATCTTAAATGAAGTCATAGGACACGAATGCTACTCATTTACAAACGGATTCTCAGGGTACAACCAAGTACCAATAGCCAAAGAAGACCAAAAAAAGACGACATTCGTAAGTGAATTTGGCTCATTCTCCTACAAAGTTATGCCTTTTGGTCTAAAAAATGCACCTGCAGTATTTTCGAGAATTGTTGTCAAAACATTTCAAGAATATATATACAAAACAATGGCAGTATACTTTGATGATTGGACAATATTCTCCATGTTGAAAGATCACTGCAAATGGCTAAGGATCATGTTGGAAAGATGCCGACAAATCCAGTTATCTCTTAACATAAGGAAATGCATATTGCTAACTTCTATAGGGATACTATTAGGGCACATTGTATGCAAAGAAGGCATCAAGGTTGACTTTTCAAAGATAAAAATTATCCTAGACTTGAAACCACCAGTGAACCCAAATCAAGTCAGGGTACTACTCGGACACACGGGATATTACAAGAAATTTACTAGATACTACTCAGATATGACCTATCCACTGGAAGAACTATTAAGAGAAGATCAAGAGTTCGACTAGACAGATGAATGTAACATATCAGTTAACACATTAAAAAGGAAACTAGTTGAGGCACGTATCCTCAGATTCTCGAATTGGTAGATCAAATTTCACGTACATATCGATGCATTAGGCCTAGCAATAGGCACGATCTTAACATAACCAGGGGACGATGGAATGGATTACCCTATAGTTTATAGTAGCAGAAAACTAAACAAGGCAGAAAGAAACTATTCGACAATAGAGAGGGAAGCATTAGGAATGGTGTTTACACTATAGAAGTACATACATTACATACTATCCAACCCTTTTATCTTCTATACTAACCACCAAGCATTAAAATACCTGGTAAACAAACCTCTGCATCATGGGAGGATTTGTTGATGGCTACTACTATTCCAAGAATTTGAATTCGAATTCGTTGTTAGACCAGGAAAATTAAATGTCGGACCCGACCACTTGTCGAGAATCGACATGGGAGAGGAACCTATTACGGACAAGTATTTCAGCAGACCCGTCAGAATCGTGAGCATATTCAAGTGTTAGAAAAGAGGCGAGGAATCGAAGAAACAATGAGAAGCATAATACAAGAACAGATTGTATTGGAAACAACCAAACTGCAGAAACTGGGGAGACAAGCACACCAGTGGCTACAACAAGCACTACTGAGCCTCGAAAAAATGGATATAATTTTCCTGCAGATGAAAAGACTATTGGATCCAGTGGAGGAGAAAGATAAATTCATGGGACCCGATATGGAAATAATCCCAGACCTTTCCATCAAAGAAAAAATGTCAATTCTGTCAAGCATCACAACATTGACTATCGACATCCAGAAAGTACTACAGAGTTGGACAGAATTTCAACATCAACTAGATATTATAGCAAAAGCAATTGTGGAAATATGTGTGCAGAAATGACAAACCATCCGACTACATAGTCCATGAAAGAAAACAAGACCAGAAACAACTACATCAGATAGAGCATTATTGAAAGTACCTCCCCTGCTTCTTCGGGACGAAGAAAGATTTTGTTCCTGGGGGAGATGTTGGAGGAGCTAGTCGGTGAGCTGACTAGTCGAATAGCCAACTAATTGGAGATTAGGTTGGCTGCATGAGGTCATGTCAGTTGACCGAACTGACAAGTATTTATATGTAACTGTTTGTAATCATATATATTAGGTTCTTGAGCCATATGAGAACTCGGTTCAGTTCTGTGTATGTATGGACCCTCATGTTATAATATAATCTATTACTTCCTTATCTATGTTCTTGTCTCTTGTTCTTGTCTATATGATTCCATGTGTATTATTGGTAACCTTTAGTGATCTATGAGATTACAATAGTAGCCAAGAGAGATTGATCTTTGGATGTCTGGATGACTCCCATTCGAATCAATTTTTCTTGTTCTTTGATTAAGGATTCAAAAAATGAATCTAAAGAAAGAAGTTTCCAATCAGGAAATCTTTCCTGCTTGGAATGAAACATAGAGACATATATAGTACTCAGGACCTAGTTTTTTGAGTATGGAAAGAACATTCTGCTCATGTTTCTGCTCTATCCCACACTGTCTACATTGTAGCACTAGAGACTTGAATTTGGAGAAGAATTACTCAATAGTCTCGAAAATGCTGGGATATAAAGATGCCAACTCATTCTCCAGAATGTGTCCCCGAAGCTCATCTCGTTTGTTAAACAAGCTATCAAGATTCTCTTAGGCTTCTCTAGGATTCCTCAATCCTTCTAGATGAAAGAGGAGATATCTAGAAATATAAGTACATAAGTACCCAAATGCTTCATCACAATGGTTTAGAAACTTGTTTCACTCTACTGGCTGATGAGGCTCAGCTTCCCATCCATGTATGATCCCATGGTAGCCATGCTTGTGCAAGGATAGCTGCATATCAATCCTCTGATCAAGGTAATTGGAAGTTGCGAGGATTTGTGGTTAATGAGTTTGAGAACTGATCATAATTGCTCTGACTGGAAGACTGCAAATACTTCTCTCAGTCTACGTAGCACCTGTCAATTTCACTGCAAATAACACTAAAACATATGAACTGTTAGAATCATGATTTTCCTCTTGGCATGAACATGTTTTCAAGGTCTGTCATGCCCTCTCCATTGATCTGAATGAATCCAGAGCTAGCAAAGTTTCATATGGGACTTCTGTGGAAACCCAACTGCTTCTGATGTTCGATGGTGAGAAACAAGCATGAAACCTCCCTGAGGAGGCTCTGATACCATGTTATAATTTGAATTCCATTTATATATTCAGGAAGAGAGTTATGATAATGTTGCAGCAATTGAATTGAGAATGAACATAAAAACTAAGCAAAACAAACCACACAGGAAATATACAAGTAATGCTCAGGAATTTACAGTATATTCATCATAATGATATCTGGTGTTACAATAGTTTACATAGGTAGAATTCGAATGCATGAGTAATGAATTCGAATTCTCCAAGTGGATAAGACTGTATCTAACTAAATCTATAACTCAAGGTCTCCCAATCAATATCGGAGTCCAGATAGACAATTTCCTGATGACCAATAACTCAACAACCAGTGACAACTAGTTAACTCAGTGAAACCGTGAGAGTGAGGTAGGTAGGAAAAGAGCTCCTCCCCATGCAACCATGCATTATCCATGCATTAGTAGAGCTATCTTAATTTACTGTGAACTAACTGAAGGTAACTGGGGGTTAACTAAGGCTAACTAGTACTAACACCAATTAATTGAAGTAGGTTGGTGCCGGGACTCCCAATGGCTCCTAACATGTAGGGATTGGTATAGGAGATGCCCTAACTGATGCATGCACATGCAGTAAGTGGCAGTTAACCTCTAGTAGTGTTCCTCACACTTCAATGACTAGTACATGTGTCCCAATTGGGCCAAGTGGACCCAATTGTACTAGTGGACCCAATTAATCAATTTTAAGGTTCCTAAGTTATGCAATAATTAATCTAATAGACATTTGACCAAGGGAGTATTAATAATCATAACAGTTGTAAACATAGCAAGGATGATTCCTCATGTGATGTTGATCAGAGAACATATCGATTAATGATAGGAAGTCTCTTATACATTACAACATCTCGTCCTGATATAATTCAAGCTGTTGGAATGGTAGGAAGATTTCACTTTGCTCCCAAGAAAAGTCATTTGATGGATGTGAAGAGGATATCTAAATATTTGAAGGGTGCAATGACTTATGGTCTCTGGTATCCTAGAAATCAAAATTTCAATTAACTACATATTCAGATATTGATTGGGAAAACTGTTTGGATGAAAGAAATAGGACAAGTGGAGGTGCATTCTTCTTAGGTGATTCTTTAGTTGCATGGCTGAGTAAGAAGCAAGGCTCAATATATTTATCCACTACAGAAGATGAGTACATTGCTGCTTCCAACTGTTGTACAAAAATTATATGGATGATTCAGACACTGGAAGACCTGGAGGTAAAATATGTTGATCCCATTCCTCTCCATTGTGATAATGCCAGCGCCATTAGTATGTCCAAAAATCCATTCCTTCATTCCAACACTAAGAACATACCTATTGAGTATCACTTCTTAATGGAGTAGGTTACAAACATAGTAGTTCAATTGAATTTTATTCCTTCTACATAACAGACTGTTGATATCTTCACTAAACCCTTACCAAAGACATAGTTTGGTATCATATCTTATTCCAAATAACTTGTTCACTTTGATGGGGTTAGTTGTGCTATAGAGTCTTCTTTGACATTGATGTCAAAGGGGGAGAAGGATTTTATTACAGATGATAAACAGATTGATGATTACTAGTACAACATGCATCCAGAAGTTGAAGATTGCCATCAATGCCAAAGGGGGAGATTGTTGGAGGTTTTGCGATCATGTGGATATTGTTGGAGGTTTTTGTTGAAACAAATCAGAGTGTGATTTGGTTGTCATTGATGGAAACATAGTTCCAAGCATATGATCCAGATAAGTAGAGGAATCATAACAATCCATGGCTTATGCATCATCAAATAGATCCACAATCGTATTTGATTTTTGCAACAAAAAGAAACAGATCCACAGAGTAAGGTCTTGATCAGCATAAAAAATAGATCCAATGGTCAGGAGTGAACCCGCAAAAGAAACCAATGGTCAAGAAAAAATCTATAAATTTTGAAAGGTAATCTAATGAATAGATCCAATAGTCAGAAGTGAACCCACACAAGAAATCGACAACATGAAAGGAGATTTGCAAATGGAATTCGAAAAGTGGAAAGTCTGTAATTTGTTCAAACAAATGTTGAACACCCGAGATCCACATCCCGCACCGGATCCAATATCGACGGTTGGGAAAGGGCACACATAAAATTGACTGCGTGTAAGGAGTTTTGCAAGTGAAAGGCAGAAAGAGGAAAGTTTGTAAGTTGTTCAAACAGATGTTGGAAACCCAAGATCTGCATCCTGCACTAGATCTAAGATCAACGGTGAGGAAAGGGTGCACAAGAAATTGACGGCATGGAAGGAGTTTTGCAAGTAGAAGGGAGAAATTCTGGAAGTTATTCAAACATATGTTGGAAACTCGAGATCTGCATCTCACACCGGATCTAAGATCGACAATTGGGAAAGGGTGCACAAGTTATTGACGGTGTGGAAGGATTTTTGCAAGAAGAAGGTAGAAAGAGGAAAAGCATGGAAGTTGATTAAAAAAATTTAGAAGACCCGGGATCCGCATCCCGCGCCATATCTAATATCGACGGTCAGGAAATTATGCATAAGAAATCGACGACGTGGAAGACATTAGCAGAAAATAAGGTGTGAAAGAAGGTGTTTGATTTCAAATCAACGACCAGTAGAGAGGCCGCATGAAATCGATGACACAGAAGAAATTATGCAAAAAAGGATGTCTGAAAGATGGAAAGTGGAATTCATGGAATGATATCTGGAAAAATCACATATCTAATATTTAGTTTTATTCTTAGATCAACAGTCATGGAGAGCCCAAAGAAGATCAATGGTGAGGAATGATTGGTGTGGAACCAGTACTGCATAACCAGAACTATGAAAGCACGTGTGTGGAAACTCTGATTTGTTTCAAAAAATGACAATTGTAGAAGAATCCAAATGAAGAAGATATGTTGCAGAAACTCATGAATACTCAGCGTTTGGACTCCTTGTCTATCATAAGGCATCGAAGGGTTTGATCAGTTATGGAAATGGACCGTCAAGCATACAAAAAGGTAAAGGGTTTAAGGACAGATATGTATAAAAGGATGTGCATGATGAATGGATTTTTTTGCTCTCTGTAGGAAGAGAAACTGGTACATGGATTGTCATCAATGTGGGGATTGCAGAATGATAGAGGACTTTCAGCTCTTCCAAGAATATCAAGAACAGAGAGTAAATCTAGAAACATAATAGAACAGAGTTGGTATGCATTGTTATATCTATTTTTCTACATATTGTATTGAACGTGTTTTAAGTCTAAGAAACAAGGGTGGTAGGGTGGTTCTATTAAAAACATGTTGTCTTCTCTGTACAAGTGGAAGTGGGTGCTTTTTCTTAGTTGTAGCTGGAGAATGTTATTTTAGTGGGTGCTAGAAAATCATGAGGGTTGGTGCTCTCTACAAGAAGGATTTTGTAAAATAGAGGTTGCAGACTCTTTTGAGTAGGTGCTCAAATAAAATGAATATTTGTCTGCCTCTATCATGTGTGTGTGGATGATAATATTTATCTCTTCTGTTATACTTACTGCATTATCATAACTATAAATTTGTAATCAGTAATAAGGGTTTAAATGTTGAAAAATGGTTTAATCTTTTGAAATAACTGATTCACCCCCCTCTTAGTTATTTCAGTAATTTCAATGAATATGGTGGTAGGTATAACGATGGTATCTTGCAAAGATGGTGATTGTTTTGGTTGTGTAATTATTCTGGTTATGTACTTGAAAAACATCAGCAGGATTGTTTTGACAAACATGCCTCTTGGCATTCCTATCCCCCCATGCAACTTGTGCATAGAGACTTGTGTGGTCCTATTCCATATATTTCTTTTTCTGGTTTCAAGTATTTCTTAACCTTCATTAATGATTACTTCATATGCACTTGGGTTTATTCCTAAATCTTAAGATACAAGTATTTTCCATGTTCTTGGCTTACAAGGCCCTTGTTGAAAAACAATATGGTCATCAAATTCTTAACTTAAGATCTAATAATAGCGAGGAATATGTAATCATTAACATGTTTACTACTTTATGTACTGCATAGGGAATCCAACAACAATACAGTTTTCCATATACACCACAAAAAAATGATGTAGTTGAGCATAAGAATTGCACCTTAAAAGGAATGATTAATTGTATGCTCCAAGATACGGGAATAAGCCTTCAATATTGGGATGAAGCCATAAATTGTGCAAATTGCATATTTAATCACATCCACACTAAATATTTACAAGGTATCACACTAGAAGAAGGATGGAGTAAAATCAAACTAGATGTAAGTCACTTTCGTGTGGTTGGAAATGAAGCATGGACTCATATTCTTGATGAAGAATAGAATGCATTGCAGCCTAAAAGTGGAAAAGTGCATAGTTTTTGGAAACATTGAAGAAGTCAGTTATAGATTTATTCAGCCACATTCTTGTGATATAATTATTATAATAGATGTTAAATATGATTAAAATATCTCATCCTGTGAGTCTAGTTCAGTGTTTTTTCCATCTATGGACTACAAGCCATCTTCGATGCTTGTGCTATCTTTTAATACCAACTTCCTTGATATTGTTTCTACTTTGGTTTCTAATGATGATAGTGAGGATGAAAATCCACTTCTACCTGCTCATTTTACTCAAGTTGCACTAGTACAATTGCTTCCTCTATGGGTTCATTCAACATGTAAAGCAACTTATGATCTTGCTGGTGATCCCAGATATCAATATCAAATAAGTTCTCAGTTCTAGTGAACCACTTATGTTTTGGCTCAAGTTTCAGAGAATCATGATCCAAATACATTTGCATAAGCTTCGAAGAATCTATATTGGGATGTAGTTATGGATGAAGAATATCATTCTTAGTGGTGAATGATACTTGGGATCTTGTACCTCTTCTGAAAACTTGTTAAATGTAAATGGGTCAACATAACTAAGTATGCATCAAATGGAAGTGTTGAAATATTTAAGGAAAGGTTAGTTTGCAAAGTATTTTCCCAAGTTGAAGGAATTGACTACAATAAAACATTTTCCCCTATCGCCAAAATAAACTCCATCTACCTTGCTCTTTCCCTTATAGCCTTACATAAATGGGAGATCCATCAAATGGATGTCAAGTCCACCTTCTTGCATGCAAATTTTCTAGAAGAAATTTACAGGGAACAACTTCTTGGCTGTATTGAGAATGAATCAAGCCTTGTTTTTCATCTTAAGGAATCCTTATATTTCCTTAAGCAAGTTCCTTGAGCCCGATATGCCAAAATAGATAGTTTTTTCATTGACACTGGTCGTTTTTCTAGATTTCATTATTACCCCAACATCTATACCAAGAAAGTAGGAAACCATCTCATCATCCTTGTTCTTTATGTGGATGACCTTATTCTTACTAGTAGTGAACATAAAATTTTAACCCATGTGCAATCCATCCTAAATAAGAACTTTAAAATGACATACTTAGGAAATTTGCATTATTTTCTTGAGATCCAAGTCCTGCAAAACAAAGAAGGAATATTTCTTTCTTAGTATAAGTATGCTAGTGGCATTCTTCATCACTTTCACTTGGATTATTGTAATCTAGCCCCATCTCCCTTCTAGTATGGATTCAAAATTTCTATCACTTACACTTCACCTACAGTAGATACCACCTTGTATCATCAGCTTTTTGGTAGTCTCTTATGTACTTGACTCATGCCCAACCTGATATTTCCTTTGTATTCGGTTTTGTTTTCGTTTATATGCAAACACCCCATCAAATCCATTGGAAAGAAACAAAAACAATACTTTGATATATTCAAGGTACAACTCAGTTTGGGATTCATTATATTGTATGGGGGACTCCTTTTTTGGTTGGTTTCACTGATTCATATTGGGTCGATGATCCTCATGATCATAATTCTAGTGCAGGTTATGTTTTCAGTCTTGGTTCTGGATCTGTCACTTGGGAATGTATGAAACAATAATATCTTGCTCTTTGATAATAATAAAAAGTAGAGTATTGTGTTGTATTTAATGCAAGTCGGGAATTTTTATGGCTTTGATAGAACGTTTCAGAGTTTGGATTCGAGCATCAACATTCAACTATTCTTTGTTGTTAAATAAGATTTCCATCAAGCTAGAAAAAGATCTTGTTCAACATTAGTGCAAGAAACACATTGAGCTACATATGCACTTCATCAGAAAATGTGTTCATGATTGCATTCTCAAAGTGCTCTTTTTCTCTTCAGATGATCAAAAGTGTAGACATCTTCACAAAGTCTCTTACAGATGCATAGTTTTCTAGACTTTGATATATGTTAGGAGTTCAATAATTTGTCATTAAAAGGGGATAGAATCTAATGCCTCCTTCATTCCCCTATAGTGTCACTTTTGTAAATCCTTCATTCCCCTATAGTGTCACTTTTGTAAATCCTTCAGTCCTATCCCAAGTTGTTCTTAAGTAGGGATGTCAGGATATTTAGACATTTAGGAGTAAGTTAAGATCAACTTGTTATAAATTATTTGTTAGGTTAAGTGTGTTTCTTTAGTATGTATTTGTATATATGTAATTTGACGATCATGATATGTTCATGAAATAAAGTGATTTGAAGTTTCATAGTCTCCTAGATATTAATGACTAAATATTTGTGGCTTAAGACCCGATTGGTCCATGGTATCCATTTAGAAAGCACAAGGGTTCATTTGCTAATTGGTCAATTGTGAGAAGATCATTTCTAATATTCTTTTATTTTCATAATAAAATTGCCTCAAGTAGTTGTTTGGTTGGGCTCATAGAGTGTTTCCCTCTTTGAGGGGTTAAACCACATAAAAACATTGGTGTGTTGATGTGTGATATGTTTGTGTGAGTGGATTCTAAAGGTGTTCAACCTTTTGGAATTATCCTATGATAGTCAAACAATAGTGATATCTAGAATATAAATATTGTTAAATGTACATCATCAGAAGTCATTCTCCAGACTTATGTTGTATCAATTCAGGGACTTGTGTTGTATCAAGTCAAAAACTTGTGTTGTATCAAGTTAAGGAATTGTGTGGTATCAATTCAGGACATTGTGTTGTATCAATTCCTATCTATGTCCTCATGTATTGAGGTGGGATGCCTACACTGTAATCTTGTGTTGTATCAGGATTGGATTCTTGTGGTGTATCAAGACTACAGACTTGTGATGTATCAAGTCAAATGATTCTCATAGACGTTACCCTATGATATGGATCTACTTAACTAGAGATGGCCTTGTGTTGTATAAATACTGGATATTTGTGTTGTATCAAGTCCTAAGGATATACTATGTTATGTATTGCTAGTCATGGTCATCATGTGCTATAAGTCTCCTTCAGGGATTAGCTACCCCTAGAGTGAATTACTTTAGCATATGACTATATGGCATGGGTTAATACCTATGATCATTAGTATGTAACAATTATTTTGAGTATGATATGATAAGTTGGTGAATTAATTAATACACATATGGACCATGCATTATTTAAATAACGATAATGAGATTTAACATAGAGAAAGAGAATGAATTCGAATTGCACATGTATGCCTCAAGTGAACTTGAATTATGAAGGCGTTAGTTAATCTTAAGTTGTAAATAAATAAATTTTCAGTTAAAGAAGGAACATCTCCTTGATTCATGCAAAGTGTTTGTGCATGGGTGAAACTGATTGTGAAGTACCAAAGACTTTCAGTTAGTCTCCTAGATTTATGGCCATAAATTCATTTGAAGATTGAGTTCAGTTCAGTAAGTTCACAATCAGTTGACATCGAGTTTAAGAAGTTTACATTTAGTTCAGTTCAGTTCAATTCATAACAATTCACTTCACATTTAGTTCAGATATCTCACATTCAGTTCATGTCAATTAGCATCCAGTTAAATATAATTAAAGAAGGAAGGAACATATCTTTTGCATGCAAGAGAACTTGAAGTGTCAGTTGAGAACTGGAGTTTAGAAGGATGATAATATCTACATGAGAGGAGTTATAGTGCATGCTACTCTAAGTGAATGCACCATGTATGAAATCAGTGTGTTTACTGAGCCTCAAATTCGTGCCCCTTTTACATGCTAGGTTGTTTTGGATTACTATTAATATGTGAGGCATATGGCAAGCTCAATATAGTTTGCATTCAATTGTTTTTGCAAGGTTGCATTTGATCTCTGTTCTATATTTCTCTGGTGACATATCTTATTGGGAAATATACTGATGTGTTTTAAATCACTCTCAGCAAATATATATATCATACTCAAATAATTACTAGGTTTTTCATTCTCCGTATTTGTAGGGTTTTCCCATGGTATATCTTGTCTCTTATGGTGATTGTTTTATGTGGCTAATTTATTCTTGAAGATTCATATATTTCTGATATAAATAATGATATGTGGCTGATTTAAAGATTCATAGATGGTGTTATCTCCCAAGATAATTTATTTTCGTATGAAGAATTTAATTCACGCAATGAGGAATATGAATGCCACTAACAGTTCGAAAGCCTCTGTGGCTAATAAAAATTTCACTAAGTTGTAGTTTCGGTGGTTTGGGCGAGAATCAAAACATCTCATTATCCACTGACAAACTTATAGACTACAGCTTCCACGATCAGATGAACATTTCGGTGATCGGAAGAACCAAAGACAATGTAGTGGCAAGATAGTCCACTAAAAAGCCGAAACGACGGAAGACAGACTTACTACAGGTTTCGTGACCAGATGAAAACTTCGGTGATCGGAGGTTCTAAGGACTAACCATCGGCAAGATAGTTCAATAAGGAGCTGCAATGTCAGGAGACAGAAGGACTACAGATCGACGAAGTTTACAACTGATTTCCTCCGCAGTGTCGGCGGCACAGAAGACTAAAGCTCCAATCAATGACAAGAAGCATTCCGATAGAGCGAAAAATAGAAAATCATCGACGGTCAGAAGAACTAAAGACAACAGAGTGGTAAGCTAGTTCACTAAGGAGCTGCAATGGCAGAAGAAAGAAATACTACAACTTTTGCGACTAGATGAAAATTTCAGCGATCGAAAGACAGACAAACTACGGATCGACGAGTTTACAACGAAGCTCCTCCACGATGTCGACAACACAGAAGACTAAAGCTCTGATCAATGACAAGAAGCATTCTGATAGCACGAACAATAGAAAATCATTGGCAGTCAGAAGAACTAAAGACAACGGAGCAACAAGTTAGTCCACTAAGGAGCCGCAATGGTGGAAGACAGACAGCCTATTGATCGATGAGTTTATGACGAAGCCCCTCTGCAGTGTTGGCGGCACAGGGGACTAAAGCTCTAATTCAAACTTCTACTGACTTTCGATAGCAATAAAGTGAAATCACCGACAATCAATCATATAAATTTTTGAAAAAGAAAAACAACAGAGATAACACGCATTAGCGAATAGCGAGACTTTCCATCGGTGGCATAGAAGACTAATGCCCCGATCCCTTCGTCAATCAACTTCCAACAGTGATAAATTCAGCTCATTTCACCTTTGAAAGTGTGGCAGTGTTCAGAAAAAAGGTTCTGATGCATTAGTTATCATAGCTCCCGATCACCGACAAGCTAATGATGAAGAGCGCCAACATTAATATTTGGAGCACCGATGGGCTAAAGTAAAAAGCTTCCAATCGCCAATGAAGAAGCCGTTGCGATGCTAGTGATTTAAGTTGATGACACTGTAGCAGCGTTGAGACTTCGGGTGCTGATGGACTAGAAGACAAAGCTTTTGATCGGTGACTGCGGCGACAAGGTAGAAAACTCCAGCGGATTAAAACAAGAAATGTCACTTTAGATTAACTACTGAAACACTGGTTGTTAACAGCAATTTCAGACTGAACCAGCAATGCCTATTATCAGCGACCACATCAGTGATTAAAAGCTCGCTCAGTGAACTAGATATTCATGGTAGATAAAAGTAAATTGCAACTAAAAGCCTTGTAAACGAGTGAGCCTTATGCATGCCTTGAGCGTGGAAAGGTTACATAGGTCAACTGACTTGACCCATATCTGAAAACCCTAAAAAACATTGTAAGTTACCAACCATGCTCAAGCTACAACCTAGAGTAGTTTCTTGAAGTGATAACAAAGTGGTGCCGTTGCCGGGGAGAGGAGATTGAAGCTCAACTTCCCTGGGAGATGACATAGATCTATGCTTTGATGATAGACAAGGCTTGGAAATTATTATGGTTGTAATCATCTATCTAGAGACTCCATTGATATAAGGTGGCTTCAAGAAGACCAAGTACCAGAGAAAACCCAAAGGGGCCACCAACAACACCCATTTCAGATCCAGAAGAAATATTAAGGAAAGCTAGGGCTTTAGACATACCAGCAGTGCTGCACAAAATGCTACATCAGGTATTTCAAGAAACATTTCTGCTGTTATTTCATCTGTTGAAACTCTTAATTCCCAGAAATTTTTAGATACATCAGAAAAATTTAGGGCTTGTGAATCTTCAAGCACTGTTACTTGTGAAGATCCAATCCCTGGTGACTCCACTGGGATAAGTATACCACCACCTTCTCAGTAAATATTTTCATTAGTGCTGCCTTCCACATCCCTGTCCATACCCATTTCCAATATGGCTACCCCTCAATTGACTAAGATGGAAAGGATCCTGGTAGCTAGGTATGCACCCCTAATTTTGCCAAATCCTTTCGCAGCCATGCCTACCGGGGATTACCTCAAGTATATGCCTAAGTTTACCGGGGAAGGGGATTTCACTACTAAAGAACATCTAGAGGCTTTTTATAGCTACGCTGAAAATATAAATATAGAACACGAAGATGTATGGAACAGAGTTTTTGTGAAAAGCCTAGATGGCCAGGCTAGGAAGTGGTTTAAGGAACTTCTTACTAGGTCAGTGGTAGACAAAGAGGCCCTAGATGATGTTTTCCTGAAGCATTGGGGAGAGAGGAGAGACAACCTCTACTATATCACAGAATTCAGAAACCTGAAAAGAGAAAATGGTGAGTCTGTCTCCAAATTTACCAAGAGATTCAACAACACGTACAGCAAGATCCCCACTAAGATTAAGCCCACCGGTACCTTAGCTATGATAAATAATGCAAATTCCTTTGACTCTGACTTCTGCCTACTTCTCAAAGAAAGGAGGTTTTCCTCCTTATCACTCATGCAGGATGCTGCCCTAGAGGTAGAGTCAAACATTCTGGCATCTCAGAAGGTCAAAAGGAAGGTAGACAGGAGAAAGCAGCCAACAGACTATAGTGGGGCTTCTCCATCAGAGAACAACATTGAAAAAATGACCAAAATTCTAGATAACCTGACTGCTGAAATGTCTAAATTGAAGGACCAAGGGCATCTGTCGGTGCGAGGTAAGGGGCCAAGTGACTTTGCTCCTCGAAACCCAAATTTTGTTCCTTATAGAAGAGGAAACGCCCCTGTTCAGATTCTCAGAAGGGAGATAGATCAAGGGGAAGACTAGAGGATAAGAGCTCCATTTCAAAATGTTGTATTAGAAGAAGAGCCCGAATTCATTGAAGAAGAAGGAGAAACTAAAGACAATATCCACTGCATGGAGGATGAGGCAGACTATTCTTTTCTGACACATGCAGAATATGAAGAAGCACTGATTGATGAGCAGATCACTGAAGAGGATGTCTATCAGGCTAATTCTTAGCGAGGTTACCAACTGATGTCTAGGTTGGTTGCTCCCCTCAAGAAGAATGTTTTACCTGTCAAGCTACCTGTTGCACCATCTAGAAAGGTTGTTTTTTTACCAAAGAAAGTGGTTGTCCCATCCAAAGCATTGCATAAACCAGGACCTTTAGCCACAACCGATCAAGTCCAACTCAAACCTACAGCTCATGAGGTAAGGTTTCCAGATAGGTTGCATTATTCTTTTAACCTTGAGTCTAAAATTCAAAATTTGAAAATCCCTTTCCCTTTAATTGAGTTGATGAAGAATGATGCGTTTAAAACCTCCATTCTGAATTCCCCTCATCCCAAGGTACACCATTACACTGAATTTGTGAACCTGCAAGATGAAAATCCTGTTGTAACCCTAGGCCCCATGATCGAAGACATAAAGGATTCCTGCCCACCATTCTATATATCCTTGAACATCCATGATAAAATCCTCCATAACTGTCTGCTGGATTCATGAGCCTCTCATAACCTAATGCTAAAGGCTGTGATGGATGAAATCGGCCTCAGCATTACCAAGCCCTACAATGATTTATTCTCCTTTGACTTCAGGAAGGTTAAGTGCTTGGGCCTCATCAAATACCTTGCTATAAACTTTACTCAACTACCTTCAAAAAGCATAATGATGGACATCGTAGTGGTCGATATTCCTCCAAAATTTGGCCTCTTGTTGTCCTGGTCATGGAGAAAAATATTGGGCGGCACCCTTCAGATGGATCTCACGTATTCCACCATTCCCATGTTCGAAGGGGAGACTAAGAGACTGTACAAGGAAAATCAGCTAACATACATCATAAGCAAGGAGAGTTGCTCAGTGAATCACCCGATCTACGCTGTGGACACCGATTTTCAGTCTCACATCTTGAAAATAGATGAGAATCAATAGACATCCATTCAGCTCACTAAGCCCACCCGTCCGCAGCCCGAAGAAGTCACAACAGCGATCTGGACCATGTATTTCAATGGGGAAAGTGCTCAAAACTCAGCAGGAACGGGTATTGTGTTGATATCCCCATCTAAGGAGAACATTCACTTATCTTATAAGATCGATTTCAAAACCACGAACAACGTAGAAGAATATGGAGCCTTGCTGCTAGGATTTAAAGCATCCAAGGAGATGGGGATCATGTGCATGAATATTTTTGGGGACACAAACCTCATCATACAACAAGTCAACAACACTTTTCAGATGAAAAATATAAGATTGAAGGCCTACAGGGATGAGCTATGGAAACTCAGAGACTCCTTTATGTTTTTTTAACTGTCATATATTCCTAGGGATTTGAATCACCTGGCTGATTCCCTAGTTGTCTCTGCAATTCTGTTTGTTCCTCCTTTACCCCCTAAGCTTAGCTATGACATTCAGGTCAAGTACATACCCTCTCTGCCAGACAATGTAAAATTTTGGAGGATGTTTGAAAATTTTGGAGGAAAATTTTGGAGCTTAGTAAATTCCTTCAGTTAGTGGATGAATTCTTTGACATACACATAAACCAGGAAAACCTTAACCTGGAGGAATCCAAGCAGCTCAAGTTAAAAGATAAAGTGACTAAGCACAATATTTTCCAATTGCCCAGCAACTACATACCCCGAGGTCTAGTACAACTGGAAGAACTCTTTGATCACAATGACATCCCTTTTAAGCCTTCCAAAAGGGAGCTATATCCTGCTATCCAAGAACAAAACATAGGCAGCCAGAGCCATCCAAAACTGATAAATTTATCCACTGGGCTGACTGCTGAACAGAAGTCTGAATATTGCAGCTTGATAAAAGAGTTTGTTGATGTCTTTGCATGAGAGTATAGTGACCTAAAAGCATATGACACCAACATCATCCAGCACAAGATTCCTTTGGAAAAGGACACCATTCCTTTCAAACACAAGCTGAGACCCATTATCCCTCTTCTATTACCAGTGATTGAGAAAGAGATCCAAAAGATCCTCAAAGCCAAGATCATAATCCCCCTAAGGTATTCCAAGTGGATTGCAAATCTAGTAGTGGTAATAAAGAAAAATGGATAAATCAGGTTGTGTGTGGATTTTAGAAACCTGAACAAGTGTTCCAAAAAACACAACTATCCACTGCCCAATATGGAACATCTACTACAAAAAGTCTCGGGGACCAGGGTCATGTCCTTCCTTGATGACTTCTCTGGATACAACCAAGTTGTTGTGCAACCAGATGACCAAGATAAGACTGCCTTTACCACCCCCTGGGGCACCTTCATGTATGCTAAAATTCCATTTGGGATAATGAATGTTTGGGCTACTTTTTAGAGAGCTATGGACCTAGATTTTGTAGGGCTAAAAGATAAATTTGTGCTAATATATTTGGATGACTTAACAGTTTACTCTCACAGCTATCATGACCACCTACAGCATTTAAGGAAGGTATTTATGAAGTGTAGAAGGTATGGAATATCACTGAACCCCAAGAAGTCCCAGTTTGCACTCAATGAAGGAAATCTCCTAGGCCACATAGTCTCAGTAGAAGGTGTAAAGATTGATCCAGTAAGAGTGGAAGCAATTTAGCAGTTGTCAATACCAAGGTCAAAAAGAGACATTCGGTCCTTTTTAGGAAAGATAAACTTCGTCAGGAGATTCATTCCTAATTTATCTGAGATAGTAAAGCACATAACAACCATGCTAAAAAAGGATGCAAAAATCAAGTGGACCGACCAAGCAAGAAACTCTTTTGAAGACATTAAGAAAGCCATCATGGAGGCCCTGACCTTGATTAGTCCCGACTACACCAAGGGTTTTTACATTTTCTCTTTTGCATCTTATGACACAGTGGCAGCCGTACTATTACAAAAGAATGATGAAGGTCTTGATCATCCAATTGCTTTCTTCAGCAGAACTCTGAGAGATGCTGAGCTGAAGTATGACCCAATTGAGAAGTAGGCTTATACTCTCATAAAATCTTTGAAGACTTTCAGAATCTACATTCTCCATGCAAATATCATTGCATATGTCCCTTCAGCTGCTGTGAAGGATGTTTTGACTCAGCCTAACATTGATTGGAAGAGAGCTAAGTGGATTGCCAAACTCATTGAGTTTGATGAAGAGGTGAAACCCACCAAGATGGTAAAGGGATTAGGTCTGGCCAAAATCATGGCCAAAGAAAATTGTGAACTGATGGGAATAAATTTTACATGTGTCATATCAGCAAAAGTGCATACTATGGTAGCAACTAAAACAAAAGTAAATCAAGATCAGAATAACAATCCAGCAGTAGCTGATAACATATCTTCTTGTGAGTGGTACTCAGGTATCATTCAATTTTTGCTTAAATTCGAAGTTCCTCCTAATCTCACTCCTAACCAAGCACGAGATCTTAAGTTGAAATCTGTTAAGTTTTGCATAATTGACAAACTGATGTACTAGAGGGATCAGTCTGGAATTTTGTTAAGGTGTCTAGATAAAGAGGAAGTAGAGCAGGTCATGCATCACTTTCATTCCAGTACATGTGGAGGCCACCACTACTGGAAAACCACGGCCCACAAGATCTTAAAAGAAAGATACTATTGGCCAGTCCTCTTTGTTGATGTATGCACTTTTGTAAGGGCATGTGACCAATGTCAAAGATTTATAAGGAAGCAACAGCTCAAATCCTTGCCCCTTAGGCCTGTTACAGTGAATGGGCCTTTCTAGCAATGGGGTCTATATTTCATAGGTGAAATAAATCCATCTTTCAGTGGATAGCATAAATGGATCTTGGTATCCACTGACTACTTTACCAAATGGATATAAGCAATACCCACCAGAAATGCCACTCATCAAGTCATCATGAGATTCTTATATGAGAACATCTTCAGTAGGTTTGGTTGCACAGTAAGGTTAGTAACTGATAATGCACCAGCTTTTAAGGCTAGGGCATTAGCTATAATGTGTGAATCAATGGGTATTCAACTGGTACACTCCACATCCTATTACCCACAAGGCAAATGGCCTGGCTGAGTCATCCAACAAAAGCTTAGTCAGAATCATTAGGAAACTGCTAGAGACAAATCAGAAAATCTAGGATTCAAAGATTAAGTTTGCTTTATGGGATGATAGGGTGACAAATAAAAGATCCATAAGGACTTCTCCGTTCAAACTAGTTTATGGCATTGAGGCCATCTTTCCTATCCAGCTCATCCTTCCAGTGGCAAAGTTCTTTCAGGAAGAGGAGGATGAACCAAATGATATGATGAGAAAGATGATGGATTTGGTGGAGTTGCAGCAGATCAGGGGGCAAGCTATAGGAAAATTAGAAGCTTATCAACAGAGGATAAAAGGCATGTTTGAAAAAAGAGCAAAGACATACAACTTCCAGGTTGGATATTGGGTCCTCAAGTGGGATACTGTCAGATAGGACAAGGGGAAACATGGAAAATTTGACTCTTTGTGGATTGACCCTTTTGTTATAGACTAGGTATATGAGAATAACACCTTCAAACTACAGAATCTGGAAGGTGAAGAAGTATTCGATGGCCCAGTAAATGGGCGGTTCTTGAAACTCTATTTTATTTAAGGCTCTAAGGCCTTATGATTGTAAATTAGTAGATAGTAGGTTGTTTGCTTTCAGAATAAGAATCCATGCCCAATGGAACAATAAAGAATAGTGTTAAATTACTTAGTTGCTTTTAGGGAAAGGCATTTTGGTCTGGGGTTCTTGAGACCTCACTGGGAGGTTCCCATCCCCAAGTAGGAGCTAGATGTTATCTATCAAGATAATTTATTTTTGTATGAAGAATTTAATTCACTCAATGAGGAATATGAATTCCACTAACAGTTTGAAATCCTTTGTGGTTGATAAAAATTTCACTAAGTTGTAGTTTCGGTGGCTTGGGTGGGGATCAGAACATCTCATTGGCCACTGACAGACGTACAGATTATAGCTTCTGCGGTCAGATGAACATTTCGATGATCGAAAGAACCAAAGACAATGTAGCGGTGAGATATTCCCCTAAAGAGCCAAAACGGAGGAAGACAGACTTACTACGGGTTCCATGACTAGATGATTACTTCGGCGATCGAAGTTTCTAACATCAGCAAGATAGTTCAATAAGGAGCTACAATGGTGGGCAACGAAAGGACTACCTATCAATGAATTTTACAAATCAATTCCTCCGCAGTGTCGGTGACATAGAATACTAAAGCTCCGATAAATGACAAGAAGCATTCCGATAGCGTGAACAATAGAAAATAATCGGCGGTCGGAAGAACTAAAGACAACGGAGCGATGATCTAGTTCACTAAGGAGCTGCAATGGTGGAAGAAAGACAGACTACAACTTCCACAACCAGATGAAAACTTTGGCGATCAGAAGACAGACAGACTACGGATCGGTGAGTGTACAACGAAGCTCCTCCACGGTGTCAACGACATAGAAGACTAAAGCTCTGATCAATGACAAGAAGCATTCCGATAGCGCGAACAATAGAAAATCATCGGCGGTTAGAAGAACTAAAGACAATGAAGCAACGAGTTAGTCCACTAAGGATCTGCAACGGAGGAAGACATACAACCTACGGATCGGCAAGTTTACGACGAAGCCCCTCCGCAGTGTCGGCGGCACAGGGGACTAAATATCCAATTCAAAATTCTACTAACTTCCAATAGCAATAAAGAGAAATCACTGATAGTCAAGCATATAAGGTTTTGAAAGAGAAAAACAGCAAAGATAACGTGCATCAGCGAATAGCGATACTTTCCATCAGTGGTATAGAAGACTAATGCCCCTATCCCTTCGTTAATCAACTTCTGGCAGCGATAAATTCAGTTTGTTTCACCTCTGAAACTGCGGTAGCGTTTAGAAAAAAGGTTATGATGCATTAGTTATCACAGCTCCTGATCGCCAATGAGCTAATGATGAAGAGTGCCAGCATTGAGATTTGGAGCACCGATGGGCTAAAGGAAAAAGCTGTCGATCGTCGATGAAGAAGCCGTCATGATGCTAGTGATTTAGGGCGATGACACTGCGGCAGCATTGATACTTGGGGCGCCGATGGAATAGAATACAAAGATTCTGATCGGTGACTGCGGTGACAAGGTAGAAAACTCTAGCAGATTAAAACAAGAAATGTCACTTCAAATTAACTGCAGAAACACTGGTTGTTGACAGCAATTTCAGACTGAACTAGCAATGCCAATTATCAGTGACCACTTTAGCTATTAAAAGCTCGCTCAGTGAACTAGATATTCATGATAGATAAACAAATAGTTAGCAAGGGTTTGAATCCCTAATCTAGAAAAACTATCACTTTCAATTATTTTTGTGTAAACAGATCGGATTTTCAGGATCTGTAATTTTTGTAGAAGGCTATAAATCCCATGATTGGTTTTATAATAAAGGTTCAACTTCGGGGATTTATGAGCCAATAATACTTTCAAGCTTCTCATTTTACGTGTTCATGGTATAAGCTCTTTTGTTGTGATCTGTTCAGCCATCATCTCTTTCTTTACTGTGTTTATGCATGAATGTGCATTCAGGTCAATTTCAAATTTATTAAAAAATCGATAGCTATCATCCTATTGGTATATTAGTGATATTTGATTTATAAATACCATCCTTAGCAATATTTAGCCATTTATATGCATGTGTTATGTGTGTAAGTCTGCCAGCATGGTGAGTTCTCCATCCCTACATCTTATAGTCAAATTTTTGAGCAAATTGAAACTAAAAGCCTTGTAAAGAGTGAGTCTTATGCATGCCTTTAGAGTGGAAAGGTTACATAGGTCAACTGACTTGACCCATATCTCAAAACCCTAAAAAACATTGTAATTTACCATGCATCCTTGAGCTACAACCTAGAGTATTTTCCTGGAGTGATAACAATGTGGCGTCGTTGCCAGGGAGAGGAGATTGAAGCTCAGCTTCCCTAGGAGACGACATAGATCCATGCTTTGATGATAGACAAGGCTTGGAAATTATTGTGGTTGTAATCATATATCTGGCGAATCCATTGATATAAGGTGGCTTCAAGAAGACCAAGTACCAGATCAAACCCAAAGGGGCCACCAGCAACACCCGTTTCAGATCTAGAAGAAATCTTGAGGAAAGCTAGGGATTTAGACAGACCAGCAGTGCTACACAAAACACTACATCAGGTATTTCAAGAAATATTTCTGCTGTTATTTCTTCTGTTTAAACTCTTAATTCCAAGAAATTTTTAGATACATCAAAAAAATTTAGGGCTTGGGCATCTTCAAGCACTGCTGCTTGTGAAGATCCAATCCCTAGTGACTCCACTAGGATAAGTATACCACTTCCTTCTCAGGAAATATTTTCATCAGTGCTGCCTTCCACATCCCTGTCCATACCCATTTCCAATATGGCTACCCCTTAATTGACCAAGATGTAAAGGATCCTGGTAGCTAGGTATGCAACCCTAATTTTGCCAAATCCTCTCACAGCCATGCCTACCGGGGATTACCTCAAGTATATTCCTAAGTTTACCGGGGAAGGGGATTTCACTGCTGAAGAACATCTAGAGGCTCTTTATAGCTATGCTGAAAATATAAATATAGAACACGAAGATGTATGGACCCGAGTTTTTGTGCTAAGCCTAGATGGCCAGGCTAGGAAGTGGTTTAAGGAACTGCCTACTGGGTCAGTGGCAGGAATAGAGGCCCTAGATGACGTTCTCCTAGGGAGAGAGGAGAGACCACCTCTACTATGTCACAAAATTCAGTAACCCTAAAAGATAAAATGGTGAGTCTATCTCCAACTTTACCAGGAGATTCAATGACATGTACAGCAAGATCCCCAATCAGATTAAGCCCACTGGTACCTCAGCTATGATAAATTATGCAAATGCCTTTGACTCTGACTTCTGCCTACTTCTCAAAGAAAGGAGGTATGCCTCCTTATCACTCATGCAGGATGCTTCCCTAGAGGTAGAGTCAAACATTATGGCATCTCAGAATGTCAAAGGGAAGGTAGATAGGAGAAAGAAGCCAGTAGACTATAGTGGGGCTTCTGCATTAGAGAATGATGATACCGTAGTATCATTATTCACAAATATTTCACAAGTGAAATATCAACTTGTAACCATCGGTGTGGTGACAGATGAAGATGACCTACTTCAAACCACCATCAATGGACTCCCTTCCTCATGGGAGACTCTCTTAGTAATGTTAAATGGAATAGAAGGGAATCCCAACTTTGAAATAATATGGCATTATTACATCCAATAACAAGGGCGCATCCAAAGCAAGGGTGTGTGGACTAAAGAGGAGAATCTTTCACTCGCGGCAAGAATGAAGAAAGGGAGGAAGCCATTCACTCTTAAGAAATCATTTCATGGAAAGAAATATAAGTTCAAGAAGGACTTTGACAAATCAAAGGCATAAAACTTCCTTCATAAGATATGAGATATGGGGATGCATGCTTTCTTCATATGTTGTGGACATAGGACTACATGATTGGCCATAATATATCAGATAGAGGGATACATGCTTGTCTCATAAGATATGAATATGAGGTTGTATATTTATTTCATAAATATGAATTTTGGATTGATATAGGGCTAGAAAATATCACATGACATATGAATGGGGTTATTTAAAAACATTGATTTAATCTATGTACATAACTTTGCGAACCATTGCTAGTGTGTTGAAAATTGTCATGTGACTACATTTCTCAATTATGAAAATTTATTAAACATGAGAATAATTCTTCTTGTAGGGAAAATTCATATTCCATGATCTACAAGTAAAGAAACACATGAATGTAGAGTCATTCTGATAGTTGATCCTGAAGAAGAACCGTCTAGGAGGTCCCTATGATTCTTGGGAAGAAGACATAATAGATTCCCTAATACTATTCTAAGAGATGTGAAGACTCTTAAAGATATTTTACCTATATTAATTTCATGTGCCAAAGAAGAGATTCAGACATATATGACAATAACTCTCTGTGATGGAAGACCCTAGTTATGATTCTCACATCCAGATGGTGAGAGTGAGAAGCTCGTTTCACTAACTCTTGAAAAACCAGTGTAATTGTTTGATGTACCTCTTGTAAAAAGGAGACCTGCATGATGCTAATAATTCAAAAGGAATATCAGAACAATATTCAAGAATATTGTTATGCTTCTTGAGATTAGAGATGTGGCAGTCACCAGATAATATCTTCCTCAGTTAAAAGGAAAATGTGCAGCAGCGATCCTGAAGAGTTTCAGGATGATGGATTGAAAGTCCATGGCCATATATATGAAGACAAATCTAAAGTTTAAATCAGATTAAGAAGCTATCAAAAGTCAGTTGAGATGTATATGGATTAGTCACAGCTCCCAGGATTGATTATATGCTTTAAATATATACATATACATGTATAAAAAAGCATGTGTTTTGGTACCTACTTGGTACAAGTGTATATGAGCTTAGATATGTCTCTAACAATGGAATAAATATTCAATGATATATGAAATCTAACTAGTATAGTGATCGATTAAAATCACATATATTTCTCTAGATAGAGTATGTTGAAAAGAATAAATTTTTATGAGGTTTCTAGTCAGCTATATATGAGACATGGTACATATCCATAGATGAGAAACACTAGCAACATTCTTACTAAGCCTCTATCCAGGACAAGCTTGGTATAGTACAAAAAAAATCCTTTAGTTGAAGAGGGAGTATTGATGTGTCTTGATAGGTAGTAGCAGATAAATTCCCCACTAGTTAGTCATGGTACATGACTCGGGAAGCCAGGGGATGTGATACCTTGAGGAGAGAATCCACATGAGCAGAGACATGGTAAAAGTCTTAGAGGCTATTGATACTCAAGAAGAGTATAGTCTAGACTGTCATAGAACCGTTAAACCTCTCAGAGAATTAGGTTGGGTGTTGCAGTATCAAAAGAAAAATCACTAAGAAAGTGATTAGGCCTTGAAGAACATCATATAGAATGGCAAGCTCATGGAGAACTTCTCCAGATAGAATAATATTCTTGAAGACAACAAATTTTGAAGATTGAAAGAACATATGAGACTTTCTTTGTACATGATATTACACATTTGTTGTATAATGTAGTATATGATGGATTTAAAATCCATGGTTTCCATTTTAGAGAAACTATATTTTGGATCGGATCCAAATGGTGCTACTATGTGTAAGTAGATAATTGGTCTCTTAATGTACGTAGAACACCTACTGTATTTTTATGCTTATGGATAAGCATATGTTTGAGTACCTTTTGAGGTACATTAGAATAAGATGTTTATTGTATTTGATACATGGTAGACCTATTGTGCTATCCAACTATTGTTTTATCCTTATATAACTATGTATAATGCGGTTGGTATTACATGTTGAGGAGTAATGTAGCTTGGGAGGCTACCTACTAGGGTAAAGGACTCGAGCCTACAGTTATTGGGTGTTAATAGTAAATAGTTTTGAAAAAACCTATATTTGTTATGATATAACACATTTAGATGAAGTTTTACTTCATTGAATTCATGGTCCTGTAAAGAAAATATTTCAATACATAGCTACTGATGAGCAAATTGAAAATTTGTGGAAATCTGTTGTTAATGACAAAGTTGAGATACTTCCTAGATAAGCTTGGTATGGTTTGAAACTCCTAGTAAAGTAGTGAATGTATCCCTTGGTGAGAGGAAGTGTTAAATCTACAACATCAAGAGTCATTCTTCAGACTTGTGTTGCATCAAGTTAGGGACTTGTGTTGTATCAAGTTAGAAACTTGTATTGTATCAAGTTAGAAACTTGTATTGTATCAAGTTAAGGACTTGTGTGGTATCAAGTCAGAAACTTGTGTTGTATCAATTTAAGGACTTGTGTGCTATCAAGTCATGACATTGTGTTGTATCAAATCCTATCTATGTCCTCATGTGATGATGTGGGATTCCTACAATATAATATTGTGTTGTATCAAGATTAGATTCTTGTGTTGTATCAAGTAAAATGATTCTCATGGAAGGTACCCCATGAGATGGGTCTCCTTAAATGGAGATGGTCTTGTTTTGTATAAAAATTGGAGACTTGTGTTGTATCAAGTCATGAGGATGTACTATGTGATATATTACTTGTCATGGTCACTAGGTTCTATAAGTCTCCTTTAGGGATTAGCTACCCCTAGAGTGAATTACTTTAGCATATGACTATATGACCCGTGGTAATACATATGATCATTAGTATGGAACAATTCTTCTGAGTATGATATGATAAGATGGTGAATTAATTAATACACATATGGTCCATCCAATATTTAAATAATGATAACGAGATATAGCATAGAGAAAGAAAATGAATTCAAATTGCACATGTATGCCTCGAGTGAACTCAAAATATGAAGGCCTCAGTTAAGCCTAAGTTGTAAATAAAGAATGTGTCAGTTAAAGATGGAACATCTCCTTAATTCATGCAAAGTGTTTGTGCATTGGTGACACTGATTATGAAGTACCAAATACTTTCAGTTAGTCTATTGAATTTATGGTCATACATTGATTTGAAGATTGAGTTTAGTTCAGTAAGTTCACAATCAGTTCAATTAGTTCACATTCAAATCAAGAAGTTTACATTCAATTCAGTTTAGTTCATATCAGTTCACTTCACATTCAGTTTCGATAGCTTTCATTCATATCATGTTAGTTAGCATCTAGTTAAAGCTAATTAAAGGAGGGAGCATATCTTGTGCATGCAAAAGAATCTGAAGTTTCAGGTGGACACTGGATTTTAGGAGGGCACTAATGTCTACATGAGAGGAGTTCTAGTGCATGCTACTCTAAGTGAATGTGCCATGCATGATATTAGTGTGTTCGTTGAGCCTCAAATTCATGCCCCTTCTCCATGCTAGGTTGTTTTGGCTTGTTATTAATATGTGAGGCATATGGAAATTTCAATACAATTTGCATTTAGTTTTTTTTGCAGGGCTGCATCGGATCTCTCTTCTCTATTGTGGTGGTGACATCTCTTATCGGAAAATATGCTTATGTGCTGTAAATTTTTCTCTGCAAATCTATCTATCATACTCAAATATTAGGTGGGTTTTTCATCCTCCATATTTGGAGGGTTTTTCCAGGGTATATCTTACCTCTTATGGTGATTGTTTTATGTGGATGATTTATTCTTGAAGATTCGTATATTTCTGATATAAAGAATGATACGTGGTTCATTTAAATATTCATAGATGGATGATATAAAGTTGATTATGTGGCTACTATAAATTTTATTATGTGGTTGATTTAAAGTTTCATAAAGTGATGAAATTGTTTGATAAATTTTTTGAAGTTCAAGCAGCTCCGATTTTGCTCAAACATTAAAAACTATGAAGATATCACACAAGTGAAAATTGTATTTGACTTTAGATGGCATGTATTGCAAAATATAATAAAATTTCAAACATGACCCAAAGTGGAGTTGGAATGGATCTCATTGCAACACTATGAGTTAGAGGACATCCAGGTAAATTTATTTTTGGGGAAGGACTGACTAGGGGAAGGACACAATAGGAGAAAGGAAGTATTATTCCTATGGTTTGGAATTAAAAAATACCAATTTGGGCTTGTCTAGAACTTCTCTATATAAGTGGAGAAATAAGACTATGTGAGCAATATGCGTGCACACAAAACCCAAATTTAGGAAAATATTATTGCATAGTCAAATTGGGATTGAGGATAGCTGAAGAAAATAGTGAATGATGCTACAATGATAAAGGAAGTTACACAATGGTAAGAAAATAAAAAAAATCATAGCTAATGCTCCACTATAAAATTGGTAGAGAGGCCATGAATTGGGTCAAGTATGATGTAGAAGCATAAATCCATTCTATACAAAAGGGTTGGAAAGGATCAAATTTCTCAAATCATATCTTGTTGTCATATATTGTAATTTTTGAGTGGTGAGAAGGTATTTAGATAAGGCTCCATAAAAACCCAAATTATCAAGTAACATTGAAGATGTTGATGGAAGCCATGTAGTTGTGAATTTATTTTTGTTGATTGCATATGTGATGGAAAAGGGATTGAGTAGGAACCCCTTCAACCATATTTAAATACCTTAAAATTTTAGGTGATTTTGATGTTTGAATGCATTTGAAATAATCATGGGTGAGACCATAGTCTTTGAATCCTTCTATCTTCGATTATATATTTTTTCTTCAGTTGAAAAAAAGTCCGGTATTTGGTAAGAGTTGACCTTTCAAAATTTCTATGGGATTATGTAGGGATAGATGACGATCAATTGTCACATGACCTCATTCCCTCACACATAGTTTCAAGAGAAACTGGGAGTTGCAGTGGGCTTGTAAGAGGTGGAAATTGCTTATAAGGTTTGGATGATGCCACAATAGAATACTTCGAGAACCTGAGCCCTATTTTAATAGTTAGAGAGTATGTTAGTAGCATTATGAAGTCGTATTATGAACAACACATAGTGATCACACAAGTTCAAATCCTGCATGGATTGATAAAACATAAGATTCTTAAAGTAAAAAGGCACCTGACACCATGACAAAAAATGGAAGAAGGAATTATCTTCATTTGGAAAATCAAGAAAACTTTGTATCTGAGCTTATCGTGGGGAAATTAAAACTGTTGGTGTGGCATTGAGAACCTCAAGAAGTTGAATCATGAAAACAATGTCAAAATTGATCCATGTTTCAAGAAAAACCTTGCAAAAATATATTAAATTCAGAGTCCATATAGATGAAAACAATGAAGCTACTTGTTGGGATCTTATTTTTAGGAAACCCTATCAAGACATGATTTTAGAAGGAAATTAAGAGAAGGCGGTAGAGTTTTGGGACAACAATTCTTGTGCTATATAATATCAAAATCATGTATTGCAATAACATTTATCTAAAGGCATTTATGTTGAGCAATGTAAGCATGCTATGGAGATGACATGCGTTGCATTGTTTGAATACTTTCAAGATACTATTCCTGGTGTGAAGATATCAATCAACATGTTTGAAAAACTGAAACCATGGTACATCAGGACAAACATAATTCATGACACTTGTTTTTCTTGATACATGTTGAATTCTAACTCTATTATGACACATTTATAAAATTTTACAAAAGGCACTAGCAAGGTGAACTAGCTCATCCCATGGTGTGATATTAAGTTGTTTCTATGATAATGTGCAAAGGGAATCCTAAGGATGTGCTTTTTATAAAATGATATGTAGGTGGAAGAAGATGCCTCGAATGTAGTAATTTGGCATTGTTCCATAGAAATTTCCCTATTGATCCTACACATTTTGGATTGTCAAATATCATAGTTATGTGGAAGATATATGAGTATGTTACCATGTATGCATCATCTTCTTCAGTTGCACCATCTAAGAGGATAGACTTGCTTGATGAAAAAATTCCTATTCCAAATTTCAAAGTTAAGTTTCAAAATCATATTTATAAATGCATCAAACACTCTCACAGGTCCAGGTGGAAATCTTCTAAATTCAAGAATTCCTGTGAGGTATTCGATCTAGGGACAATCTTATCAGTGGTATACTTTGTTGATAACTACACATTTTCTCCCCAAACTGAGATAGCGAGTGATTACTATCACTCCAACAAAGTATCTATATTTGTAGATGTGTTGTACATACATGCTCAGGAGAGCATTTCTGGTCGGGATAGAAAGAATCCTTCAACGTCAGTGATGATCATGAGCATGACACATTATTCGTTCAACATTTATTTGGTTTGGTTTATGAATCCTTCACAAATAATCAGGTATCTTTTACCAAATTGGATTTGGTCATATGGGTGTGTGGGGTATCTCAACTCAACATGTTCTTTGACTAGTAAGACTACCTTGTATGTTATTCACAACATTATTATTACTTGTATTTATAAAACCACTAGGAGACGAGTTTATAGATCTTACCTTCAGTAATTTGTGTGGGGCTGTAGGTGTATCATACTTGTGCTCTAGATCTATAGCTTATGATTCTCCTTCTTCTCTTTTAGATATCAGTTGATATTCCTCTTCTTCATTGCAAGAACCTTCATCAAAATGCAACGTCAACTCATAGTATTCTCGTCTGGTTGTACTGAAACTTCCTCTTCTTGTCACAATTTTTATTTTCTTTCCTGAACAAAATATTCTTCCGCTCCTTAAACGCCCACCTTCTAGTTCATTTCCACTATCAGCAAGGAACATATCAGCTTAGTTTTCTCCATTTTTTGTGCACTTCATCTGCGACATGTCCCATTTTTTTACACACAGACATTTTAACTGTCAGACTCCATTCTCAGTATTCATTTTTTGCATATAAGAATCTTTATCCAATTTTTCAAAGATGTCAAGTAACTTCCTCATGGTCCTTATAAAAAATTTATTTCCAACTCACCATATGAGGTTATTGTGTTGACAACAAACTCAGTAATGTATCCCTCCATAATACTATCTACCCAAAAATTGACAGTCCTCGACACAGGGTTGCTAGTACTTTTTAGTTGTTGAATCAACTAAGGGTTCGACTCTGTCAGTTCTACTCCTTGGAAATTATTTCTCTAGGTTGCTAACTTCGATAACCACTCATATAAAACAATAGGGAACTCAGAAAAGAAAATATCGTGAATATCCATATAAAGGTATCGCTCCAACCACCTCATTAGATTCAACAACGATCCTTTACTTTATTCTTGTGCAAACTCTAATGCTTTAAAATCCACCCAATCTTGGATTTCCATCTTTGTCGGATTCCAAAACATGTCCCGCACCAAATTGATTCACATTCCCAACAACAGAACCATTTGTTGGCATTTTTCACCTTCGACCCAGGTTCGGACCTTTTGTCACACGCAACAAATCCCTAGATATTGACTTGATAGAGAAGGGCTCAGTCGGGAGTACCTGCAACACAGATGCAGTCTCACCCAATATATCTCCTATGGGTAACTTCCAGAACTAGTTTTTTGCAGTTGGGCGGGGGTTTCTTCTCCCTTGGCACCTTACCAACTCACTTGACCGAAGAAGGTGGGTGTATTTCTTAACCTTACTATGGGTAGATAAGACATTTCTTAACTTATCTATCACAATGATTATAACAACAATATATTCTTAACACATACGTTATCTATCAATAGTGCGGCTCTTGCATAAGAAAACTCATTCATAAGAAAATACATAAACACTTAATCACAATATACATTCCTGCGACTTAAGTACATTCATCATATACATTCATAGTCTACTCAATTACGCAATATTTAAAGGGGAAACCCATCCGGGAAAAACCATAAAGGAGCTCTTCATCTAGCATGAGAAATATATGGCACCTTTGGTCTATGCATTAAGCTGCAGACTATGTTCTAGATATTCTCATCTTTTCTATACATACTTCTCTCTTCTCTCATGCTCTTTGGTCTTCTATCTCTCAATATTATCCTACTTCACTATACTATTGATACATACACAACGTGGATCACCTACTCTTCTCTATACTTCTGTGCATTCAGCAGCAAATTACTTGACTCTTCTTCCATACACAAAACAACTAACTGAATTTGTAAACAACAACCAGAGCAACTCAAAGTAACTAAGCAAGTAATTCAAAGTAAAGAGAAGCAACTTAGAATCAACCCGAAATCAACTTGGGTTCTTCCTTTTTATAGACTCTTACATGGCGCTCTTAGTTGATTTCATTCAATTATCCAATAGGTTGTCATTCCTATTCTAGTGATACTTTTCAGTAGTCACTAATGACCTGAATTACAAATATGATTTTATTCCTTACATCACGTGTGACTCTTGTTGACTCTAGATGACCTTGTATTCATGACCTTCCTTGAACTTTCATTTTCATACGGTTGCACCGCTGCACGCCTTCTGCAGCATGGTTCCTTCCATTGCAGCTAATCTCGTCACATCCTTTCCTTGTGTCACAACTTCTCTTCTGTCGCGACTTCTCTTTTATCGCTAACTCTTCCTTCACGAACTCTCTTCCTCCACTAACTCTCTTCCTTCACGAACTCTTTTTCTATCACATCTTCCTTTGTGAATAATTTTTCCTTAACTCTTTCTTCCTCATCTTCTTTTGTCTTTCCTTCTCTACTTCTATTAACACTCCATTTTTAACATTTAATTTTGAGCCTGACAGAAGTTCAAAGAAGGCCCCATTCCTTTAAAAAATTGTGTGAACACCATTCAAGTTGGTAGAGGCTCCTGGTCCATGATTTAAAACCGCCGGATAATGAAAAAAGAGCAACGATCCGTCATGGTTTTAGTCCAAGATGCGGGAGGACGATCAAAATCTAGCTTTCATGGGGTCCCTTAAAGCAAGGAAACAAAGGAAAAGCTGAGATCAAAGCAAATCCCAATCAATGACCCATAACAATTTCGTTGAGAAAACATGCTCGATGGAAGGATAATTTCCAAATTGCGAAAAGGTTAAAGGTCGAAAACATTCGATGGTAGAGATGAGATCAGAGGAAGATCTACAGTCTTAATCAATTTTGCAAAACAGACTTGTCTGGGTAAAACTGTGATTTCAAATCACGAAAGGTGGTCCCGGCCTCGAAGAATCAATGCTCCTGATAAAGAAAAGAAGAGATCTACGGTTGTGGTTCATTTCGCAATGCAAACTAGCGAGGATGAAGACCATGATCTCGCATTGTGAAAAATAGTGGGGCCCACTCGGATCGACGGTTACATGGAGAGGTCAATCACGATCGATGACAAAGGGCCAGCCTTGGTTTAAAATTGTTCATTGAATCTAGAGAAGAAAGCTAGCGACCAAAATGATGGAATGTGGATGATGGGCCTAAAAGATTCCTCAAATCTAAAGGTTGAGAATACTTCTCGGGTAAAAGCTTCACATCCAGTGCGGAGATGACAGTGGACGATACGTTCACACATGTAGTCTACCTTCTTGCATATTAGCAAATTCCTCGACGCCTTTTGTAGCATGCACACAGGTAAAATCATCCCTGTGGTAGCAGCTTTTTGTGTGAGTTGGCCTATGAAAGTAAGGAAAGTAACCGACGAATACGCTATTCACACAAGACAAAAGCCAGCATGAAGGGGGAAGCCATTCTGTTTCCTACATCACAAGAGCGAGGAAATGTGGGAGCATCCACTTCAATAACTTCGCAGCATGGATCAACTACATGAGGTGGCGTCCAAAAAATACTTCCCATAGCAGAGGGTAAGGTGCCATGGTCCATGAAACGACATGGCTAAGATCCCCATCAGGTAAAGGATCACTATGCTCACACCCTCACACATGCGGATACCAAAAACACTCAATGACGGAATGTGCGGGAATGTTGGCCGGTCATTGAATGGGTCATTCTCAAAAACTTATATATATACCTCCAGAACACTAGGGATGAGCTAACATATCTCCAGAACCTGAGTTTCTGCCTCTTCGCGAATCTGCAAAGGCCTAAAGAGTTTGACAATGAAGATCTGGTTTGAGAAACTTGTCCATCTGGGTGTGTTGATGGCTGGTGAGAAAAATTCCACACTCTCCCGTCACCTTGGCATTGCATGCCAAGAATGACACCAGCCATCGGGGCCTAGACGTGATACCTACACCTCCAACGACGCAGGCTCTGGACACTTACTTCTCGCAAGTGTTGTTCCAGGAACCCCTGGTACCATCGCTGCCACCAAAGCCTCCGCGGAAGAATACAATCCTTGACTGCTCCCTGAACAAGCACTTATTTGGATGGGAGTGTCAGGGGTCTAAATCCCACACAGCCCTATTTGTGAAGTCCACTTTCCAAGGGAAATGGGGCTGGTGTAGATATGCTACACCTTATTTCCTGTGGGAGATCCCACTCTTCTGGAGATGAGAAGCACACGAATGACAAGCCACTTAGTGGGCTGGCCTCAATCGAAAGCAATGTGGACCTTCTTCCAAACTCCACGGCTAACAATGTTACCCAGAGAAGAGTGAGGTGGCAGATGAGGTTGAGCAAGGGAAAAATGCAAACTTCCTTGCTAGTGTGTGCCCATACAGAAAGATGCATTTGAAACACAATGGGAACACACACTTCGGACAAATAAATAGGTGTCATACTCATAACAGCCAAGCACATCAAGTTGTCACTATGGCTGAATGCGCTATAGCTCCACAATGTTTGTAAAACATGGCAATAGTTCCACTCTTTATATTGTTAATGCATGATTGTGACTGGAAATGGTCTGTAGGTTTGTTTCAGAGAATAGTCTCAGCACTAGAATAATATATATATACACTCTCGAAAGAGGCAGAAGGGTTGAGAGTTGAAAGGTTAGGGAAAACATTCAAGGGCTGAGGCTCTCCATTGTAAATAAGATTTTATGCATGTGTTATGAATAAAATTGCATAGGAAGAGTTGTTTCTTAAACCAAAGATTCATGTGTCATTGCTTCTTTCAATATGTATCTTATTTGCGTGAAATGTATATCATGTTTCCATTCCAGTTTGTTGATTGCTTTCATGTCAGTAACTTAGTGTATAATAGTTTGGAATTCATACTTGCTATGCTTTGCCTGTTGTTTCAGACATTTATCAAAGTTTCTTCTAAATTTATGTGGAATTCATCTCGCTAGTGCTCCACGTGATGGGTTGTTCTCTCTTATCTTCTAAACACCTGCTAAATATCTCCTAATTGCGAGATCGACGGCTATATTTCCTCTGTCTGCAACCTCACGCCATTCTTTCTCTCTTGCAAATGTTCCCTACTCAGGTTTTCAACTCCATTGCCAATGGTCCCTTGCCCTGATAATCCCACCTACATCTCACGCCACACTACTTTGTCCTGTTTCAGGAGTTCGGTCTTTTGAACATCCCTGAGTGAATATCTTACGCGAAGTAAAGATCTGAAGAAAAGCGAGAGATCCCTCTTTGACTACGCAAGGCTGGAGGCACAAACTAAAGAGGTTCTACTGTTGTGTCAGGAGTGGGCCCTCCCCTCAACCTTGGGGCTCCAGATCTCGGTGCTAACAAACTGGCGTCGTTGCCGGGGACAAAATTGAAGATCCTCCCTGGGAAAAATGACATGGTTTTAGATCTAATTTCTAATGGTGAACAATGATCAGACATCAACAAGGTGGAGCACTTTTCACCTGGCAACTCCACTCTTGGAGGGTTCAGAATTCAACAACTCCACTGGTGGTACGACCCAGAAATCAAATGATCAGAAAAAGATGGGCAGGCTCCGTCCAAAACGTGAACCTCTTGTAAGGCTTAAAGAATGCATAGTGGAAGGTTAAGATGCTAGAGTATACGTTTATTCCAAGAAGCTTTGTCCTATCTTGTAATTTTGTTCTTATCCTTCCCTAAATTCATCAGAACAGTCTTATATGGTTCAACTCATTCTAAATAGAGCTATGAATATATTCATGTTTATCCTTCTTTACGAACTGAAAGCGTTGCGTCGTCTTGCACTTCTGGTTTTGACCTAGATTTCTCTTTGGAGGCACAAGACGTCAAAGATCTCCCTATGAAATTCATGAAACCTCGGTCGATAGCGTAGCTATCATGCCTAACTTGGTCTCTCCCATTTCTCCAAGCCGGTACCATGGGGGGTTCACTAGCATTGCAATATCATATCACCTCCATTCATATTGGGGATTTGAATACTCCTAAAACCCTCAAAAATATATTTCCTCATATTAAGAGGTCAAGGGGGAATTTTTAATTTGACATAGTAATAGAAATATTGAGGGTTATTTTATTTGGGTGGGATGAGGAATAAACTCCAAATCATGGGATGGATCCATACCTCCAAATCACGGGCTAGAGTCATACCTCCAAATCATGGGATGGATTCATATTAGTCCTAAATTCTGCTAAGGAATAACCTCCAAATCATGGGCTAGATTTCTACCTCCAAATCATGGGCTAGATTTCTACCTCCAAATCACTGAACTTATAAAGTTTTTTTTTTAGAATAGTTTTTAGGTTGGGGTTTAGGTGGTTATTAATATTCAATAAAACCTTGCTCCACGAAAACCAAGAAAAGTGAGATCAATCTTTATTGGCTCACTAGAACTAAGAAAAGTTAGATCAATATTTCTTAACTAATTATTTATTTGAACATTTTGTATTCCTCTTTAACATTTTCACATTGCTAGTTAGGAATAGTTGTTAGATTGAGTTATATTGTCACATTCATAATTGTAATTTAAATTCTTATATGCAAGGAGTCAGTCTTAATATTGTATTAGAACATACATGAACATAGGTGAATATCTAAATCTGTATTTACATACCCTATGTGTTATCGCTACCATTAAATGGCATCATTAAAGTTTCACCATGTGTGTATCTTTATAACTATTGCATGCTTGAAACTTAATAATGGATATTTTCCCTCTCCTGTAAAGGTAGAAAAAAAGTAGATATAACAAAAGAAAAGGTAACTAAATGTTGTTAATTCCCTTGATTTCACTGAATAGATGTAGAGGACGAGGAGGCAATTAATTTCTTCTTGTGAATGACCTAATCCAAGTTATGCACATGATCATATGGTGTTGTTCAAAAAGTAAGAGGAATTTTTCCATGTTTATTTGAGTTCAAACATCAATGATGTTTGTTTTGATAGGAATGTGCAGAAGTCCATCCACAAAAGGGTTTCACTTTTTCATTTTTATGGAATTTAGTTTATTAAACATATAGAAAACACGATCTCTCTATGGCTATACTTGTATTTACATTATATAAAATTGGTAGATTGGTAGGATCTGGTGTGAAACATCTCCAATTCTCATAATTTTTAGGAATTGCACTGACTATCAGATTACCAATATTTTACATTGTGTTACATTTATCTCTTTATTGGGTTGTATTTTACTCCCCATTACTATTTTGTTGGGTCTTCCACTATCCAACACTACAAATTGATCAGTAGCCTATGCAATCTTGGTGGGATCATTATTAGAATTACACTATTATTTTATTTAGCATCATGTTTGTTTATACTAATATGCATTAGGGATCCGGCTTGTTGCAACTTGATAATATGATATAAAGGTGGTATTAAAAATGGGTTGATAAAAATGGATACCTACAATATATGGTGAAACTAGGGGTTTTCTTAATTGGAAAGATATATTGGGAGGGGGATTCAACAACACAATTTTAGGAGGAATTTCCCATTATTTAGTGAAATTAGGGATATTCTTTAATATATTATGAACGTTCATGCTAGGAAACAAGTTCATTGAGTGAACCCCCCGTGGCCGGTACAAACCACTACAGCTGCCTCCCATCCTCCATGAGTTTCCTGTGAAACATTAAAAATACCTCCCCAAATTTGATGGAGAATCCAAAGACTTCACTGCTAAGAAACATTTACAAGCCTTTGAACATTTCTCTGACCTTTTTGAAATAGAACATGATAATTTCTGCATGAGGTCTTTCACCCAGTCCTTGAAAGGGGATGCTAAAGAATTGTTTAGGCACTTGCAGGCTAAGTCCATCAACACTTGGGAAGATTTTTCTTGCACCTTCTTGAATTTTTGGGGTAAGAGAAGGCCACTAGATCAAATACTTTCAGAATTATATTCCCTAAAGAGACATGAGGGTGAGACCTTACATAATTTTAACAGAATATTTGCTAGCTTTTATTATAACATGCCTAAAGAAGTCCAAACTCTTGAGAACGCTGCTAAGATCTATTATACAGAAGTCCAACTACTTTGTCCCATTTCAGGAGTCTGATCTCCTGACCATTCCTCAGCAAATATCTTACGTGAAGTAAATATCTGAAGACAAGCGAGAGATCCCTCTCTGACTGCGTAAGGCCGGAGGTGCAGCCTAAAACGGTTCTATTGTTGCACCGGGAGCGGGCCCTCCCCTCAACCTTGGGGATCCATATCTCGGTGCTAACAACTTCTATCGTAACTCCTTTTCCTTCCTACAACGGGACTCTTTACCTTCTTGGGCATAATTCTAACTGAATTTTGCCTATCTTTCCCTAGGGCCAATAGAACTCTAGACCCCAAGATGGCCATCACATTCACCCACGTCAGAAGGAATGGTAATAAGGTGGCAGACAGGTTGGAAAAACTTGGGACCAAAACCCAAAGATCAATTAAGGCGAGGGATTGGATGGAGGTGATAGATTTGAAAACTCAAGACATATGTATAGAACTCATGAACCAAGACATGATGTGAGTTCATGGAAGCAAAAGGGAAGGACTGTGGGAGGGAACGGATCCCTCCATGCAACATTTCAAATGAAAAGATAGATATCCTGAAGCTCATGCATGATACGGAGAGAAGAGGATGTGATATATAGTGCTTTGTTCGAAGGCGACACGACTCGACAGCTGCCAAAAGATAACATCTTTCCTTGTCCAGCTTTTTGGCTTTTTGATTTTTTTTTGGACTTTTTCAAATATTTAAAAAGCTTGAAAAAGAATAAAACTGATTTATAGTTACAGACTAGGAGGAGATGAGTGTCATATAGGCAAACAAACTAGTTCTAAGTAGTGGAACATACCTATGCTCAATGCAAGGATACATGTGTAGGATAGCGACACTCGGGGGAAAATCCCCTCACGGTAAAAATAGGGAATCAAGTTGCAAAGGATAAACAAAATGGCTTTGCATGGCTAGACATGAGACAATATCGGGCCATATGGATGAAACTCAATGTTAGGGAAGCTAGCGTAAGGCTCAATAAGGCAAGCAAAGCTCATGATAATGCAATTACAACTTGACATAAGGGAGTCCTGAGGGAAATAGGCCAGCAAAAGATCAAGAGGACTATGAGGCTCTTGCAAAATGTCATGGAAACACTATACAATGGACTCCCACACTCTAAGGGACAAAATGTCAGCATGGGCACCAACTGCAAATAAGGCGCTAACTAGGGTACCCATGTAAGGTCAAACTCTACCACTCATACCATGCCACTTCTAAAATAGCAAGAAGGTGCTGTGACATAATAGAGTGGGTTCGTAACTAAGGCTATAATGAAATTGTCATAAGGTCATGCAAAAAGAAAATGGTGATGAAACCTAACCTATATGCCAGTTTAGACATGATACCTAAAATCGGCACGAACGGGTCAATCCAACGGCTGAAATGACACTCAAAAAGGCCTCCTACATCATAAATTAGTCCAAAACATTCCAAAATGATTAGAAACGGTCCAAACTATAGGAAAGGGGGTAAAAATTTGAAAAAATTTGAAAAATTTCTATAAATAGTAAAAAATTCAAAACATTATAAAACATTTGAAATTTTTACCCATTTGAGCTCAGAACTTCAACAGTGAATTCCAGGAGATCCAGCGGGCGGAATCCACTACCATTTTTTCTAGGTACTTACCCATGCTCCACTCTTTCATTTTGATGCATTTTTTGTCAAATTCCATGGTGTATTATATTTTCTAGGCCATTCCAAAATAGGCACTACGACTCACGCGGAAATTGATGGTTTTTCTGCGTATAGGGCTGGATATACGTGGAAAACGATGTCATAGTCACATACATATGCGGCTGTTTGACAAACAGTCGCATATGCGGCCGTGCTTAAGGATTTTCAAGTATTCTAATGGAAAAAATTCAAATTTTTTGTGCAGGATGGTCCTAGCTAGAATGGAGAAAACGTGAACATGGTGAAGTAGAAGAGGTAGTAAGGGCCAATCTAATGGCTCAACAAGCGCTACGTGCATGTGGGCTCTACAAATTTTGGTGTCTTGGTGGCTTAAGGGCCAAACCAGGACTATTGTAGATGTTGGTGGACTACTGGGACCCAGACTCAGAGTCATTCCAGATAGACGGGATGCCCCTCACCATAGAGGTGGAGGACATATACTTTATTACTAGACTTTCCCAACGGGGGGAAGTAGTGAACCTACATTCTCACAAGCCCGGAGGTGGCCTGAATATAGATGAGTACATTACGGTGTACTTCTATCCAGACACGGAGAAGGTCGGGAGTCATATCCCAACTAACTCCATACAGGTACTGGGCCTAAAGGCCATCCTACTAACACTGGGTAGGATAGCAGGCTTGGCTTAAATCCACCAGGCCTCACAGCCTCTAATGTTCTATACAGCGGAGTGCATGAGACCCACAGTATACAATTGGAGCACTGCACTACTGGGCAACATGAAACACCAGCTCAATGAGTGTAAGATGGGCAGAGTGTGAAACTTCGGTTTCAGCAGCATACTGAGCACATTTTTCTTCGAGCGTGTTCCAGGATTGAACCCTAGAGTTGACGTTCCTCTACATGAGGTTCAAGATCCGGCCCAATGGTGTTGGGCAGATGCGATGCACAGACTAGGTGTAGGTAGGGTGTCCAACCCCTATTCAGCTGATTTATTTCCATGGTGGCAACAACAGATAGTTGCCATCGATGACTACCCCTATGCGGGGATAGATTTCCGGGGGGACCCATACATGCCTCTACCACCAGGATAAACATACGATGACATAGGTAATGAATCTCAACCCTCTCTTTAAAAATTTTGAGTTATTTAATTTTTTTGTGTTTTCTGATTATATGGAATCAAAAGACATATTTTTGGTTGACAGCACATAGTGACATCTACCATATGCATATAGATGTGCGACCAAGGTGGCCTGAAGACTTCCCTCGTCATAGACAGAGGGGAAGAGGAGACGATATCACGGGTGTGGATGCGGAGCGGACGCTCCAAAGAATTCATACCAACTTCGTGAGGCTGACACACAGAGTACCCATGGCGCAAGTCGAGGAATTACCTGAGGCCATGCAACGCCAGGTGGTGAGTGTATCACGAGCATGGGTGCGGCTATTTCGACAGCTAGCTATAGCCATAGTGACATTCCACGATCACAAACCCCCTCCTCCTCCACATGATTAGATACCTGGGAGCGATACATTTTATATTACTGTGTATTATATGGTGGATCGAGATCCCCATTTTTGTATCATTACACTATGTATTACCACATTTTGGATGTTTATAAAAACTTTTATGATGATTGGTTTATTTATTTACATGTGTAAAAATTTGTGTTTGTGATGAATTTATTGTGTATGAAACAAATTCCAATCTAACACATAGTTAGCATATGAGTCAGCAACTTGATTATTAATTCTTGGAATATGTATGTATGTTATATTGTCAAATTTCCATTCTAATAATCTCACACATAAGAATCTTATTAATAATGTCGGATCTCTAACATGGTACAAACCATTAAGCTGTGACACTACCAACTCTGAATCAAGATGTACCTCAAGAGAAAGAACGCCATCTAGAATGGCATCTCGTAGAAGCTCAATAACGGCACTATATTTAGCAACATTGTTTGAAGATGGCCGTAAACATACGCCTCCTGAAGACAATACCTGACCCATAGGAGTATAAATCACCCAAGCAGCAGAGGCTGAGTGTTGAGTGTGATGGCTCGCACCATCCATGAATCCTATAAAGGTGAAAGATTCCATTGACATCTTCCAAAAGAAACAGAAACTAATCAAAAACCTGATCACTATAAGAAAAAGACCTACCTATGCAAAACTATACAATAATATACAATAACCAGCCTTGGCTGAAAATCATGCATAGTATTTTTTGAGATAGAGCCCATTTCTAGGCTCCGCCAAGGCTGCTCCCTCATAATCCACTAACTCATAAGCGCCCTTCTCTAACACATGTTTGACGACATAAGGACCATGCCACATGGGGTTAAACTTTCCTGCCCCCAAGGGTTCTTTCGGTTGATCCCACAAAAGGACCAAGTCTCCCTCACTAAATCTCCTTGGACGGACATACTTATCGTACTGGACCTTTACGCGACACTTATTTACTTCTAGAGCCACCAGGGCATCCCGACACTGCTCATCAAGTTGCTCAAGGTGGACCAAACACTCCTCCAATGGTGAAGTGTCTGGTAAGAGCTCTATGGCTAGCTTCAAAGAAGGAATCTCGCACTCAACCGGCAATACCGACTCCACTCCATGTACAAGTTGATATGGAGAAAAACCCGTGGCAGTCTTAACAGCGGTTCTATAAGCCCACAAAGCAGTATATAACATAATTTCCCAATTATTCTTGCTTTATGCGATGGTTCATTGGAGAATGGATTTGAGTGATTTGTTCACTACTTCTACCTGTCCATTCGCTTGAGGGTAGTAAGAGGAAAAATGATCTTGTTTGTACCCTAACTTTGATGCCAACTCTTCCATCATATGATTCTGAAAGGGAAAGCCATCGTTAGAAGCTCTTTCGAAATCCCGAATTGAGTAATAATCTGGTTGAATACGAAGTGCGCAGATGTCTCACCATCAGATATAACTGTAGGCATAGCCTCAGCCCATTTCAAGAAGTAGTCAACGGCCACTATGATATGATGATGCCCCCCAGCTAAAGCTAGGTTGCAATCCATAAAATAAAGCCCCCACTTAGTGAAGGGACCAGCGCTGATGATGGGATGTAATGGGGCAGGTTTCGAGCGCATATTATGTGCAAACACCTGGCAAGGATGGAACCTCTTGACCGCATCTACACAATCCTTAAAGATCAACGGCCAGAAATAACCCACTCTTAAGATTTTTTGGGCTGTAGAAAGCCCAGATAAATGACCACTACATGCCCCTCCGTGGCAATCATTTAGCACTACCTCAGCCTCTTCATGAGTTAAACAACCTCGTAAAATGGAATCTACCCCACGGCGGTATAAAGTGTTATCCACTATGAGGTAATTCCTTGACACGTGACGTAATCGTCGTCGTTCATCCTGTGAGAGGTGAGTAGGGACCTTCAATGTTTGTAAATATATAATGATATCCCCATACCATGGGTCTAAAGTTGAGATTAAGAAGATGTATTCATCGATAAATGTATCTTCATAAACCAACTCCTCGACCTCACTTGGGAAATCCAATATAAGCTCTGCAAAAATTAACGATTTCTTTGATTTTGTCGAAACAAACACGAGATCAAATTCTTGCAGGATGACAATCCATTTATTATATTTTCCCCCAATCATCCTTCGAGTGAGGACGAATTGAAATGGATTGACATGGGCTACAACTAATGTTTGGCGAAGGAGAATATAATGTCTCAACCATTGAAACGCATGTACAGTAGCTAAGGAAAGCTTCTCAACATGAGAATAAAGGATCTCTGAGTCAATAAGATTCTGGCTCAAATAGTATATGACATGCTCTTGGAGCTCCTCATCCTCTTGAACTAAAACCATACCAATCGTCTCCATGGACGCGGCCACATAAAGTAGAAAATCACAGCTATAGTCTGGGGGACTAATCACTGGGGCCGATGCTAGGGCTCGCTTGAGCGCATCAAAGGACTCCTGGGCTCACTCATCCCAATAAAAGGTGGTCTCCTTCTTCAAAAGAAGCCTGAAGCCTCTAGTCAAATTGGCAAAATTGACAATGAATATCTGTAAGAAGTTTGCCATGCCTTGCAAACATTGAAGATGACGAATATTCTTTGGGGGAGACAACTGAAGTATTGCCTCAACCTTCAAAGGGTCGACTCTTATACCCTCTTTAGAAACAATGAATCCTAACAAGCGACCAGACTTCACACAAAATATGCACTTGTGAGGATTTAACCTGACCAAATAATGGCAGCATATTTCGAATACCAATCTCAAATGATAGGAATGACACATTCTCATACAAGAATGAGTATCAAGGTCATCCAAAAATACTTCGATAATCGATTTAAGATCATGGAATATCAAGGTCATGGCCTGCTGAAAAGTAGCTCCGGCGTTCGTAAAGCCAAAAGGCATTTTTCGATATGCAAAATTTCCCCAAGGACAAATAAATGTAGTCTTATGTTGGTCCTCAAGTTTAATTTGTATCTAATTGTATCCGAAAAAGCCGTCCATAAAGGAAAAAACCTCGCTACCCGCACACTCATCCAAAATATGATCAATAAATGGTGAGGGGAAATTGTCCTTAGGACAGGCACGATTCAAATCATGGAAATCAGTACATATGCCGATCGCTCCCTGCTTCTTGTCAACCAGAACAGGGTTTGAAACCCACTCTGTCAAGGGAACTGGATAGATAAGACTGGCTTTCAACAGTTTCTCTATCTCTGCCTTAATCGCGGATGCTTTCCTAGGATTCACTGCAAGCAAGGGTTGTCAAACAGGCTTAGCGTTGGGATAAGTCTTAATCTCATGTTCAACAATGCGAGGGTCGATACCTGGCATTTCATCATAAGAGCAAGCAAAGATATCACAAAATTCTTTAAACAGCTTGGTGTACTCTTGAATCTTAGCATGGGAACATTCTTCCCCAATATAGACATTCTCTATCCTGCTAGGATCACGAGAGATATTGATAGGAATCGTTGGAGATATATTTGCCATGTTTCCATCAGCCATTGGACCAGGAGAGATTAATGGAACCATAGGACTACCAACTCTCTCGCTAAGAACCTCCCTAAAATCCCCATGCTCCAAGCGGTCAAGCTCGGAAAGAAAGTAAGATCTATGATGGAGCTCTACCCATGGTGGCTCAACTCCTGACATGACCTCAATAATCACTTCGTCTAAAGGAAAAACACTATCAAGGTAGTCGTGCATGTGAGAAGACTGTGCTGCCCATGCAGGCAGCACATAAGGGTCCTCCTCCTTCGTCTGTGAAGAGGAAGGACTGGGCTCTGTAACACACTCAAGACTAGCTTGATAAGCTACCATAGTTGCAGGAAATGGCACGTCCATCACGATGGGCTCACTTGAAGTACTCGGTATAGGAAGAATTCAAGGATCTTCCATATGACTCGTGCGAAAAGACACCGATCTCACAGATGTTGAAGCCTCACCGAAACTAGACCCTATCATAAGGATAGGTGCAGGGCAACTAAAACTTCCCATAAGGGATGGATACATGCCCACACCCACACTCCCAGTTGTTGGCTGAGAGTGCTCGACAATCGGGATCGAAGCTCCCAAAGATGCAGTAACCGACGGATTCTTGAATGACATTTGATCAATCGTGACTATCTTCCCGTTAAATGGAAAGCATACAATGCGAAATAGGGAAGAAGCTACGGCTTGCATACTGTACATCCAATTCTGACCCAGCAAGAGATTGTATTCAACGGGCGCATCGACCACCTTGACCTCTATCGCAATGGTCTTCCCTCCCAAATGGATCTTAAGGGAAGGAAGGATCCCGTGCGGCCTAAGCAATCTCCCATCAAACGCAATTAACATGGTCGTGGATTTAGACAACTCAGGGGAACCTAAACCCTTCCAACACGATAAAGACATCACAGAAGTGGCAGGGCCTTCGTCAATCACAGTGCGCTTGACGGTCATGTTAAGACATTCTACGTGAATCAAAAGAGACACATAGTAAGGCAAGCGAGGCTGAAGTCCTGTGATTTCAAATTTAATCATGGAGGAAGAATTATCATCATTCACACCAAGGGCAGAAAGCAAAACCTTCCTTTGTGAAGGACAACTCTGAAGTACTTCTAGTGCAGACATCGCACAAGGAGTGTGGCCCAAATCTTCGACAACAGAATAGTTTTGGGCGGCTTGGGCACTAGGATTGTGCCCTAAATGCTTAAGGACTCCCTTAGGAATGCGAGGTGTAGATTCAGTTTTATCCACAGGTTTTTCAATATGCAAAGGAGTCCCTGGTGGATTAGGTTCCTTTCCTGGGTTGGGTTGTGACAAGCCATAGTCTTTCGCACGGGTCACAACTTTCGCAGTACGTACCATGTTAATGCAACCACGACCACTACCCTCCAGCGGATCTTGATCACCACCAGACTTATCATGGGTCCTCGAGTTCATATTTTGATTGTGAGGTAAAGGGTTAGTCAGCACAGCTGGGCCCTATGCTAAGAATCTTGAGGCTTCATCGATACAAGGGCACAAGTAAGTGAGGTGATCTTACTTACACAACTTGCAAGGAAATTTAACCTTAAATTTAGATTGCTTGTCCCCCCTAGCATTACGGGCATTCTTGTCATTATTATTAGCATTTTCACTCTTATTCCCATCCTTATGATTATTCTTACCCTTGTTTTTATTCCGTCCGGGCTGCTGGTTACCCTTCTGGTCCGACAATTGCACCAAAAGCACACTCGTCGTTTGGGCGGGTTGAGACGAAGTCGTGGCTTGTCCCAAAGTAGATTGGTTGATTGACAATTGACTGACTTGTTTCACAACCGAATCCATAGGTTTAGCACTCGCACAACCAACAATGCCATCGGCATGTGGTCCAGGTTTAACTTTGGGGTCGAAACTAGAACGCGGAGCATTGGGAATGATCTCATATAACAAACCGGATTGAGCATAAATCAAATCTAGTTCCTGCACCCTAAAAATGGCTTGTTCCTCATTTTGCACTCCAGATGTAAAAACATCCTTCGCTATATAAACCAATAGCGACTTGAGGAACCTTTCGAGGAGGAATTCCGTCGGTATAAAGGCTTTAATCAACCTCTTCCGTCTATACCACTCTTGGATATGATCCAAGATATGTGTGGCTTTATCCTGCTGAAATGTCAACAAGAGTTCTGTACCAACGTCACAACGCACTGGTAGCTAGAAGTGGTTAAGAAAAGTCATCGCTAGGTCATCGAACAAAGTGAATTCCCCCCTAGGTAGCTCTATATACCATTTCGTGGCAGGCCCTGTAAGGGTGCGTTGAAACAACCTTAAACAGATTGAGTACTGGTGTAAGGAATTCAAAGAGCACCATAGGTGAAAGGTAGTAACATGTTCACTCAGATCCTCTCCCAGTTTTCCCTCGAATTTGGGTATGTCCGAGGGAAGCTTAGTAGGGACAGACGGACAAGCCGAGTCATGAGCTACATGATCATTCGTCAATATCGACAAGTCAGGAAGATTTAGCATTGTGAGGAAAGGGAGCCTAGGATGATTAGGTCAATGGATAGCTCCCTAATAGTTTTGATTCACATAGGTCTGATTACCATAACCACCATGGCCGTGGTCATAGTGCCCTCCTCCCGTTTGACCCGTATAGGGTGGCATGGAAGCACCAGAGTGTGGTGTACCTTGACTATTTGGAGCTACAAAGCCATAATTTGGAGAGTAAGTGGGTTGTTGATACCCGCACCCATAAGGTGAAGAAACCTGTCCATAATGCGTCCCATAATAGGGTATGATAAGTCATCGCATGAGATGTCCCATGAGACACTCCGTAAATAGGAATATACCCTCCGAAAGTAGGAATATACATTCCGGAAGTAGGAATATACACTCTCGAAGTAGTAATATGACCTCTAGTAATAACATGACCTCCCGAAACAACGGGCGGTGCATGAACCTAAGATACAACTGGTCGAGTAACCGCAGTACGGACATGACTCGTAGCAACATTCCGGCCTGAAGGACCATGTGAATGAGGTGGAGGGTGAACATTCAAAGAACTAGGGACAGAGGATGAAGGGACCTGTGTAATTATGTATGTGTTATTCCCTATAGTCACTCATCTTGGATCTAGTATCCTAATAATATCACTAACCCTAGACCTAGGAGGAATATGTGATGTAGCTTCCACCGCTGGGATGGAAGGTGCAATGTGACTTGTGCTCCCAAACCTCTCCGCATGGTAAGGAATGAGAGTGCCCCCAGGCATAGTGTTAGGCTCAAACTCAGACTCTACATGGAATGCCAAATCATGTGTGGGAAAACCAGACATACCATAACTAGTGCTCGCAGGTTCAAAATGAGTCTCATCATCCTCCGGCATTCAATACCGGTGATGTGTCAATGGGGGATCAACACTAGAGTAAGTAGGTCTATCATGAAAAGTACCTATATCAGAAATTATAGGACCTAACTCAGTAAAACCAGGTGAAGGATCATAGTTAGGATTAAACTCCCCATCTTCCACTTCAATGGGAGAAGGTGGTTCATGAATACCTTCTACATGGTCTCCCATAGTGCGTGAATCAATGTGTGAAGTAGTTCGCCTGGACTATCTATTTCTCTCTCCCAAAGGAGGAGGAGATGTAGAAGGCGGAAGTCCTGCTAAATGACGAGAACGGCGAGGAGTCGCACCCGAATCCACAATGACTCAAAAAATATAAAAGACTCTCTATCTACGCAAACCCTAGGCAAGCTAACATGCACAGAGCAATCACCAAGAAAATCTAAATCCAACCACAAGCAATCAAGGGTAGGATAAGTGAGCTCCCAAATGAAGTAGGTATGTCTCACCTAGGAGAGGCTTGAGACTCCCATACACAACAAGCGGAGGTATGTAACCAATTATTGTGGCCCTCAGCTTCAACGCGAAAAGCAACTGTGCTATCCGACCTCAACCTGGCCGAGACACCCGCAGAATAACCCCTGGAAAGTACCCCCTCGATTTCCTAGGTAAGGCCACTAAGGTCACCTTAATATAATCAATGCTCAGGCGGACAGTCGTAGGTAGGATTGACCATATGGGTAGGGTAGAAAAGCCCGAAAATCTCGAATGAGCCACTAGATACGAATACAATCCTAGAAATATCTCCGGTGCTACTCAGTTATGACTAGGGGTCATCCCAATCAATAACCGCTCACACTGCCTCGTGCTTAACTCCCTTTTGAGAGGAAGATCCTGAGAAACACTGGTTATACCAAGGAATTTCACACACTCACCTAGATAGACACATACATGTTGTTGTTTAGTGGTCTTGGAGAATTTACTTACAATGAACTATTCCAATACCCTAAAACCTAATCTTGTTGGTGAACCCTATCAAATCAAATAGTGTAGTTCATTTTAATTTAAGCGTTGATTTTAATTGGATTTATTACTCAAAAGAGGTATATGGTCGCGCAACTAATGGCATTATGACACAACATGAAGCAAAATGCACACCTAACAATCAATGCAAATGCATTGTGTCCATGAAAAACAGGGTATGCTACTATGTGAAATGCACAATTTTCTTCAAAAGATAAATGCAAGCTTTCCTATATGAAATCCTAACTAATACTCCAAAGCAAATCTAGTGCAAGTACTATGCAAAATGCAAGATGCAATGCATGATGATAAGCAAATTTTTTGGATTTTTTGAAATAAAAATGAGATATTAAAACAAAATAATGGCTCTACAACCCCCAGACTCTGCAAGCACACTCAAGCAGCACTCAAGAAAAGTACTAAGGTAAAATAAATCTAATGCACTAATCTCAAAACAAAAAATCGAAAATGCAATGACAAGAACATTCTTCAAAAAAGAAATTTTACCCTAAAAAAATGTCTCTGGTCAGAAATAGAGGTGTATAGAGACTCTAGCGGTATCAAAGGAGACTCTGCAATCATCAAAATTCACCCAAAAACCATCCAACTTCCTATAGAAGGAAAAACCAAGGGCGCACACGACTGTTCACAGTAAACGCACGTGTGTATGTGTAAATAGCAGTGAAACCCGCGTATATACGCGACTGTGAGTTAAAAACTCGTGTACAGGAAGAAAGGTGCATAAAAATAAAGGTAAACAGACAAGATGAGACAAACTTCACACCAATCAAACACTACCAGGAAAACATGCCCCCCGACCCGACACAGAAACAAGAGAAAAAGAGTAATTCAAAGTCATTGAATGCCGATAGAAAACCCCCAAAGGACAACTACTAGGAACTCCCCAGTGGAGTCGCCAATTCTGTTATGGAGAGAAATTATTATGGCTTGGGGTACCACAACAGACACCTTGACTCCAGAAATCAATCATTTCCAATATGCAATAGAAATCAATTATCTAACACTAAAGGATCAGACCTCATACCTTATTCTGGACGGTTGAAGTAGATCCCCATTGAGCTTTCCAACTTCAGCTTGAATTGATAAATCACTTCCTCAACAACAAGTAAACAAGACAAGCATACTATATATATTGGTGTTAAATCTATTCTAGCATATATAATCAACAATGTGTAAGCATTTGAAATCATCCATGGATAAAATATTCATTCAAACATACATCATTGGACAGGAAAAGATATTTCTATTAATATAAAATCAGAGATTACAATGGATACAACCTTTGTTGGCACGTCTGCGAATCTGAGAAACTGAATCCCCCACTTGGGCCTCCACCACCTCAATCCTCCATCTCTCGATAGCAAGCTCACAAGAAAAATTCAAGCTTGGGAAGAACACAAAAGTGCTCCAAGGGACAAAGGGATGCAAACTCAAGCACAAGTTCCGGCAACAATGGACTATAGTTTCTTTGCTCTCAATTCTCTTATATGCCTTCAATGTATCAAAGAGTTCCTTATATAGCTTTTCAAAGGGGTAATGAAAGGTCGAATCCGAGCGATCTCAAGGCATATGGAAGGCCATGAGTCAAGTGAGTTGGATCCATTTCAAGGAAAACTCCAAAAAGATTTGGATTTTGCACACATCACGATGTACGCGGTTTTAGGGGTCAAGCCCACGTATATACGCGATTAGGGATTTAAAAGTCATGTGTATTAATTTTCACATGTGTTGCAGCTGCAACATTTCCCAAAATTCAAAAAATTTCGGGACCCTCCTTTTGCTTATATCGGTTTGATTTTCTTATTTGATTTGATCTAATGATTCTTCAGAAGGACCTTTCTAATGCTTGAAACGATCCACTGTTTGTTTAAGCTTTATGATTTCCTTTGAATGCATTTTCAATGTGTTGAATCGGAATTTTATTTTCTTGTTCTCCCGCCGTTACAGAGAAGTAATCAGCTTTAGCTTCGATAGTTTTCTCCAATGCGTTTGTCTAAATCGACTGATTTTTGGTTTCGCGTCAGAACGTCTTGTTATTTCATTCTCTGCCATTGCGGACGGCAGATTATGAAGTCTCCCGATCATCGCTTTGACTTTTCATACCTTGCCTTGTTGTTTTTCCGATCCTTGAGTTTTGGGCTTCCACCGTTGCGGCTGCAAAAAGCACTATCTTTCCGGTCATCTAGTGGTTTTTTTCTCTGATTCAAATTTTTGCCTATTGCGGAAGGTCGTGCCCTTTATGATTCCGCCGTTGCGGCCGCAAAGAGAACTACCTTTTCGATATTGTAGTTGTTTTCTCTTCTGATTCAGAACTTACATAGCGGGGCATGATGTCCTTGATGTTCCCGTCGTTGCGGCTCCTTATTTCGCTATCGCCCCGACGTTTAGTCTTGAGAGCCCTGATGCGCTATTGGTTTCTCCCGACTAGCTCTACGGATAGCTTAGTTGTTTTACCACCCGACGTTGCGGAAAGAAATGTCCTTGTGACATCCAATCCGTTTGTTTCCACCGTCCAATTTTTCTCCCGCTACTCATAGTTGACTATATATATATATGGGGTCGGGTTTATTATTCTATTGCTATTTGGACTATCGCTCACTGTCGTTTTCGTGCACTGTCATTCCGCTCGAGTTCGGTCGGACCTCCGCTGTCGGTGTACCCTTGTTCCAGGTGGCTAAACCGTGGAAGCTTAACAGTTTTCTCCCGCCATACATGCCGAGGTGCTAGGTAGGCTTTTGTATGCTTTATCCCATTCTGTTTGGCTGAGTGTTTTTCGATTTTGCTCCACGGTTAGGTTTTCTACGGGCGTTTTCCCTTGGCCCCGTTATTTACATACATTTATAGTGGGGGGGATTTTAGCGTAGCTGTTAGTGGGGGAATTTTTGGCCCACAGGATAGTTTCCCTCCACAACCATTATGCGTTTCGACCCTGTGCTTAGTGGTTAGGAATATTGGTGCAGACAGCCGTTACGCTGTCTGCACCAGTCTACCCCTTTCGATGATAGGCTGTAAGGGAAGGGTCGTTCATGGCCTCCCTGTGATGTTAGACTAGTTTCCCCCCCCATTTTTGTGTTTCCCATATCCTTCAAGCCAAAACCAAGCTGCTTCACGTGACCCAGTTCATGGTCGGTTTCGAATCCGAGTCGGTATGGAGGAGTGTATCACCGCACAGTGTATTATTGACCATAGATTTGCACAGACAGTGTCTTTCCTGAAAACACACCATAGAAAACTTGCATAAGATCCCCGTTTTCCAACACAGCGCGATGATCATGGTGTCCACAGAGAGCCCAAGTTTTCTTCACTTTAATGTAGATTTTGTTTCCCCGCTCGAGATTTGTTGATAGAACTATTTTGGTAGTAGACAGCGGTGTTAGCTTGCACATATTTGCTTCATTTAACTACTTTCTGTCATGTTAAACATAGATGAAGTGAAATACTGCACATTGTTTTCTCAATGTTTGCAACTTATCTGGAAATGACTTAATGATTATAATTTCATGTATGACAGGAAGATTTTGAACTCAAAATGTCGAAGAGGCAAAAGAAGAAGGCCCCTATGGTCGAGGAGGAGCCCGACGTGGAAGTTGTCACTAAAACCGAATATATTTATGAGGACACCAAGTGTATAACTGGTGTAGAGCCTGAGTACTAATGGGGAGAGATATACAGGTTGATCACACGTCGAGAGGTGCCTGATATGGGCTTGGAGGAAGAAGGCATATATGCCAATATAGAGAGATCTTCACTGATGAAGATTGCCACAAGACCAGAGCTCTTCCCATGCTCTGAAGTGATTGGTTGGATTCTGCCCCGGGAAGATGTAGCCACTATGATCCTGGAAAATGTTGACAAACAAGGCTATGCTGCCTATAGCCCAGGATATGTAGCCCTGGCCTGCCACCTGCCAGAAGCACAAGTATTTTTGTCTGATGATTGGCTGAGAAACATTAGAATGGAGCTTGTTGAGACCCTTAAAAGAATGTTGTTGTCTAGAAGACATTTCAGAACCAGGCCAACGGGAGAATATGACACATCAAGCTTAGGGGCCCCGTACAGGTTCATCGCCTTAATGCTTAATAGGATTTTTGGAAGAGCTCATGGCAAGAGCTTCAAATTAGAGTGGATGCCCTTTATCTTTTATGTTGCAACCCAAGGGACCATCTTCAACTGGGCCAACATAGTGTCCAACAGTCTTTCATCCTGTATGGCCTCAACTTTGGGAGGAGTGTCCCAAAAGAGGCCTGAATTTTACATGAGTTCCATACTCGTTGATTGTATACTGTGCAATCAACCTTTTCCCGGCCTAAGGTGCATTTGGGATAGGGAGAGGATGCCTGTCTATTCTGCATACAAGCCACTATGGGTGCATAAATACCATAGTCATTACCGGGAGGTCTGTGAACATCATCATGCCTTTGTATACTCTCATTTTCCTGAAAGAATGTGACTGCATGTCGGAAGAGGCATTGCAGGTAAACAAAGAATATGCAGATTATTTCCTGACTGAGGATGGCCTCTACTTCAGAATGTTTGGAGGCTCTAGAGAACCCTCCCTGCTACCCAAATATGCCACAGACTACATTGTTCATAAAGAGGCAGTTAGGCAAGTCTTTCTGGATGTCATAGGAAGCTTTTTATTTGAGCATAAGAAGGATGCCTATCCCCCTTTGCCTTTCAAGTTAGGGAGTTATAAGTTTACCAGAGTAAATAAAGAAGACGAGTTTGTGGAAGAATTGGAAAAGTTTCATTTTGGTGAAATGCCCTTCCACAGAAATGGCTCCCACAGCAAAGTGGTTGAACACTGCAAAGAGAACAACGTCCATTTCAAATACACTCACCATTGGGACAGAGAAGAGTCTGTCTTCCGCAGTGCTTTGAACATAACAGCCTTAAGGAAAAGGTTCAAAAAGAAGATCACTGCCAAAGGGGGGAAAGGGCAGGATGAACAAGCAAAAGCTGATGAAGAAGCCAGCAAAAGAAATGAAGAAGCCCAAAGGTTGGCCCAAGAGGCTGCAGGGTGGCTTCAGGGAGAAGAGGAAGAAAAAAGAAGGGTTTCCCAAGAGGCAGCCAAGAAAGCAAAAGAAGATGCAAGAAATGAGGAAGAAGAAAGGAAAAGAAAGCTTGATGAGGAGCTTCAGAAATAGGAAGTGGATAGGATGAAGCTGACCAAGACAGTGACAAAATAGTCAGCCTCTCACACAGCTGACATTCAGACCCAGGACGTTGAGAACCTCGAGGTTCAGGACCCAGAAGCACCTGCTATCAGCACACCTGGACAGTCTATGTTCCCCACACTTAGACTGGTCCCTTTTGTACAGAAGGAAGGGGAAGAAATCCCTGATTTTAATACTATCTTCTATGACAAGGAAACCAAGAGGATAGTAAAGAGAACTGAAAAGAAGGTTGCAACAGGAGGTCTGTCCGGGAAGATGATAACGGATACAACAGTTGTATATGGGACAGACCGAGATCCCAGATTCACCATTAGAGCAGGAGCTGCATTGATCCACGCTTCGGAGGATAATGTAGACAAAATCATGACAGATATGGATCAATCCAAGAATTCTTCTGCTCAACTAAAAGACACATTAAGAAAGGAGAGAGAAGAAAACAGTAAGCTGAAGAGAAACTATGAGGACATGCAAAAGGAGATGGGGTCTTCAAAGGATGAACTGCAAGTTCTTCAAGCAGAAAGGAGGTCTATGGAAACTACACCAGAGTGTCTGGAGAGAGTGCAACAAAAGTATCAGGAGCTAAGGGTTGAAAAGGAACAGCTGCTGGGAAAGATAGAAGACTTGGAGCTGCAAAATACCACCTTGGAGGAAAATGAGAAGCAAGCTCAAGAACAAGAGATGAAACTTTGAGAGCATATTTATTCTCTAGAAACCGCTTTAGAGTAAGCAAAAGAGTAGCAAGTTGACCTCCAACCTTTCAAGAAACATGTGCTGGAACAAAAGGCCAAGATGCTTCAGCTGCAGACTGCCATAGAAGAAGAGAGATGCAAAGTTTTGCAAATAGACATCCGTTTAGAGGAAATTCTGGAGACTTCCTCTTATTTTGTTGATAGATCGCAGGATGTCTTGGAAGTCCTGACAGCAAGAATGGCAAGGCTGGAAAATAATGAAGAAACTCCTGCAGAGCTGCCCTCAAAGGATCGACAGGCCCTTAAGCAGGATTACGACTTATTAGAGTTTGCTATAAACACAGCAGAGGATTTCAAAAAGGCTGTTAGAAAAACGAAAGGAGCATGCACAGAATTTTTCAGAAGGCTCCTCATTACCTATAACCGGTGCCAAGTAGAAGCTGAGCAAAGGCTAGATGTTTTTCCAAACCACAACTCATTTGTGGAGATTTTACAAAAGAGGTATCAAGAAGAGGAAGCAAAAATACAGCATATTAAGGCCCTCGACCACCAGGTCTTAAGGAGTGAAGTAGATCATTCCGCCATCAGTGTGCAGCTATTGGAGGATCAGTTGCATTTGAGTGCGGCCAGAATTGAGGCCATCAAGAACCAAGCTGCGAAGTTCGAGATAAACATTCAATTCTTGGAACCTTGTGCGTTTGAAGGCATCGCCTCTAAGGCTTTGGCGTGGAAAAAAATTTTGGATACCCAAGTGGGTCCCTCCTCGTGAATGATCATTCACTTGTAATATGTAACGATTTTGTAAACGTTTTATGAAAGTGGAATTTTGGGAGGCGAAGAGTTGGGAATCCCAAAGGTTATTTGTGGGCAGCCCAACAATCTCATCCTTTAGTATAAATATAGGAGACTTAGAAGAACAGAGGTATTTTTCCCAGTTAGACATGTAAAGAGATATTATAAGAAGAACTACTTTTTTTTGCAATAAAGAATTATTGTTTTCCTGTCGGAGAAAGTTTGGTGGGACGTTCACATGCTATGCTATGGATTGGTGAAAGATGAACTATTTCATTTTTCCAGTTTTTGTCCAGTAACTGTGAGATCATTCTAACTCTTAGAGCCTATGTTCTTATTTGAATGATTTCTGGTTTATTCTGTGAAATTACCACCATGAGTAATTCATATTGTTCATAAACAATTGGCTATCTAATTGTCTAAATATATTTAATCGTTCATGTGTTGTAGGAAGGAATATCAGCTATCTGTAATTTCTCTTTATAATGCATGCACAACACACATTACTCATAACTAAGTTACAATTTAGATCCCCGGGGATAGATAGATAGATAGTTAGTTTTACTTTATTGCTGCATATGTGATTTAGATGCTTGTGAGTTCTAAGACGAGAGGTAAGAACCTGCACATCACGTTGTGACTACTCCTTGCATCCTTTATCACCCTACATGGTTAATTAGGCACGTGCATATCATACTTTAAGTCAAAAAATACAAAATATACACGGTGGACCGGGCCGCAACCGGTAAAACCTTTATTTTTTGTTACTTGACCTACGGTAGCCGGAGCGCAAACCGGACGGATTCCCTATACCAAACAGTCACGGGCTAGTTGGGAACGTTGACTGGGGAGAATCCCTTACTGTTGTTGCCTGCAAATTTCCAGGCCTCAACATTTGCGGAAAGAAATGTCCTTGTGACATCCGATCCGTTTGTTTTCGCCGTCCGATTTTTCTCCCGCCGCTCATAGTTGACTATATATATAAATGGGGTCGGGTTTATTATTCTATTTCTATTTGGACTGTCGCTCACTGTCATTTTCGTGCGCTGTCATTCTGCTCGAGCTCGGTCGGACCCCTGCTGTTGGTGTACCCTTGTTCCAGGTGGCTAAACCATGGAAGCTTAACAGTTTTCTCCCACCATACACGCCAAGGTGCCAAGTAGGCTTTTGTATGCTTTATCCCGTTCCATTCGGCTGAGCGTTTCTCAATTTTGCTCCATGGTTAGGTTTTCTACAGTCGTTTTCCCTTGGCCCCATTATTTACATAAATTTATAGTGGGGGGGATTTTAGCGTAGCTGTTAGTGGGGGCGTTTTTGGCCCACAGGATAGTTTCCCTCCACAGTCGTTATGCGTTTCGACCCTGTGCTTAGTGGTTGGGGAGATTGGTGCAGACAACCGTTACGTTGTCTGCACCGGTCTGCCCCTTTCGATGATAGGCTGTAAGGGAAGGGTCGTTCATGGCCTCCCTGTGATGTTAGACTGGTTGCCCCCCCCCGTTTTTGTGTTTCCCGTATCCTTCAAGCCAAAACCGAGCTGCTTCACGCGACCCGGTTCATGGTCAGTTTTGAATCCGAGTCGGTATGGGGGAGTGTATCACTACACAGCATATTATTGACCATAGATTTGCACAGACAGTGTCTTTCCTGAAAATGCACCATATAAAAGTTGCATAAGCTCCCCGTTTTCCAACGCAGCGCGATGATCATGGCGTCCACAGAGAGCCCAAGTTTTCTTCACTTTAATGTAGATTTTGTTTCCCTGCTCAAGATTTGTTGATAGAATTGTTTTGGTAGTAGACAGCGGTGTTAGCTTGCACATATTTGATTCATTTAACTAATTTGTGTCATGTTAAACATAGATGAAGTGAAATACTGCACATTGTTGTCTCAATGTTTGCAACTTATCTGGAAATGACTTAATGATTATAATTTCATGTATGACAGGAAGATTTCGAACTCAAAATGTCGAAGAGGCAAAAGAAGAAGGCCCCTGTGGTCGAGGAGGAGCCCAACGTGGAAGTTGTCACTAAAACCAAATATATTTATGAGCACACCAAGTGTATAACTGGTGTAGATCCTGAGTACCAATGGGGAGAGATATACAAGTTGATCACACACCGAGAGGTGCCTAATATGGGCTTGGAGGAAGAAGGCATATACACCAATATAGAGAGATCTTCACTGATGAAGATTGCCACAAGAGCAAAGATCTTCCCATGCTCTGAAGTGATTGGTTGGATTCTGCCCCGGGCAGATGTAACCACTATGATCCTGGAAAATGTTGACAAACAAGGCTATGCTGCCTATAGCCCAGGATATGTAGCCCTGGCTTACCACCTACCAGAAGCACAAGTATTTTTGTCTGATGATTGGCTGAGAAACATTAGAATGGACCTTGTTGAGACCCTTAAAAGAATGTTGTTGTCTGGAAGACATTTCAGAACCTTGCCAATGGGAGAATATGACACAGCAAGCTTAAGGGCCCCATACAGGTTCATTGCCTTAATGCTTAACAGGATTTTTGGAAGAGCTCATGGCAAGAGCTTCAAATTAGAGTGGATGCCCATTATCTTTTATGTTGCAACCCAAGGGACCATCTTCAACTGGGCCAACATAGTGTCCAACAGTCTTTCAGCCTGTATGGCCTCAGCTTTGGGAGGAGTGTCCCAAAAGAGGTCTGAATTTTACATGAGTTCCATAATCGTTGATTGTATACTGTGCAATCAACCTTTTCCCGGCCTAAGGTGCATCTAGGACAGGGAGAGTATGCCTGTCTATTCTGCATACAAGCCACTGTGGGCGCACAAATACCATAGTCATTATCGGGAGGTCTGTGAACATTTCATCATGCCTTTGTATACTCTCATTTTCCTGAAAGAATGTGACTGCATGTCGGAAGAGGCATTGCAGGTAATTGAAGAATATGCAGATTATTTCCTGACAGAGGATGGCCTCTACTTCAGAATGTTTGGAGGCTCCAGAGCACCCTCCCTGCTACCCAAATATGCCACAGACTACATCGTTCATAAAGAGGCAGTTAGGAAAGTCTTCCTGGATGGCATATGAAGCTTTTTATTTGAGCATAAGAAGGCTGCCTATCCCCCTTTGCCTTTCAAGTTAGGGAGTTATAAGTTTACCAGAGTAAAGAAAGTAGACGAGTTTGTGGAAGAAATGGAAAAGTTTCATTTTGGTGAAATTCCCTTCCACAAAAATGAATCCCACAGCAAAGTGGCTAAACACTGCAAAGAGAACAACGTCCATTTCGAATACACTCACCATTGGGACAGAGAAGAGTCCATCTTCCGCAGTGCTTTGAACATAACAGCCTTGAGGAAAAGGTTCAAAAATAATATCACCACCAAAGGGGGGAAAGGGCAAGATGAACAAGCAAAAGCTGATGAAGAAGCCAGGAAAAGAAATGAAGAAGCCCAAAGGTTGGCCCAAGAGGCTGCAGGGTGGCTTCAGGGAGAAGAGGAAGAAAAAAGAAGGGTTTCCCAAGAGGCAGCCAAGAAAGTAGAAGAAGTTGCAAGAAATGAGGAAGAAGAAAGGAAAAGAAATCTTGATGAGCAGCTTCATAAACAGAAAGAGGATAGGATGAAGCTAACCTAGACAGCGACAGAACAGTCAGCCTCTAACACAGCTGACCTTCAGACCTAGGATGTTGAGAACCCCGAGGTTTAGGACCCAGAAGCACCTGCTGTCAGCACACCTAGATAGTCTATGGTCCCCACACTTAGACTGGTCCATTTTGTACAGAAGGAAGGGAAACAAATCCCTGATTTTAATACTATCTTCTATGACAAGGAAACCAAGAGGATAGTAAAGAGAACTGAAAAGAAGGTTGCAATAGGAGGTATGTCTAGGAAGATGATAATGGATACAACAGTTGTATATGGGACAGACCGAGATCCCAGATTCACCATTAGAGCAGGAGCTGCATTGATCCACGCTTCGAAGGATAATGTAGACAAAATCATGACAGATCTGGAGCAATCCAAGAAGTCTTCTGCTCAACTAAAAGACACATTAAGAAAGGAGAGAGAAGAAAATAGTAAGCTGAAGAGAAAATATTAGGACATACAAAAGGATATGGGGTCTTCAAAGGATGAACTGCAAGTTCTTCAAGCAGAAATGAGGTCTATGGAAACTACACAAGAGTGTCTGGAGAGAGTGTAGCAAAAGTATCAGGAGCTAAGGGTTGAAAAGGAACAGCTACTGAAAAAGATAGAAGACTTAGAGCTGCAAAACACCACCTTGGAGACAAATGAGAAGCAAGCTCAAGAACAAGAGATTAAACTTCGAGAGCATATTTTTTCTCTAGAAACTGCTTTAGAGGAAGAAAAAGAGCAGCAGGTTGACCTCCAACCTTTCAAGGAACATGTGCTGGCACAAAAGGCCAAGATGCTTCAGCTGCAGACTGCCATAGAAGAAGAGAGATGCAAAGTTTTGCAAATAGACGGCCGTTTAGAGGAAATTCTGGAGACTTCCTCTTATTTTGTTGATAGATCGCAGGACGTCTTGGAAGTCCTGACAGCAAGAATGGCAAGGCTGGAAAATAATGAAGAAACTCCTGCAGAGCTGCACTCGAAGGATCGACAGGCCCTTAAGACGGATTACGAATTATTAGAGTTTGCTATAAACATAGTAGAGGATTTCAAAAAGGCTGTTAGAAGAACGAAAGGAGCATGCACAGAATTTTTCAGAAGGTTCCTGATTACCTATAACCGGTGCCAAGTAGAAGCTGAGCAAAGGCTAGATGTTTTTCCAGACCACAACTCATTTGTGGAGATTTTATAGAAGAGGTATCAAGAGGAGGAAGCAAAAATATAGCACATTAAGGCCCTCGACCACCAGGTCTTAAGGAGTGAAGTAGATCATTTCGCCATCAGTGTGCAGCTATTGGAGGATCAGTTGCGTTTGAGTGTGGCCAAAAATGAGACCATCAAGAACCAAGCTATGAAGTTTGAGATAAACATTCAATTCTTGGAACCTTGTGCATTTGAAGGCATCGCCTCTGAGGCTTTGGCGTGGAAAAAATTTCTGAATACCCAAGTGGGGCCCTCCTCATGAATGATCATTCACTTGTAATATGTAACAATTTTGTAAATGTTTGATGAAAGTGGAATTTTGGGAGGCGAAGAGTTGGGAAGCCCAAAGGTTATTTGTGGGCAGCCCAACAGTCTCATCCTTTTGTATAAATATAGGAGACTTAGAAGAACAGAGGGCTTTTTCCCTGTTAGACATGTAAAGAGATATTATAAGAAGAACTACTTTTTTTTGCAATAAAGAATTATTGTTTTCCTATCGGAGAAAGTTTGGTGGGACGTTCTCATGCTATGCTATGGATTGGTGAAAGATGAACTATTTCGTTTTTCCAGTTTTTGTCCATTAACTGTGAGATCGTTCTAACTCTTAGAGCCTATGTTCTTGTTTGAATGATTTCTGGTTTATTCTATGAAATTACCACCATGAGTAATGCATGTTGTTCATAAACAATTGGCTATCTGATTGTATAAATATCTTTAATCGTTCATGTGTTGTAGGAAGGAATATCAGCTATCTGTAATTTATCTTTATAATGCATGCACAACACACATTACTCATAACTAAGTTATAATTTGGCTCCCCAGGGATAGATAGATAGATAGATAGTTAGTTTTACTTTATTGTTGCATATGTGATTTAGATGCTTGTGAGTTCTCAGACGAGAGGTAAGAAACTGCGCATCACATTGTGACTACTCCTTCCATCCCTTATCACCCTGCATGGTTAATTAGGCACATGCATATCATACTTTAAGTCAAAAAATACAAAATATACACGGTGGACCGGGCCGCAACTGGTAAAACCCTTATTTTTTGTTACTTGACCTACGGTAGCCGGACCGCAAACCAGACGGATTCCCTATACTAAACAGTCACGGGCTATTTGGGAACGTTGACTGGGGAGAATCCCTTGCTGTTGTTGCCTGCGAATTTCCAGGCCTCAACAACATGTTTACAGGGATGGTCAAGGAAACATCAAAGGACAAAAAATGGTCCAAGGGGTCTAAGGAGTCTGCAGAGGGACAGGGGAAGGCCATACAAGTGTGATTCACTTGGAGTGGTAAAATTAGCTATAACAATGCAAAAGATGATATGATATCAATTTGCATGGGACTTCGGCCAATATCATGTTTTTTTCCAATCAATTAGTAAGAAGGAAGTAATGAATAAGGAAGGTGGTGAATATGGTGAAGACTAGGAGAAGTACTACCGTAGGACCACAGAGCACGAGCTAGTAATTATGGTAGGGATGAGTTGAATCATAGGTCAGAATGGAAAGTTACTATTTAGAGGAAGGCACAGTGACATAAACAAACATAAAGGGAACATTCAACGATGCATGCACATAATCCTTACCGAGTGCAATAGGATTCTATTATTTTGGAAAATGGGCGCCAACCAGAGGAAGAATGTGGGAGGAAGCATGGAAATAGGGAAAGGAAGACGAAAGCGGGAGATGGAGCTGAAAGAAGAAACTTGCAGGGTGACCCGAGATCAAAAGAAATCCCTATGCAAAGTGCGCATGTTTGAACTTAGTCTTCCCGTGAACATCCAAAAAATTAATGAGGTAGAGCAGCATGTATGGTCGGCACTAGTCCAGGAAACTCTGCATGCAGAATGCTGAAAAGGATAGATTATGGACCAGGACACTAATGCGAGAAGGTTAAGCCTCTATGAGCGAATGGTGGATCTCTTCTGGGTTATGAATAACTTGATGGGGTAAGCAATGTGGGGGAAGTAAGAGAATACTAAGGATAGGGAGAAGGAGGGTAAATGGAATAATGAGATGCAAGAAGAATCCAAGGCTCTCAACATGAAAATAAACTCCATTTTACAAGGTTTAGGCCTTCTAGATCCTCCATCCCAGGAACCTCCAAAATCTCAGTGGACCCCAAAAAGCATCAACCTTCAGGGATGCATACCTGACCTTCCATACATTTTGTTGTAAGAGGTTGGTGTTTCATGGTTGTCTAGCTTCCAAGGGTTTTTTTTTTTGGCATTTTATGTGAATCAAGTTCAGTGATTGTATCTTTTCCAACTCAGCTAGGTAGTATTCAGATAATGTTTTATGGTAGATGTAGAAATACGTGAATTTCATGTTGAAGGAAGTATGTTAGGTTTAGGTTCTGAACATATAGTTTTTACAGTTTCATGGCCAATGAGCCTAAACAATGTTGTTAATGACAGGGAAATGGCATGTTTTGTTACGATGTAATATGCTCAGTTTTATGTTATATAAAAAAATATAACATAATACAATATATATATATAGAAATAATAATAATAACAACAACAAACAATAATGGTGAAAATGCGAAGTTGGGTAACACTTTCATGAGAATCGGGTGCCCGAGCAACATAGCGGAAGTTATTGAGTTGAATAACTATATTTATTTGGCCGAATAACATTTTTATTCGAAAGAATAACTATAGTTATTCGGCCTAATAATCGATCCTTATTCGGCGGAATAATGTTTAATGGTGAATCGTTTAAATTGATGGAGACATCGAAATATGTGCAAACGCATAGCCAGCCAGTAATTTTGACCGGTGGTTCTATGTTTATTCGGTCGAACAATTCTTCGTTTGAATAAATTTTCTGCATAAAAGGTTGGATGCAGCCCTCATTTGATGTTTTTCGCTTGCAGTCCCCGCCCCTCTTGTCATCGCCTGGTCCCCCCCGCCTGTCATCACCTGTCGTTGGAGATCCACCTGTCATGGAGGTCCACCACCCCGCCTCCCTTCTGGCCTCCTCTTGGTGTGGAGATCCGCCTCCCTTCCATCCTCTTGGCATGGTACATTGTTGGCAGGAATCGTTTTGTTAAGTTTCTAATTTTCTAATTTTATCGTTTTTATTTTTTTACTAATTTTCTAATTTTTGTACATTGTTGGCAGGTATCGTTCGTTTTTTCGTTGGTCGGCTTCCTTTTGCTTCCTTCGTTGTTTAGCTTCAGACGCTCGAGGACAGTTTCGTCGGTGTCTTTCAGCAACAAAAAACAAACAGGTATGTCGTCTTATCAAAATTTTAAAAAATTATGCATTAAATTAATATATTTTACATTGATTTTAAATTAATTTATGATTTATTTTATTCACTTAATTCTTTTTTTGAACAAGTATGTGAACAAAGTTCATGAACTCTGTCCACATGAACCGACATTGTTATGCCTTTATCGCAGCTTTCCATTTTTAATAGAAACTGTATATGAATGAAAAATATTTTAATTGAATAAAGTGTACAAATATCACAACACCATTAACAAGAAAATAAATTTCTAAAATGGCATTCACAGAGAACAACAAACCAAAAATACTCTCTAATACTAGATTTATATTAACTTAACAAACTTTCAAATATAAAATACATATTTAATATATTAATTATTTTTTATAAAAAAATTTAACAAAATAACTAATATTTTTGCTTGGATAGGATGGTGGTTTCATCTTCTTAAGCCACCATGAAACATGATGAGAAAATCACTGTAATCTTATCTTTTTTGTTTTATATACAATACATAAATATTGTGAAGCTTCACCCAAAAAAAATACTCGAGAATAAAAGTGAGTTGTCCATTTGTTTACTCTACTACTATATTACTATTCTACTACTATATTACTATATTAAAAGTGAGTTGTCCATTTGTTTATACATATGTTTATGGATTTTCTTTTTTGCAATTGTTTATACATATGGTTATGGGTTTCTTTATGTCTTTAACATAAGATTTTATCTCTCCACTTTTTTGTTTTTTTCAACAATGATACACATTCAACTTTATTTTGTTTTTTTTTAAACGTATAAAAACCTAAGTAGATGTCCTTTTATAATAATATGCAAATAAAGTATATAATTTCTATTCATAAATAGAAATACAATTTGTTTGCATACATATAACATATAATTTCATCATAATATATATATTTAAAACTTATAAATGTAGTCTGTAAATTCTATTTGAAAATTTGAGTAAGACTCATGAGTGCATTTTTTATATGCTTATAATATATTAAAATCGTGTAACTTTCCATCCTATTTTGATTTTATTTAGATCTCTTTATTCTTGAAGAACAACTTTAGGCTCCATATAATCTTCTCCACTCTTCAATGGTATCTTTTGCATTTATGCAAATTAATTTTCTCTTGTATTATAAAAAATCAAGTGGTGTTTAAAAACAAAAAAAAGCAATATCGTCACTTTCTATTTTACACCACACATGGACAGAGTGCATGAACTCTGTCCACATGAAACGACATTGGTTCCATTCATTTAAAACATCAAAAACATTTAAATATTGGCCCACATTGTTAGGATATTTAGACACTTAAGAGTTAGTTAAGATCAACTTGTGTAATATATCTGTTAGGTAAAGTGTGTTTCTTTAATATACATTAGTATGCGTTTGTAAGTATTCTAATCCGACGGTCACGATATGTTCTAGACATAGAGTGATCTGACGGTTCAACTTCTCTTAGATCATACCTACCATTGATCTGTGGCTTAGCACCCGATTGGTCTATGATCTCTATTTAAAGAGCATAAAGGGTTCTTGGCTAGTTGATCGATTATGAGAAGCTCATGTAACTTTCTTTCTTTTGCATAATAAATTGCTCCAATTAGCTATTTGGCTAGGGCCGTGGACTATTTCCCTCTCGAGGGTTTTAACCACATGACAAACATCGATGTGTTGATCTGTGATCTCTTTGTGTGAAGTGGTTGTTCAAGGTGTTCGATCTTTTGGGAGTACCTTGTTTACCTGAACATGGTATCATAGTGTTTATGAAGAGCTGCTTTTGGTTTTGATCAAGATTTGGAATCGGTGTTGCCGAAACTTTGAAAGGGTTTATGGTTCTAAATTTTCTGTGCATTTGTGGCATATGGGAGCTATTCCATTGTGTCAAGAGCGTCATTTCCATTGGAAAATAGTTTTCGTTTCACCGAAAACAATTTCGGTTTGTTCCAAAAACATCCATTTCGGCAAATCTGAAGGTATAATGTTACAGTGACGAATTAATTTATTTTTTTTAATCTCTCATATTTTATCAATTTTATTACTAGATCTTTATTGTTTTAGTCTCAGACTATTGCCTTTCCTGGCTGCGTTTGCTATTTGTCGTGCATATTGCGCGAACGTGGCGAATTAGAAACAGAAAGGGAATTTTTTTTTTCTTGTCTTCTCGGCTACGTATGCTCTTTGCCGTGCACCTTATGCAATCACGGCAAATCAGAAACAACGAGAAAACTTGAAAATGTATACTTTTCGGGTAAGTTAACCAAGATCTTACCCCTTTGTGTGGAAAAAGTTTTTTTGTTTTTTGTTTTTCGTTTTTTTTGTGATTTGCAGAAGAAGAAAAAAGACAAACACAGAGAATGAAAGAGAAGAGTAAAAAAAAAAAAACCTTCCTCTTTCCATTCTTTTACATATCTTTTAAACTTAGTTCACTTGGTCCAAAGTTGTTTTATTCCTTAATAGGTCTTGAGTTCAAGTCTTATTAAGCTACTTTTTAGTGCATACAATTTCTATTTTTAAGTTACTTTATTGTAAAAGTGCATCTCACATAAATAAAATAAAATAAAAAGTGAGTCACTTAAGTCTTTTAATTTATTGCCGCACTATTTAAAAGTAATATTATTGTAAAAAGTGAACCTCACTTATTATACAAAAGTAATTCACTTCAAAGCAACTTTATTGTAAAGTGATTGTCAAAGGTTGATCTTGGAAAGAGGGGGGTTCTTTTTTTAGTTGGTCAAGTTAAATCTGCCACATCACTATTGGGGACATCTTCAACATTTTCTTTGATCAAGCATAACTTCATCATCCAGAATCAGTTTTCAGTGCCATTTTTTTTTAAACTGCATATTTTTTCAAGCTCTTTGCATTCAGAGAGTTACTTTCTATTTTTTCATCCATTATTTTATAGTATGGCCGCCTCTTGTGATATTATACTTACAAGTTTTAACTATTTCTCATGGAAATATCATATGGAGGATGTTCTGCGAAGTAGGGGACTTTTCAGGATAACCTCAGGGAAAGAAACAACACCCACTGATGATGATAAGAAAATTAAATGGGAAAATAGATGTGATGAAACTCATATATTGATTGGGATGTCAATCTCTAATGATTTGCGATTCCACATATCTGGAATTGATGGACCCGGTTCAGCTTGGGAAAAGTTGGAATCTATGTTTGGTAAACACAATGAAATTTGGGGTCATCAACTTGAAAATGAGTTGATTTCTTTGAATCCAAATGATTTTTCATGCATTCAAGACTATTTATCTAAGTATAAAACTCTTAGACTCTTATGTTCAGAATACAAGATTAAGAAAGAAGACAAACAATGTATTTATCATATTCTTTCCAAACTTGGACCTGCATATTCTGTTTTTGTATCTACATTCTACTCCATGAAAGAATCCTTGACTGCAGCTAACTATCAAGAGCCTGGTCTTGAATCCTTTTGTGATTTCTTAATTAGAGAGCAATATAAGCTCATTCATCTTGGAATAATTAACAATGAAGATACATCTGGGAAAGCCTTATTGTCCCAACAAAAAGAAAAGTCCAAGCCTCCCAACAAACAGAATTTTTGCAATAATAAGCCAAACAACAAGGGTCCCAAACCCTCTCAGTCAGCTCCTTCTTTAAAAAATGACAAAGGATCCAATCAAAAAGGAAAGAAGACTGAGCGTCATTGCAACTTTTGTGGGAAAGATAATCATGATGAATCTAAGTGTTTTAAGAAGATGGCAGCCTTGGAAGCAGTAATGAAGAAGCACCACATCAGCCTAGATTTGTCTTCAGAATATGACTCTCATGGACATGCACTTTTTGCTTCTGGTTACTCTTATACTGCATCTTCTTCTTCTACTTCAATTGAATGGCTCATTGATTTTAGAGCATCTTATCATATGGCTAAGGATCAAGCCATCTTTTCTACTATGCATGATTGTAACACCAAACAAATAGTTGTTGGCGATGATAGATCTCTAAGTGTTGTAGGATCTAGAACAGTTCCAGTAGAAAATGGTCATTTCAGTGATGTACAATGTGTTCCAAAAATTTCCTGCAATTTTTTATCAGTCTATCAAATTACTCATTCAGGTGAAGGTAAAACTGTGACGTTTACACCTCACCAAGTTGTAATCAAGGATTTTAAAAATCCTCAAAATGTCCTTGCTACTGGAACTGTTGATGATATTACCAGGTTGTACAAATTTAACAACTTTGGGTCATCACATTTTCCTTCAATTTTTGTTGCTCATAGTGATAACTTGAGCAAACTTTGGCATGAGCGATTTGGTCACTTAAATTATCGCTCATTGCAACAACTATGTAAAGACAATATGGTGACTGGTATTTTGATGGTATCTTGCAAGGATGGTGTTTGTTCTGGTTTTGTACTCAGAAAATATCATCGGGACAGTTTTGACAAACGTGCCTCTTGGCACGCCTCGGTTCCCTTGGAGCTTGTGCATAGTGACTTGTGTGGTCCTCTTCCATCTGCTTCCTTTTCTGGTTTCAAATATTTCTTAACATTCATTGATGACTACCCTAGACGCACTTGGGTTTACTTCCTAAAACTTAAGAGATGAGTATTTAACATGTTCTTGGCCTACAAGGCCCTTGTTGAAAAACAATCTGGTCATCAAATTATTAAGTTAAGATCTGACAATGGAGGAGAATATGTTAACAACAAGTTCACTACTTTCTGTACTGAACAAGGAATCCAACAACAGCACATTGTTCCATATACACCACAACAAAATGGTATAGCTGAATGGAAGAACTGCACTTTAAAAGAAATGGCTAATTGTATGATCCAATCTAAGGGACTGAGTTTCAATATTCGGCTGAGGCCATAAATTGTGCAAATTACATAGTTAATCGCATACCCACTAAAGTTTTACAAGGTATAACACCGAAAGAAGCATGGAGTAAAATTAAACCAGATGTAAGTCACTTCCGTGTGTTTGGTTGTGAAGCATGGGCTCACATTCCGGATGAAAAACGAAAAGCATTGCATCCTAAAAGTGAAAAGTGCATATTTGTTGGATATTCTGAAGATGTAAAAGGTTATAGACTTCTTCAGCCACATTCTCATGATATAATCATTAGAATATATGTTAAATTTGATGAAAATATCTTGGCCTGCGAGCCTAACTTGGTGGGTGTGCCATCTTTGGCTTACGAACCTGATTCGAAGATTGTGCCTTCTTCTTCTTCTTCCAACTTCCTTGACAGGTTTCCAACTCCAGTTTCTGGTGATGACAGTGAGGATGAAAATCCACCTCCGCCTGCTCATGTTCCTCAAATTGCACCAGCACCAATACTTCCTCGATGGGTCCGTTCAACATGTGAAGCAGCTGGTGATCTTGCCAGTGATCCTAAAGATCAACGTCGAACATGTTCTCAGTTTCAGCGAGCCTCTTCTCTTTTGGCTCAAGTTTTTGAGAATCATGATCCAGAAACTTTTGCAAAAGCTTCAGAAAATCCAGATTGGGATGCAGCTATGGATGAAGAATATCGTTCCTTAATGGTGAACGATACTTGGGATCTTGTTCCTCTTCCAAAAGAAAGAAAACTTGTCAGATGTAAATGGGTCTACATAACTAAGTATGCATCAGATGGAAGTGTTGAAAGACTTAAGGCAAAGTTAGTTGCCAGATGTTTTTCTCAACTTGAAGGGATTGACTACAATGAAACCTTTGCTCCTATCGCAAAAATGAATTCCATCTGCCTTGTTCTTGCCCTTGCAGCCTTACATAACTGGGAAGTCCATCAAATGGATGTCAAGTCTGCCTTTTTACATGGTGATTTACAGGAGGAAATTTACATGGAACAACCTCCTAGATATGTTCAGGATAACTCTAGCCTTGTCTATCTCTTTAATAAATCTTTATATTGCCTTAAGCAAGCTCCTAGAGCTTGGTATGCCAAAATGGATAGCTTTCTCCTTGACACTGGTTTTTCTAGATGCCATTCTGACCCCAATATCTATACCAAGAAAGTAGGAAACCATCTCATCATTCTTGTTCTTTATGTTGATGATCTTATCCTTACTAGTAGTGATCGTAAACTTATAACCCATGTGAAATATAGTCTTAAGCAAAATTTTGAAATGTCAGACTTAGGACATTTGCATTATTTTCTTGGTCTCCAAGTCTTGCAAACTAAAGAATGAATATTTCTTTCCCAGTCTAAGTATGCTTGTGACCTTCTTCGTCGCTTCCACATGGAAGATTGTAAACCAGCCCCTTCTCTCTTCTAGTATGGAGTCAAAATTTCTTCCACTTGTACTTCCCATGAAGTAGATGCCACCTTGTATCGCCAGCTTATTGGTAGTCTTTTATACTTGACTCATTCCCGTCCTGACCTTTTCTTTTTCATGGGTCGTGTTGCCCATTATATGCAAACTCCTCATGAAAGTCACTGGAAAGCAGCAAAAAGAATACTTCGATATATTCGAGGTACAATTCAGTTTGGGATTCATTACAGTACAGGGGGGAACCTTTGTTGGTTGGTTTCACTGATTCAGATTGGGTTGACGATCCTCGTGATCAAAATTCTACTGCAGGTTATTTTTTTAGTCTGGGATCTGGACCTATCACTTGGGCTTGTAAGAAACAACAAGAACTTGCTCTTTCTTCAGCAGAAGCAGAATATCAAGCCGCAGTTAATGCCAGTTACGAAGCTTTATGGCTTCGACAGATCCTTTCAGAGCTTGGATTCGAGCAACAACAGTCTACTCCACTTTGGTGTGACAATCAAAGTGCCATCAAGCTTGCCAAATATCCAATTCTACATCAACATAGAAAACACATTGAGCTACACATGCACTTCATCAAAAATCTTGTTCATGATCGTGTTCTTGAAATGCTCTATTGTCCTACAGATGATCAAGTTGCAGACATCTTCACCAAGTCTCTTATAGAAGTGAATTTTTCTAAACTTCGATCTATGTTAGGAGTTCAGGAATGTGTCCTTAAGGGGGGATAGGCTCTAATGCCTCCTTCCCTCTCCTAATAGTGTCACTTTTGTAAATCCTTCAATCCTATCCCAAGTTGTTCTTAAGGGGAGATGTTAAGATAGTTAAACACTTAGGAGTTAGTTAAGATCAACTTGTGTAATATATCCGTTAGGTAAAGTGTGTTTATTTAGTATGCATTTATAAATATTCTAATCCAACGGTCATGATATGTTCTAGACATAGAGTGATCTGACGATTCAACTTCTCTTAGATCATACCTACCATTGATCTGTGGCTTAACACCCGATTGGTCTATAATCTCTATTTAAAGAGCATAGAGGGTCCTTGGCTAAAGATTATGAGAAGCTCATGTAACTTTCTTTCTTTTTCATAATAAATTGCTCCAAGTAGCTATTTGGCTGGGGCCATGGGTTGTTTCCCTCTCGAGGGTTTTAACCACGTGACAAACATTGGTGTGTTGATCTGTGATATATTTGTGTAAAGCGGTTGCTCAAGGTGTTTGGTATTTTGGGAGTACCCTGTGTACTCGAACACACATTAATTCATCATGCATCCAACAATAAATTAGTTATATTCATTTTAAGAACTATTAGATAATATTAGGTATATCTAGGTCCTTATTAAATACTTAGTTTTTTTAGTAGCTAGGTCTTTGAACTTGTGAAATTAACATGTAGAATTTGAATATGTTATGAGTTGATATTTTTGTAAATTTGGAGATATCATATCAAATGGAAAGAGAGCAGTCTTCGAGACAAAAGCGTAGGAGGTCATCACATTCTTCGGGAGTTGGTGTCCCAAATGATAATTGAAGGTTGTTGACTTCACCTCGGGATTCAAGATTATTGTAGAGTTCACATTCATCCAATAATTGACAAGGTGATAGTGGTGGAGATAATTCTCCCTTATCCTCTGTGGGTGAATGTCTATCTCGACCTTCTATTGGTATAAACATCAATCTTTAAATACATGTATGAATTGTAATTTTGTGTGTACACAAAGTTTGTACATGTTTACACATAAATTTATTTGTATTTGAAGTAGAGCATGGTGCAGAAGCGACACGTAATTTTATAGAGAGGGAGGAAGATCGAGTACGGGAGACAAGCGTGGATGCAGAATAAGGTTCACAAGAGGCTCATCATCCTACACAGGGTGATGAAGGTCGAGCTAGGACGCAATATGTTCAACTAGCTGAGGGTTGTATGCCCATTACGACTTATCCATCGGATTTATCCGAGGAGCTTCCATGGAAACATTAGAGGAATTTTGGGGTCTAAAATGGGCCTCCTAAGGAAAATAATAAAATAATAGTTAAAATAATAAAATAATATTGATTAATTTTGGAGGAAGAAAGAAAAAAACTACTTTTTGTGTTCGTATTTTCAACATATCTCCCTGTGTTTTTACTCAAATTTTGATCAGGAGAGCTCGTTGGATGTGGAATTTGATTCTACATCCAACGAGTACCCACACTGCATACTTTTGACGGACCCTGCTACCCCAAAAATAATAAATACCTGAAAAAATGTGATGATGATGTCATCATCACGTTTTTTCAGGTATTTCTTGTTTTTCGGGTAGCAGGGTCCGTCAAAAGTATGTAGTGTGTCATCATCACGTTTTTTCAGGTATTTCTTATTTTTGGGGTAGCAGGGTCCGTCAAAAGTATGCAGTGTGGGTACTCGTTGGATGCGGAATCAAATTTCGCATCCAACGAGCTCTCCCGATCGAAATTTGAGTAAAAACACAATGAGATATGTCAAAATTACAAACAAAAAAAGTAGTTTTTTTCAATGACAAATATGTCAATTCAACCATTATGGTTGACTTATTTTATTGAAATTCTATTGGTTCTTGAATTCCAACTCACAAAAACTTATTTTGGCACGTTTTCTTATAAGGCCCATTTTAGACCCAAAATTTCCTCTAATGAGTGACCTTCAACAAATGACTCTTGAAAGCTATAGAGCTCACTATGACAAGCTGCAACAGGATCTTTCTAGTTTGGATCTCGCTCCAAAGAACAAACAAAGTATAGAGATAGTTTTGCAATCATTACAAAAATTCATTGACGTATATGAAGATCTTGGACCAATAACAGATGGTTTTGTTGACTTGATGCAAAGAAGAAAGGCCCAAGTGATGGGTCCATACAAGTGGGTTGTTGTGAAAGAGAGAGTGACCAGAGAACAGGCCAACTCAATGTTTAACTTCAAAGAGGGCCTAAAGCATAAAGCATTGAAAGTGAAATATTTTAAGCACTCTGAACTTGCACATCATTTATATGATTAGTTCCTTGCAGCCTATGGTTGGTTGCCATGCAACGATGAGGTTTCTAATTATTTTTCTAAATTTTTTTATGCCGAATTTTTTTTAAATATGAATTCGGACTAAATTGATATTCATTCTGAGTTTTATGGAGTTGGAAAGGGGGGGATATGCAATCGAAAAGGTGCTCTTAGAGATCTCACTACTCTTCGACTTCCACCTCAGATATCTCGTCCACCTAGGCATGTGACTTACAAATCGGAGATGGAGCCCACATCACAAGTTGGGACAACTACCAAGTGTAATGTTGCCGAAGGTTTAACTTTAGAATTTGTAGGAGTTGATGTTGGATTGAGTCGAAAGAGGGATTGAGCCATTATTCGGAAAAAAAATTGTTTACAAAACAAATAATGAGTTAGATCGTATGAGAATTTAATATCTAAATACTTATGCCAAGGTTTGTCGTGATATAGCTTTGGATGTCTTATCTAATGACACGTCAAGTATAGGAGAGGTTTGTGTTCTTTCAATCTATTTACTTTATTTATTTATTTTAAATTGAACTTTTTGTTAAATTATATCTATGTATGATATTATGTTTTTTTTATGTATAGTAATAAATACAGTACGTAAATGTCTATTGCTTGCAGTTTACTCAAATGTTGAATTAACATAATTTTTTAGTCTCCACTAGTGAAAATGTTGCAAATGTAGAAGAGCATTTTGGAGAGGTATATTTATTACTTACATATTTATATTTATGTTTGAAAGATATATATATATATATAATTTTTTAATTTAACTATGTATCTTATTGTTAATTTGACTTATCCATGCAGGTTTCTTTAGAATCGAACTTTTTAGATGATTTTACATCTATTGTGAGCTAATGATTTTATTTTTTTTGTTTTGATTTTAAGTTAATTGCTTAAGCTTAGTTTTTTTGCTTGCACTATGATTTATTTATTAACAAAATGTAAATTTTAAGAGAATAGAACATATTGAAATTGACAGTGAATATATAGGTTCTCTAATGGATGTGGATATTGGCACCGAGGTAATTTTGTTCATAATTGAACTATTGTCTAATATATAAGTTTAAATAGTTTAAATAATTTTATAAGTTTAAATAGTTTAAATAATTTTTTACATTCGTAAATTGTTTTTATATATGTTGTAGCTTGGGTCTTTTCGATCTTTTTGAGGCAAAGGGAAGACTCCACTGGAGGATAGTGGTGGAATTGTAAGTTTAATATTTTAATTATTTGAATTTAGTTTAAATTAGTTTAAATAATTTGTAAGATTCATAAATTGATTTTATACATGTTGCAGCTTGGGTCTCTTCCATCTTTTAGAGGAAAAGGGAAGACTCAAGTGGATGATAGAGAATTTGAGGTAATTTTGTTAATAATTGAATTGTTCTTCGATATTAGTTTAATATTTCAATGTTTTGATTTTAGTTTAAAATTGTTTAAATAATGTATGATATTCACAATCTGTTTTTATACATGTTGCAGGTTGGTTCAAGTCCAAGGGAAGACCCTAGTGGAGAGTAGTGGTAGACTTCCATTTAGAGAATTATTTATATTGTTATTTTTTGTTGATATATATATATATATATATATATATATATATATATATATATTGTAGTTGTTTTGGACATCAAGGAGCTTTATTCTTGGATTATACATATGTACATTGAACTCACATGTTCATGATTGTATTTTTGGATTATACATGTACATTGACCTTACATATTTTTTTTTTATTATATACATGTATATTGAACTTACATATTATGAGTGTATGTATTATTAAATTTATGTAGGTTTGTAGATGTAAAATACTTTTAGTGTTGAGATGTTGAGAATGAATGTTAGAAAATTTTGATAGGTGCAATCTAATGTTAGGAATGAATGTGGGGAATGTTAGGAATGTTAGGAAGTTTTATTAAATGCAATCTAATGTTAAGAATAAATGTATATATTATTAAATTTATGAATGTATGTATTATTAAATTTATGTATGTTTGTATATGTAAAATATTTTTAATGTTGAAAATGAATGTTAGGAATTTTTGATAGGTGCAATCTAATGTTAGGAATGAATGTAGGGAATGTTAGGAAATGTTAGGAATGCTAGGAAGTTTTGATAGATGCATTCTAAATATAAGAAAATTAGCAATGTTAAGAATGAATGTTAGGAAGTTTTGATAGGTGTAATCTGTTGTTAGGAATGTTAGGAAGTTTTGATAGGTGCAATTCAATGTTAAGAATAAATGTGGGAAATGTTAGGAATGAATGTGGGGAAATGTTAGGAATGTTAGGAAGTTTTGATAGGTGCATTCTAAAGAAAGAAAAATGTTAGGAATGATTTTTAGTTCTCTTAAAAATAACCTATTAAGATTTAAATTTGAATAATTGAGGGAAATTATTTGGATTAGTATCTGATAAATACTAATTTGTTTTCTATAAATAAAATCAATGGGTTTTCTCAATAACCAAAAACACTTTCTCAAGTTTCAACCAATCCACAATTGAAATGAAGTCTATCAGTGAGATAGTGCAATACATCAAACTAAATGAAATAAGATAAATAATGCTAAGAATAAGAAAAATATATTCTTTGTATGATAAAAATAACATAAGTTAATTTTTTTTAATGTATTTGTAAAAAACAAATAGCTACGACACTTAACCAACCAAGAAAAAGGGATTTTAAGAAAATGGTAAAAAATAAATAACAATAAACTTTGAACTTTGAAATTTAAATGTTGAAAAAAACAGATTCTAAGAACTATCCTAAATTGGAGGTCTAAAAGCAACAAATACTATGTTTTTCAACTTTTTCCTTACTTACATAATCCAAATGAAAATAATCGATAGAAAATACAACAAATACTATGTTTTTTCAAGTTTTCCTTGACTATATAATCCAAAATAACTAATATAACAAATAAAGGGACAAAAATAGAGAGCCAATTTGAACATCAAATCTAGATTCCAAAGGGACAAAAAAAAGCCAATTTTAACATCAAATCCAAAGGGACAAAAATAGAGAGCCAATTTTAAGTTCAAATCCAAACAAAGAAAAACAAAATCCAAAAGGGAAATTGATAATAAAAAAAATCGATCAGTTCATAATAAAAATTTATTTTTTTTCACAAATTTTCACATTTCTTAAAGAATTTTATAATGGTTTATCAAAAGAATAATGTGATGAACAATCCAAAAATAGAAAACGAGGATATAATTATATTCACCTCATGGAGGGAAAATAATATTATCAAAGCCAAGAATAAATGTTAGGCTTTATCCCAATATATTTTTCAAGTTTGATATTGGTGTACAAACATGTGCCAAAAGTATGTATCAAGGATTACTGTATCCCAAAGAAAATAAATAGAGAAGAACCTTAAAATTCATGCTCTGCCATAAGAAAATAATCTAGTTAAACATGATATAAAGAATTGTATTTTTCATACTAACAAAAGAACAAAAAATGAACTATGAGACGCACCTCTCTGCTAAATCTAGTTCATGTGGGTAGTTGTGGCTAATTGAAGGGATGGTTCTTCTTACCATTTGATATATGATTATTTTTTCTTTTTTTCCCATTTGATATATGATTATCTCTTTTTGGTAGGCAATGAGATAATTTTATTTTATTATTATTGAGATGAAGTTTTTTCTACCATAATTTTAAGGGTTTTATTAAAATATTAATAATAATAATATAAAAAATTCTAATATCTAAAAAAAATTATTGATGATTTTCCTTAATAAGTAGTGCCTGCATATAAGTATTAAACATTGAAAACGAATATAATAATTATTTTCTACCATAATGGTTTCAATATGTCCACTTTCATACATAGAGTTGTATAGCACATAATAATTTGGAATTTACTCAAATTCTCTCTATTATTATTAACGACATATAATAATGGAAGTGACTAAAATGACTCCTATTAGAAATGCAAAAAATTGACAATGATGCCCATCACAAAATAAGCCAAAAATATTATCAAACTGTTTAGATCAATTGATGGTTTTGTAATTTTTTTTTATAAAAATAAACTTGTCCAAGCCACTACATTTTCTTCAAAGTGGTAACCAACATTTAATGAATGTTAGGATATTTTTATAGGTGCAATCTAAAGATAGGAAAGTTAGGAATGTTAAGAATGAAGTGGGGAATGTTAAGGATGAATGGTAGGAATGAGTGTGGGGAATGTTAAGAATGAATGTTAGAAAATGTTAGGAATGTTAGGAAGTTTTGATAGGTGCAATCTAAAGATAGAAAAGTTAGGAATGTTAAGAATGAATGTGGGAAATTTGTTAGGAATGAATGTGGGAATGAATGTGGGGAATGTTAGGAATGAATGTGGTGAATGTTAGGAATGAAAGTTAAGAATGTTAGGAAGTTTTTATAGTAATGCTAGGAATGTTAATAATGAATCTTAGGAAGTTTGATAGGAAATGTTAGGAATGTTAACAATGAATGTTATGGATTTTATATAAAAGAAACAACATTTGACATGTACAAAAACGTCTATCATTTCATTTCTGATATAGTTAAAAACATCACAATGGAATGCCGTCCTCAATTATCCGTTCATGGTCATATTTTGACAATTTCCATTTTCTATTTTTTAAGTTTTTTTTCGATGGAACTTGTACCAATTTTATTAGTGATGCACATACTAAATGACTAAGTATACAATGATTTTGAATTCTAAAACATCAATCCATCTATGAGAATGATATCCAATCTCAACATAAAACAAGAAATGATATAGTTAAAAACATCACAATGGAATGTTGTCCTCAATTATCTGTTCATGGTCATATTTAGACAGTTTCCATTTTTTATTTTTTAAGTTTTTTTTCGATGGAAATTGTACCAATTTTATTCGAGATGCACATACTAAATAACTATACTGACAACATATAACATCAGGTTTATAATCCTGAAAGTAAACATAATTTTCAGTCATATGGGTCTGCTGAAAAAAAAAAACGTTTAACATGATGGATCCTCTCTCATATGTAAATCTGTTGTCATCGTAGTCCTCCAATAACTTCATCTTTCCTTCAGTGCATCGCATCAAATAATATTTTACATTTTTGTTGTTGTATAAAGGTGTAATCACAGTGAAAACATCTCCTGGGAAAATTACAATTGGCGTTAGAGTTTTTAATTCAATTAAATTTACTATATACACATAAGGTGATGGACAACAATGAACAATCAACAAGATCATTACCTTCTCTAACAAGATCTGAAATTCTATCGCCATCAAATAACATTGCTATTTCTTCTGATTTTAATTCTTCTACGCTTGCTGGTGGCATTTTCCCTTTTGGATTTAGCTCTGTGTGTTTCCAATGTTTTACATAATTGTTCATTATGTTTTCATGAACTTCTGTAGATTCAACATTTTCAGTGCAAATATGACAAAAACATGATTCATTTCTACTGTTAAATAAAAACACATTTTGGAATGCTTTTGTTTGAATAGAGTGAAGTTCTCTAGTCCCATGTATGGTGCTATCCTCGTATGGTATTGATCTATCTATATCTTGGACCCCAACAAGCCAAAAAAACCTACACAATAAATGATAAATCACAAATGACAACTTTTAATGTTAGTGTACATATACTTCAATGTTAGTACATACATTTTTTAAAATTGACAATTAATATAAATTAAAAAAATTGTGTACAAACCTGTGCGCATCTTTTGATTATTGACTACAATCATGGCTTAGATGTGATTTACACCATTGGACAACCTCTGTAGCTGAATCCAATCATCTAGAAGAATGGTTCAATTGTCATCTTTGAAGTGCTCTTTTTACGCATGCTCCTACACCATCATGTTCACCTTTTCCATGTCCAGTTTCAAAGAAATTCCAACAATGTTTAATTTTCAGTGCTTTATGAAGTCGACATAACCAAAAAAATGATTGTGAATATTTAAATTATCCTGCACATCCATCCGACCATATCCAATGTTCATTGAATTTAACTTCACGCCTTTTTAGTGAATCATAGAAAAAAATTTCAATACAGTGTTAAACAAAATGTGTATCATGTGTACGATCATCGCTGATATAAAAGTGATATTCTTTAATCACATCTCAATTTTTACACGTGCTTTCAATGCCATCAACATCCTATTGACAATGTCTATATAGAACATGGACACATATCGAAACTTGGTCAGAATGATAGTATTCACTTTGAATCTCTTTTTGTGCAGCAAATGTGTAGTTTTCTACAAAATCAACCACAGACAAAATTGTTCCAGCTGGAAATATTTCACAGGAATGTTTGAATTGAAGGTCTTGCCATCGTGCTCTATGTGAATGCTTGGTGTATTTATAAATTTCACTTTCAAATTTCTTGAGAAAATATGTCACATAATTTATCTTCTCGCAAATCAATTCTTTTGGAATGTGCATCACTAGAACTTGTAGAATAATTGATGTATTCATATCTTCTCCAATCAATGGTTACATTTGAAAGAGACTGATCATTATCGATAGGGCATTTATTGTGGAATAAAACCATATTTCCACAACGATGACAATGTTTTCCATTGACACATTTCTTATTATAAAATACTTCATCGTGATTTCTCTCACATAGAGTTTGAGATATGAATTCATGTATTGTGGGTGGAGGTGGTGAATTTGTCCAAAACATTTTACCAAATTCAAGAAACGTGTCGTAATATAATTAAAATTGCACATGATAACGACAACAACATGTGTCACGTATAGTAATAGGTCTAACATACCATGGTTTTTCTTGCACACATGTAGTGATTGACATATTAATTCCACGATGAACCTCCTTGAATTTATTGAACAATTGTACTTGTGTCATTTCCATTATATGTTTTGGATGACTTTCATATACATTTCGTGATACTCTTTGCTGTATCACATCCCTTGAATTTGGTGAAACTCAAGTATGTGCCAACCAATATTTATGTACAATATCTTTAACATCTTCTCCCATTCTATCTTTGTAAGGTTGTCTACAAATAATTGCCCAGCAAGCAAGTTCATCATTTTCATCTATTTGCATTTTGAATTTGCTATGTTTGTATAATGTATTTCTTGAGGTTCCAACTGCTTGTGCTAGTTGTGTTTTCAAACGTTTTTGTCTAGTACTCGCTGAAACAATTGTTGTCTGAATTGCTCTACGTGTAGCACTAGTATCTTTCTTTCTGGATTTTCCAATTCTTTTTATTGCATCACCTATATTTTCTATCACATTATGTTTTAGTTACGACTATTTTTTCGCCTTGTGAATACCCAATAATGACATAGCACCTTCTATCTTATTGGACACCAATAAACATCTCAAAATTTGTGCTTGTCCTGCTATTGAACAATCCTTGAGAATATCATCGTAAATTTTTGTAGCACGATATCATGCAACATGTATGGGTAGTTTTTCTCTATATTTGTCACAATAAATGTCTTCCAACATTTCATCATCAATGGTGAAAGTACATATACATCAAGTTAAATTTAATTTAACATATGTCCAAAAATACAATTCATTATAAAAAAATGAATTTGGAAAATACATGATATATACATACTAGGTCCAATTTCCGGATCTTGATTTTGATCTTCAATATTGACCTCATCAACATTAGCATGTAAATCACTATTTACATCTTCAACAATGGTCTCTTCAACTTCAATTTGTTCTTCTTGTACACTATTTTCAATTGTCATTTCATCAACAGTATCATGTAAATCTATTCTTATAACTTCAATAATTCTCTCTTATGTTTCTGCAACCCTTGCTCTTTTGGATCTATTTCTGAGTTTTTGTTTTTCCCTATTAGCATCGTCATCACGTTTACGATCACTTTTTTTGGACGTTTTTTCTTATTTCCCATGATTGTTTAATCTCCTTTGGAAAAAACCCTTGGAAAAAAATAAGAACACCTTGTAAAGAAATCTTCTTTGTAAAACCATTGGAAAAAAAAAACCTCTTTGAAAAAATACTTTGAAAAAAAACCTTCTTTGAAAAAACAACTTATAAAAATATTTTGGAAAAAAAAAACTCATTTGCAAAAATACCTTGCAAAAAAACTCTTTGGAAAAAACCATTGCAAACAAATAACCTACTTCACAAAAATACCTTGGAAAAACTCTTCAAAAAAACCCCTTGCAAAGAAATAACTCCTATGCAAAAATACCTTAGAATACAAAATCTTTTGCAAAAGTGCCTTGGAAAAAAACTCTTTGAATGTACCCCTTGGAAAGAAATAAGAAGAAAAATATAGTTTTTCCAAAAAAACTTTTTGGAAAAACCCATTGCAAAGAAATAACCTACTTTGCAGAAATACCTTGGAAAAAAAACTCTATGAAAAAACCCCTTGCAAAAAAATAAATCCTTTGCAAAAATACCTTAGAACACAAAATCTTTGGCAAAAGTGCCTTGGGAAAAAACTCTTTGAATGTACCCCTTGGAAATGAATAAGAAGAAAAATACCTTGTAAAAAAACTCCTTTGGTAAAAGAAATCTCCTCCGAAAACCCCTTCAAAAATATTTTGATCAGAAATATGCGAAATGAAAATGTGTGAAAATAAATATTAATAATATAATATTAATTCATGAAAATGTGTAACTCTTTAGGAAGAGTTGCATTGGACACCCTTTAAATAATTATATATACGGGAAATGTCTATGTTGTAAAATATCATATCTATTTAATCAACTCATGGGTTATTTGTATTTTAGAAAGTGGAAGTTTGAGAAGTTAGAGTAAATGGTTTTTTACCGTTACAATGGTATCAAAGTAAAGTTAGAGTTCTTGATTCGGGTTTTTAACCACTATATTAAGGTTTCCCTAAAAAATAGGGCCTCATCCAAAAAAAGAAAAAAAATGGTAAAAGTAAAACCACACATGGTTTCTTAATAAGTGGGTTTGGGTTTATTCTTCAACAACAACAAAAAACAAGATTTGAACCTGGGTGGGGAAGGTAACAATCATTCCTCCCAACCACCCAATCTACACCATTTTACAAAACTTAAGGGGAAAAAAATCTTAAAATTCATAATAATTCCTACTAAGAAGCAAGTGGGATTTGAACTTAGGTAGGGAAGGTAACAATCATTCTTCCCAACCACCCAATCTACAAGAAGTCTTCAGGGGAAGAAATTAATTATTCAAAAGTATAGTATACTATACAAGATAAAATATGTCTTTCTTTGATATATCTTGGGATAAGAAGCATAACATAATGGAGTCTCATGACAAAAAACAAGGAAGATTCCTGCAAACTTTTAAAAAGCACGCACACTCCATATTAAAAAATTATGGGGTTATTCAAGAGAAGTATGTTCGCATTGCTATTTACTCGAAAACCAAGAAGAATTGTATAAACGTTGACCTAGAAAACCAATTAATTCTTTCATAATCATATATAATTGACAATAACACAATTATTTCGGATGAGAAATATGAGCTTATGAGCCTACAACTATCTGTCGATGATTACAAGGTCCTAACTCAATTCAGTATTGTTTAAGTGGTATAATTGGAGAAAGACAAGGTTGATATAATTCTAGGGTCAGCTTGGTTAGATACATTGGGTACCTTCATGTTCAACACAAGGAAAATTTTCTTGACATTTCCTTACAAAAATAAGAAAGTCACATTCAAGGATGTTACAATGAAGTCAAGTTCAGGAGTTGTTTTGACTGAAGACTTTAAAAACATCTCGAAGGTGCTTTCACAAGAAGATCAAAAATCAATACAGAAGATGCAGAATGAATTTGATAAAGTCATCGTGGACAAAGAAGAAGATATCTCTCTTCTAAGAGATCATAATCAAAATTTGCTTCTTTAAATCAAGAAGGCGAAGGATAAGGCACAATACAATCAAAAGCTAGAGGAGGAGAATCAAGATCTTTAAAAGAAACTATTAGAAAATATCGAAGAGAATAATCACCTAAAAAAGCATAAACAAGATCTAATAGATCATATTTCGAATCTTAAATATGATCAGAAAACACAAGATGAAATGATAAGGAACCTTAAGAATGATAAGTATTCGTTAGAAAAAGAAGCAAATACAAATCTAGTCCTTTTCATAGTTCAAAAAGAAGCCAATCTAAGAAAAAAACAAACAACAAGAAATCCTTATCAACACCCAAATTATAAGACTCATTTTGACCAACGACAGGTTCAAAATGAACATAAACAAAGGAATTATGATTTCAGAACAGAAAGAACACAAAATCAACAAACTAAGTAGAAAACAAGAAGTTCCATCCAACAAAACCATAAACAAACAACTCTAGTGAAGATAGATCTCGGATGGAACACTTCACAAATGATGCGACATTTTTTCTTGGTAATTTGTAACTCGTATCATTTCATTTCATTAAGTGTTGCAGTTACTAACACAAAATATCGAGAGATGACATTACAAGGAAGAAATCAGATGCAATCCTTGTCTTCAATAAGCTTTGAGGACAAATCTTCCCTTAAGGGGAAGGCAATGTTATATAAAAAATATAACATAATACAATATATATAGAAATAAAAATAATAATAACAACAACAAACAATAATAATATAATAATATAATATTAATTAGTGAAAAGGTGTAACTCTTTATGAAGAGTTGCATTAGACACCCTTTCAATAATGATATATACGGGGAAATTCTATATTGTAAAATATCATATCTATTTTATCAACTCATGGATTATTTGTATTTTAGAAAGTGGAAGTTCGAGAAGTTCCAGTGAACGGATTTTTACCGTTACATTTTATATAATAAAATTCTTACTTACAAAAAAACCACCTTATGTGGATGCAAATTCACGCCTTTGGGATTGTGGAGGCCTCTACCAATATCATTCGCAAAAAATTCCAATATTCTTGCCGAGCATAATGTTCCACCAATGGAAGCCTCCCTGAACAATCCAACACTTCCATGGGATATTGAATTTTCAATAACTCATCTTTAAACATAAATGGAAAGTTTTCATAATACATATGAACCTTCATGATTTTCCTTTATGCTAACACCAAATGGGTGTGTGTTGCATACAAATATCCCATCCATTTGAATGCAATTATATCTACCAATCTTGACAAAATTACCATCTCACAATAAGGGAGTCACATCTGAACAAGATCTCATATACAACTCTAAATTGATGTCTGCATTGGATTTTTTCATAATCTTAATTTCACTCAATCAAAGATAACTTATAAATTTATTTCATTTAATAAATGATGGTATAGCATAAGGTTGTCAATTTCATCTACCTACGCCGTATGAACAAGAAAAACATCATGCATATTATATGTCCACATGTCTTTGGTATTAACAATGTTAAAAATTGGGCCATTACCACAAGGATCTAAACTTGTCAATTTTAACCATATGTCCACATGTCTTTGGTATTGACAATGTTAAAAATTGGGCCATTACCACAAGGATCTAAGCATGTCAATTGTAGGTTAAAGGTTAAGTATAAGTAAAACCTTTAACAAGTCACGAGAATGTATTCTCACAAAAAGAAAGAATTAACATTAATATTTGTTTCGATGAACTAACTAATAGAATACCCAAGATAGATAGTTTAAAGATTAGAAGAACTTGGTGTTGTCCTAAGATATGACATGTATAGTCAGTGCACCATAAAGTACCCCACACATCTATATCCTATGGGATAAGTGTATGGTTGATATGAAGCGCAAAATCCATTCACTATACTTTTTTAATATGTATTAGATAAATGCTTAGTTATAGGACACCTTGATGGTTGTGTTCAAAACAATACCATTGTAATTTCTTCCTCATCTTGAATCTATCAAACAAAAAGAGGAATCAATTCATTTTAATAATGAGATTGGTTTATGTTGGTTGTAATATGACTCAACTTCATAGAACTCCAAACTCACAACTTATGAAAATAAAAATATGTAAAATTACAAATTTGTTTATTGTTAAAATATGTGTATTTACATTGTGACAATATTTTTTTATGAAATATCAAATTTATAGTATTTGTATTTGTGTAAATCTTGTATCTCTTTTATCTATCTATATGGCATTTTTTATATTATATGGACATATGAAACCTCTTTCTTTTTTATATATAAAAATATTATTAAAAAAACATTTATATTTATATTTATATTTATTTCACTAATATATATTAATATATTATTATCTTTTTATATTAGCACTATCTCTACCATACTACATTATAAAAATATTTTTTATCATAAAATTAGAATATAATAAAAGAATTATATACTTTATTATAAACAAATTATATATATAGTTAAGAGGTAAGATAGTATATAGTTCCTATAGTTCCATACATTTTAAATGTTAATGCTAAGAATCTTTGACATTTAACATACAACAATTAAATGGACATTAAATTTTATTAATGAAGTCTTAATCTTAATTATAAAATGACAAATAATAATTATTAAATATTAAAATAAGTTTAAACATTCATCAATGCCTTCCCGTGATTGACCTTCTAAAATTTCTAATTGTATTTGATTATTAAAAGAAGAGGTTGATTATATAAACGTATCTAAATCCCTTTATATATATATATATATATATATATATATATATAATGTTTTTTATTTTATTTTTTTAATTTTAATTATTTAATTAAAATGACCCATATAAAACTTGCTAAATAAAACCTAACTTCATACTAAGATACCATTAAATTTGAAAACAACTTCTATCAAATAAAAATGAAAATAAGAATATGAATACCGCTTATATAAAAACTAGTTTCATCTTGACGTTGTTAATCATTAAGAAATTTACTCTCTTTTTTCACACAGGAAAAGGACAGTTTTAAATTTTATAAAGTTGTGTCATCTAATCGACACCAAAAACGGTTACATAAAATCATAGATCAATAATAGCTAGTGCCAGTCATTTAAAAAATGGGACAGACAAGAGGCATATAAAATTGAATGCATATAGCACTGTCTAAGCATGAAATGCTAGTACAACTTACTAACATCCTTAGGTAAAATCCAAAAACAACAACTATGTCCAAAATTGTCATAAAAGATAGAGTGATTGATGCTCATTAGAGTATGAGAGCCCCCAAGTCTGTCAAAGAGCCATATGTGTGTTCCTGCCAATGTATCTCCTTAAAACCGATTCCAATTTCCCTCTTCGAGAGTTTATCTGCTAGAGTATTAAACTCTATGAATACGTGCTGAAATGTCTGAAGAGGTCCTTCGTTCTAAACAGCCAGTGCTCCAGTTCCACAGCATGTATGTCACATTTTCCTTTAGCCCACTCAATAACAACTTTTGAATCTCCACGAACATGCAAATACAAAAAAATTTATGTAAGGCAAAGTAGAGAATCCCCCATAGAGCTAGTAGCTCAGATCTGGTATTTGTGCCAAATCCTGCATCCATATGAATTTTGAATGATTGATACTTGTTCACCTAGATAATCATTCCAGCACCACAACTGCCAACGTTAGGCAGCTCCATTGAAATAACCAGTAATCCCATCCCCCTGCTCAATTGGAAGACTGATCTGTCTTGGCAATATATTCTTCATAATGGACAATTCCAGAAAGGGAGAAGAACAAACCTTTGAAATGATGTGAGCCTGAGTGGCAAGCACTTCTTGAAAAATGTTGGCATTTCGTGTCTTCCAATATTCCCATAAGAAAAGACAAAGAGCTGCCAATGATAATCTTGACCTCGATTTCCATTGTTCGAAATTTTCAACTAAGGAGGGAAGCTCCCACCACCAAACTCCCCCAAGTTGCTGACACAGAGCATGACCCATCCGATTGGAAAAAGAGCATCTCCCAAACATATGTTCAGTCGATTCTAGTGCAACGCGGAAAAAGATGCATCTTCCTAGACCCGTGAAACCACAATGCTGAAGAGCATCCCAAGTGAGAATTTTGTTGTTCATGGTCAGCCATATGAAATATTTTATCTTTCTCGCAATCTTAATCCGCCATAAAGTTGTGTGCCACCATCTAATGTCCGGCTCCTCAACATATTTTAAGGAATTATTATATGCCAGATGAGCTTTCATTGCTCCAGTCTATCGGTTGGCCTTCCAAATTATATGATCCGGAGAGTTATTCAAAAGAATGCCTGTCTCATTAAGGAAATTGATATAACTGGCCCATTCAATTGCCAAAGCCCCTCATAAGGCCCAACTCAGAGGTAGACCACCATAGGGGAAAAATATCAAAACCAGGAACATGTACCTGTATAAGGTAAAGCAACTTCATATCAGATAATTTCGCCAGTAAGGGTTGTGACAGCGAGAAATTTTGCATGCCCAATATCGGATCCCTCCCAATGTAGATAAACGTTCCATGGCCAACTTGCCAACTTATCTCAGGAATTATTATGTGCAAAGTAGACAAAAGACTACGCCATATCAGTCAGGAATTTTCAGAATTGAAAATGCCTCTTCTAAGCCAGATATCCACCAACAACTTGGACATATACTTAGATTTAATAAGTGATCCCCACAGGTCTGAATGGTTAATGGCTCGCCACATACTCTTTGCACACAATGACAGATTAAAATGTTTCAAGTCTTTGATCCCCCATCCCCCCCCTTTTTTGGGCCGAGACAGAGCGCTCCAACTGGCCAAATGATATTTATGAGAACTGAATAGGCCTTTCCAGATGAATTGAAATAGTGGCCTACATAAATCATGAATAATCCGCACCAGCAATATGTAAAGGGACATCCAATATACATGTATTGATTGTAGTACTCAGGTAGCCAGAGTCACCCTCCCACCCAGTGAGAGCCACCGTGGAGTCAACCTATTGACCTGAAACTAGAATTTTCTTAGTAACCAGTTCCAGTCGCCAATATGATAACAATTAGGTTTAATCTGGAAACCCATATAGGATAGGCCATCATCGAAAGAATGCCAGGGGTAAGTGAAAGAAGCACCAATACAGCGGATAACATCCTAGGCAATGTTTAAGAAACCAAAGGAGGATTTTCGCGAGCTGACTGTCATCCCTGAGGATTTACAAAAAAGATTGATCAGTGAATTGTAGTGAAGCCATTCTAATAAAGATTCGTCCCCAAAAAGGAGGACATCATTAACGAACAATGTATGAGTTAAAGTGATCGACCCCGTCACCTTGAGACCTTTGATCTTCTTTTCTTTTTTTTCCTATGCAATTAGAAAACTCAAACCCTTGATGATTAAAAGAAACAGATATGGTGATAATGGAAAACCCTGCCGAATGCCTCGAGAAGCCTTGAAAGTCTCTGAGGGTACACCATTTATTAATACCGCAAAGTTGGCGGAGGTAACACATGACATAATCCACTTTACCATGTCAAAAGATAGCCCAATATGAAGGAGGGTAAGTTGCAGCATCGACCAGTTGACCTTATCATAAGCTTTCTCAAGGTCGAGCTTGAGGGAGATCGTCGGATAGTGTTTCGACTTGGCAGAGTGTATGACCTCCTGTACAATACCAACATCGTCTAGTATTTGACGATCAGGAAGGAAGCCAAATTATTTCGACGAGATATGGAGCCCAAGAAAAGGCTTCAGGTGCTCCGCAATAATCTTGGTAATCACCTTGTAAAGTAAGTTACAGAGGGCGATTGGTCTTTAATCCCACAAGGAAGAAGGTCTATCCACTTTGGGGATAAGAGTAAGATAGATGTTATTGAGTGTCTTAGGAATTAGTCTTGACAATCGTGAATCCTCTATAGCCGCCACCAATTCCACAACAAAGAGGTCAAAAAAGTGTAAATAGAATTCCACAGTCTAGTCATCCAGCTCGGGACTTTTATCCTTGGCAAATATCTTGAGGGTAGATTCAACTTCACTGAGCAAGACTAGACCAAACATGGATAGATTATCTTCAGTCGATACATAGGAGGGGGAAATATTTATCATACCAAGTTGGTCCTCAATAGTATAATTATCAGGTTCTTTGTATAGGTCCACAAAGTAATTTCGGGCCACCTTCCTTATAGAATCTTGATCATAAACAGTACAATTATCTCCATCCATTGCTTCCCATACGGAATTGTGCACCCACCTCTTGTTAGTAAAATGGTGGAAATAACGAGTGTTTTCCTCTCCAGTAAGTAACCAAGTGGCTTGACTCTTTTTCCTTAGAGTCTCCTCCTTGTGTAAGAGCAACTTACCCCGGGAAATAAGGAAATTTTTCAAATCCCCCTGCAAGATATTGGATCCTGGTTCATATAATAAATGATATTCAATAGAGCTAATATCATACTCAAGCCTACAAATGTCTGAAATCAAAGATTTCTTCTTTGTTTTTTCCCATAGCCTGACCACTGGTTGGATTCTTCGGAGCTTATGGAGGAAGACCTTCACAGGACTTGTTGATCTCAGAACTGTATCAGACATAAGAGCCCATTCCTTCCTAATCAACTCATCAAACTCGTCCTCTTTTAACCATGTAGGATTAAACTTGAAAGGGTAATTTATAAAAGACTTATCAAAGTAAATCTGGAGAATGACAACTCGATGATTAGAAACCCCACTGGAGTGGTTCCAGGATCTATATTTCCCAAATGACGAACAAAGAGAATCAGACAGGATGAAACGGTCCAAACGCTTGGCTATGGATAGCCGACCAGCCCTTCCATTACACCAAGTAGGAGAAAGAATAGCCGGAGAAACATCCTGAAGGTTAGAAGACTTGAATACTGAGATGAAGTAGTCCGCCATAGGGTCACAAGGACGACTAGATCCCCCAACCTCGTTCGATGACCAGGCAAAGTTCAGGTCGCCTGCCAATATAAGATTTGGTAAGGTAAGTAAGCCATAAGAATATACAGAGTCCCAAAACACATGTCGATTCTCAAAGGGCCCATATATATTGAGAAGATGAATGGTCTTATCAAAACCCAACATTTCCCCTTGAAGTAATATACCCGCCACAGTCTCAAAAGCATGAAGATCAGCAAGCAGGGGGTTCCAAGCTACAAGCATACCCCCGAAATGTCCTATCTCATCTACTGCACAGACCCTCCATTCTGGCTTCAGTTGGAGGAAAAAATCACAGGCCCGGATTCTAGTAGACATGGTTTCTTGTAAGAAAATAATGGCAAGTGAACAAAGGTCGAACAATCTCTTAAGTGCGACACGCTTTAGGATTCCGCCAAGCCCTCACAAATTGAAACTAATTAGATTCATGGAATAACCTGAGGATGGGCTATGTTTTCTCTAAGAGCCTGAGAGGATGTGTTCATGCCTGCACTAGTTGCAGGAGGTATCCCTCTACTAGCAGAGGAACTTCCTTGGGGTTGGTAAATGACTGCTCGCGAATAGAATCTTTAATACCCTTCATACCACCTTTTCCCGCTCTATAAGGTTTGCGAATAGAAACATTAGTAGTACGATCAGCAGGAATGGGAAAGATCTTTGTTGTAGGGGAAACATCCCCCCCAAAAACATGGATAGGAAGAAAAGAAGCCAGAGAGGGAGCATGCAGAAGGTCTCCAGAGACTAAAGACAAGGGAGAAGAAGACATTGAACAGCCAGGAGAGATAAACTCATCATTTGGCCACTCTGAGAGAGGAGTGGGAGAGATATTGAAATGTAACTCGTTGCCAAAGGATGGAGAGGAGGTAGAGGGTGATAACTTGGGGCAACGAGGGTTCAGTCCAGTAGTATCACCCCCCAATCCCTGGTTTCCAAGGGAATCAAAAGGCGGTAAAGACTCCCCAATATCATGACAAAGAGGGATCTAAGATTTAGCAGAAGGCGAGACAGTAAGGTTCACTGGCGGGCTGGTAGGAATGTCAAGGACTGTTGACGAAGAAAGAGAAGATAGAATGTCATCGACAGAAAGAAACTTAAGTAACAGAGGGATATGTTGTGAGAACTTACCCACGAATGTCCTTGTCGATTCTCGATCAAGTGGGAGCGGGAACAAGATATCCTTCAGCGATGACGATAGGGGCATCTCCCAGAGATCATCTTCAGTTCGCAAACTTGTTCAAATATCCACCTTTGATGGACATACTTCCTTGGAGTGTCCAGTCTGCTGACAGTAATGGCAGTGAAAGGAAATTCTCCAGTAATCTAACCGCTGCATAAATACGCCTCCATCCCACTGAACCTCGAGTTCATCGGGTAGGCCGTCAGTGAGGTCCATGTCCACCAAGACACGAGGGGCCGAGCATTCAAAACCCAGAAGTTGGGTGTCTTCGATGAGCATAAAAGAACCAATCGCATTTGCCATCGCCATGAAACCCCTTAGGTTCCAACACTGAATAGGGAAGTAGGGTAGTATCACCCACAAATGTCTCCGGATCATTGTCTTGGAACGTGGGTCGAAACCAGAGTACCACCGCCTAAGTACAAGGGAGCCTTCCCCAGTATCCAATACCTGTTAATAACCAACTCATAGTCGTCCACCAAAAGGAACTGGAAAACAGTCCAGCCGTTTACCAGGGTGAGAACCTTCAGGATGGATTTTAATAAGGGTTTCCAATGCTCGCGAACCCATCTTAAGACAGCTACTCTAGACAACTCCTAGTATTCGAAGCGTCCCACAAGGGCACGTTGAGAAAGGGCTGAGACCATGTCGATGGTCACATCCTTCCCTAGAACACAAATAGGCTTGGTAATCTTGACATGCTCAAATGACAGTTTTCCCACCACCGACTTTAAAAGATACTGGAAATTATGAGCCCCCGGAAAGGAACCCTCCTTTGAACCATGGTCAAAACCCGAGTAGCTACCACTCGGGGAGGGATTAGAAGCCGAGTGTCCTTGTGTAACCGCAGAGGACACATGGAAGCGGGCATGTGGGTTTGTGTGAACCCCCGGCGAAGAAGACGAAGACGTCATCGGAAAAGGAACAGCCCCCAGAAGACCACCCCAATGAAGTAACATTAAAATAAATAGATAAGTACACCTTCCCACTTTTTTATGTCTCTGGTTGGTACTAAACCTGTCACCGAGATAGGTTTTCTCTAGTCCCTCACTGAACGGCCCAGGTAAAGGGCATAAGGGATAAAAACACACAAATACCCAGGAAAAAAAGAGCAGACCCTAATAAGACGGGGACAGTGTGCAGTAACCACAAGAGGCGACTTGCCGCAGGCTCACCACCCAATGGAGAAAAGGAGAGTCTCCCCAGAGAATAGCCAGAAAAAACTCGACAATCTCTAGAACCCAAGAGCCCGACAAAGAACCCAATAGTGTAACAAACTGACCAAAATGGGGCGTCAGTCGAAAATCATATAAAGCACCAAACGATAGATAAACAATACAAAAACCTACCCCGCATCCAGCGGCCAAGAAGGTAGTCGACGTGAGTTTATGGAACAATTAGAAAACTGTCCATAAATCACGGAGCCACTGTGGTCATCTTCTACAGTGAAAGGTGGCAGCGAAAAAACCCTAAGAGCCTAGATAAGAACAGAAAGCAGTCGGCAAAGGTTGTAAAGAAACAGTGATAAAAAACAGATACCAACACACGGAGCCACTGTGGCCAACTTCTACAGTGAAAGGTGGCGACGATAAAAACCTTAAGAGCCCATAAAAGAACGGTAACAGTCGATGAAGGTTGTAAAGTAGCAGTGCGAAAAAACCAAACAGAACCAAACAGCCGACTTGAGAGACAGGTAAACTATAACGGGTGCAGGTTCAAAACACAAGGACGAGGTCGGCTTCCAGAAAATCGCAGTTGCAGAGCCAAGAGACTCTCATCGCCCGCAATGAACTTAGCGAACTCAGAAGAATCGAAACACTTGCCAATTTCTAACAAGTTTAGATTTGACCTTTGGGTTAGAGGTGAACATAAAGGGTAACATCAAGTTTAGGTTTGATTTTGAAAAGTGTGTTTATTTTTACTATGTTTTGGATATAAATATTTTTTTAGTTTTTATGAGTTAAATGTTAGGAAAGTCTTAAAGTTAAAGAAGTAAAGAATAAACTAATTATAATTTAAATGTTTTATAGATTTGTAAAAACTATTTTTAATTAATAAAAATATATATATTAAAAATTAACATTATAATAAAAATATTTAATTTTAATAAAAAAATTTATTCAAAATCTGTATTTGAAAAATTCAAATTAGTAAAACATATACTTGTCTGACAATAAAGACTTCTCACAACTAATTAAAAACAATATTTTCATATAAAAACATCAATTTAACAAACGTGATAAGGTCTCACGAGGAATAACAAACCACTCCTTCAATTTTATATTTATACATGGTTCATGACAATCAAATCGCTCCGCGAAATTTTTATAATTAAAAGCATGAATAAAAATTTATATAATTTAAAAATTATATTTTATATTTAAAAGTATAAATAAAAATTTATATAATTTAAAATATATATATATAGACTTTTTCTATATTTTAAAAAATATTTTTATATTAATTATTATTTTATTTAATTAAAAAAAATTAAATACTTTTATATTAACTTTTATTTTATTTAATTAAAAATATATATATAATTTTTTTATATTTAAAACATTTAAAATTAAAATATATTTATATTAATTTATATTTTATTTTATTTTATATATAAAATATCACTTAAATGCTAAAATTCTTGTGATAAGACTTTTGTATAATAGTGTTTTGATTAACTCATACAAATTTAAGTTCAAACTTATCAATAGTGACTTTAAATCATTGTTTTCAATTTTCAATTGAATCATTTTTATTTTTTATATAGGATGACAATATCAACTTGGAGGAAGCATCTTCTTACAAATACCTAGGAATTAATATTCATCACAAGCTCAAATGCAACTATAGCATTGAGAAAAGGATTAATGGAGGGTGGAAAGCTTACTTTGGTCTTGAAAATAATTGTAAGAAGCCAACCTTGTGATGTGGGATAAAAAGAAGCTCCTCTTTGAAACTTTAGTTGCTCATGTTATCTTGTATGGGTGTGAGGTTTGGGGTAGCATCTCTAGAGAATCATGGAGAAAGATTGAGCAAATCCAGAAGCGCTCTATAACGTTTGACCCCAAAATTAAAAGCAACACGCCCTATCTTATTTTCCTTATAGAAGTGTGTCTTTCCTCTATCGAGAGCCTAGCTATGACTAGGCTCCTATTGTACAAGCACAAAATCAATAACATGGGAGACCATAGACTTCCTAAGCTAGCTTTTAATTCCAGCCAAAACCACCTAAGGCTCAAGCGAGGTTGGTATAAAGATACCAAGGCCTAGTTAAACAGTTGGGAGATCGACAAAAATGTTGCATTACAAAATATTAATAACATTAAAAATATTGTTACTTCTAAGTTTAAAATGAAAATGTGGTGTGAGAAAGATTTAGAGGCTTTAAAAGAAATTTAAGATATTATAAGGAGGTCATCAACTCTACTCTAGAAGATCAAAAGTATCTCTCTGTTTTAACTAGTTCAAAGAAAAAAATTAATATAGCCAAGATAAGAACGAATTCTCATGAGCTCCATAGTGAAATAGGTCGTTGGACAATTCCTAAAACCCCATGGGTGGAAAGGATCTGCCATCTCTGTGAGAATATGAACATTGATGATGAAAATCACTTCCTCTTAGCGTGCCCTACGTACACCCATTAGATCTCAGTTTCATAATCTTTGTTGCAATGCCGACCTTCCTAGTTTTTTAACATGTCAAAATTATAGTGAGCTGAGGACGTTTCTCTCCAAGCTCTTTGAGTAGAGGAATACAATTTTAAAACAATCTAAATAATTCGCTTCAAAACATGTCAAAATTATAGTGAGTTGGGGACGTTTCTCTCCAAGCTCTTTGAGTAGAGGAATACAATTTTAAAACAATCTAAATAATTCGCTTCTTTTGGTTGGATAGACCAAATTTTGGTCTAACTGAACGTTAACCACCATCATCATCATCATGTCATCTTCCTCATCACATCATCATCTCTAAATGATAGTTTTATTTTATTTTTTCAAAATTGATATTATAAATATTATCTCTTTTGTATCAATTATAAACGTAGTATTATTTTTACTATAATAATTAAATTTAAAATTTTAATAAAAAATACATAAATATTTTAAAAACAAAAAGCTTTATTTATATAATTTTACATTTAATACAAACTAAAATATATATTTTTAAAGAACTTAAACGAAGTCAATTTGAAAGACCTCACTTAGAGTAAGTTGAATATATATTTTGAATATTTTATATTTTTATTATAAATTTAATAGGGATTTTAAAATTTGAATTTTTTATATTTTTATTATAAATTTAATAGAGATTTTGGAATCATAAATTTGGATACATAAAATGTAATAATAAGTTATCTAACATAAAATCATTCATTCAAAATTTGTAAAAATTAAAATTATTAATTATTAATAATAAAAAATATCATTTGTCAATTTTCCTTGGATTACTTGGTTAAAGTATGGGTCTTGTCAACAAGGCTAAGCAGGTCTCTCTTCATTCATGTTTTTATGCAGAGGTATGTGCCGGTAGAAATAACAGGGCAGTAAGAAAAAATTACAAATTTTCGAGTATGTGGAGATTTGAATTATGGATTGACTTCATAAATGATAAAAAAAATATAAACCTTCAAGGTATTGGCAAAAGTTTAGGATGACACCTACCTGGCATCAACTAGCGGCCATCAGCAATGACCTTCTGTCTGTCTATGATCGGCTATGCGAGGTTTAGGCTCCCATTTATAAGGAAGCTTATTATTACCATGACCTGCTTCAGGCTCCCTATTTTAATGAGGGATTATTATTACCATGAGGGCAAGATTAAATACCACGCATTAAGGCTTCCAATTACCATGATATGACTACCATGAGCTGTTTCAGGCTCCCTAATGACTAATATGAAGGGTAGTGTGATCCTGGGAAAGGATGGCTCCCTCATTCCTGCCTGGCTTTTCGCATAGTACATATGTTTAAAGAGCAGAATGAAAAAAAAAACTGATAGATTATGGAAGAAAAGGAAATTTTTTATTATATTTACTACGATTCAAAATGAAAAGAAATTTGAGAAGCTTGAGAAAATGGACTGCTAAGTTTTTATAGTTATAATGTACAAGAATGATAGAGATAGGCTGTAAAAAGCTTAAGTGAAGAATTTCTATTATGATATGATCCTTTTTGGAAGACTTGAAAAGTTTCTGACTGAATTTTGTGTGAATATACTTGTGCAACTAGCACTTGAAGATTGTAATACATTTTTTATAATGAAAAATTATATACCTGGTTTTTTCTGTGGAAAAAAAATAATATTTCTTCTTCCTCTTCAAAAAGTTGAATTTAATTATTTTAATTATACGTAAGACCCTTTCCTTCAAGGTGGCTCTGGGATATTTTGAAGATTTAACAAATGAAATATAGAAATTATTTGGAATATTGTTAAAACAAGATAATTTAGAATAAGCTAAATGGTAAATCATTTACATTTTAAGGTAATTTTGCAAAAATAGAAAAATAGAGGGATGCATTTTTGTTGTTTTATTTAAATTGTAATTTTGATTAGAAATAAATTCAGCATATTGTTTTCCTTATTTAAAATAATTGTAATTTTTATTAAAAAAAATTCAACACACAAAATTACTCCAATATGAAATTCTATCACTTAAAATTGTAATTTCAACAATTTCAACTTAATTAACTAAATTTTTTTTCAAAAATAATGCAAAATTGTCAATCATTTCACTTACACCATGAATTTAAGTTTATGATAATTTGAATTAGTTACTTAATATCCATGGTTAACTGCACAGAATGAAAAGGTTGCTCCGTCTTTCAAATTGTTGACAAAGGGACAATAAATAACCAAAGGATAATGTTCATGTAGACAAAGAGATTTACATATAAATATCGTTTGAAAGCTGCTTCACAACATATCGGTACATTAATTCAACCTAACAATCATTATAATAATAACGGATTCTGTGACCCTGGACTTGAGTTGATTGACTTGTGTTCCCACATATCTCATTGACTAAGCCAACTACTCTGTTCATTCCGGAGAAGTTTTCAAATTCAATTACTGATAATTCTGTGGAAGTTTTCTAGTCCAATTACTCTGTTAATTATGTGGAAGTTTTCAAATCTAATCAGCTAGCTTTAGTTCAAACACCAACATTATAGAATGAACAAATCGACAACATGTGTATTCGGAAAGAGTTCCTGTGCACGAAGTCAGGATTTGGCAATGCATGAACTCAGGATTTGAGAACTGGGAAGAGGATATTGTGGTTGAGAATCAATCCTGTATGATTGGGATCTTTTTAAAAACGCTGAAATTTTCTTTGGAAGTTTACTGTGAAGGAGAAGAAGCTACCAATACTGTGAGAAGAATATGGCAGGAGGTGGAAGTCCAACTGATCGTTCTTTGGAGCAAACTCCTACTTGGGCAGTAGCAGTTGTTTGTTTGGCATTTGTGATTATCTCCTTAATTCTTGAACAGAGTATTCATCATGTTAGCAATGTAAGGTTTTTGCTTCGGTCTTAACATCACAGTTTTCAGGTCCATAGAGTGTTCATCATGTTAGCAATGTAAGGTTTTTGCTTCGGTCTTAACATCACAGTTTTCAGGTCCATGGGGTGTAGAATAGATTGTGAATGGGTAGGTCCATGAGGTGCAGAATAGATTGTGAATGGGTGTACTGTTAAGGTACTCTTGTGTAAAGATCACCCAAACTTCATAGATACTTACTTAAAAAAACATCACAATTTTTATTAATTTCATAGATCTCACTTCAGCTTTGCACTCAGGCTGGTAGAAATTTTCTAAAATTTGAGTTCTGCCTGGTTATTTTGGTTATTACATGAAACGGATATTAGAGTTGACCAAAGAAGGCATAGTAAAGGATTGTATCAATACAAGTTTTGAATTCTGCACTAACAAAGTATCTTTTTCTATTGATATTTGCAGTGGCTCACCAAAAGAAATAAGAAGGCCCTGTATGAAGCGCTTGAAAAACTGAAAGCAGGTAAAGGATTTCTGAAACAGCTAAAATCAACCATTCTTCCTGTTGTAGACTGTCCCTCACAAAAATTCTTGCTAAACTATCTTGTTTGAGAAATTATATCTCTAGATAGTTGTCACATGGGATTTTTATCCCTAGTTCAAGATTCCTGCCAAATCCTGAGGTGGAAGTGCTTATCACATGTGATTCTTATCCCTGCCAAATCCTGAGGTGGAAGTTCTTGTCACATGGGTTGAGGATATGTGTCTGAAATTTATGTGTTTCAAAAGTATTGGTAGCTTGTTTGGAATTTCTAAATGGAACTTCAAACTAAAATTTCATATAAGCACACTGATTTTTTTTAGCATGTGCTGCTAAGAATTTGTGAATGAGATTTCATGTCATCTGACATATATTGCTAAAATTTGTTTTTTGGGTTGCAGAATTGATGCTTCTTGGTTTCATCTCGCTTCTACTGACAGTTGGACAAAGGCCCATTTCTATGATTTGTATACCGGAAAAAATAGCTTTTATTATGCTTCCGTGTAAGAAGCAAAGTGCTACTGCTGCTCCAAGCGTGAAAGTAGCTAATGACCAAGGCAAAAAAGAGGCCCGAAGGCTTGTATGGGAATCCATGTCTTCTGAACAAGAGGTCCCATGGAGGCGTATCTTAGCTGCTGAGGGAGGGGGTACTGCCACTGATCATTGTAGCTCCCATGTAAATATCACACCCACTTGGGCTATTCATCCATGTCCTATAATTCTCATTTGATTTTTCTCATGCAATTATGGTTGCTTAGACTATGTTGGAATTAGCTTCTGATACAAATTTCAAACATTTTTCTTATGTTGAAATTTATTTGATAATTTGCCTTTCTTTGTAATCAAGGGTTCCTATCCTCTTGTCTCCCAAACTGGCATCAACCAGCTTCATATCTTCATCTTTGTGCTGGCAGTTCTCCATGTGTTATATAGTGTCCTCACTATAGGCCTAGCCAGAGCGAAAGTAAGTGGAAGGGGAGATCAACTATCTTCTCCAATATCTTTCAATTTAAATTCTAGCTGAGGTCTTGCTGTTTTGATATCTGCATATATTCAAATCCTCTGTCAATACTGAAATCTGCAAGTCGTTCTGATGTCCAGATGAGGAGTTGGAAAAGATGGGAAAAGGAAACACAAACATTGGATTATGAGTTTTCAAATGGTGAGTTTTGTTGGTTCTTCTTCCAACTGGGTTGGTCTGGGAAAGAATTAGTCATAACTTGAGCCAGATTTGGCAACTCTGCAAATTGTAATTACGATATACTGTGTTATAGGCTGATTGAGTAATGATTTTGACTTCAAAATTCAAAGATTAGAATGGCACATCATCAGTATTTGGGGATTGGGTAACTTTTTTAGGGTACTTAGAAAACTGTATGAGTATTGACTCATTGAGCTATTTGTTTGCTTTTTCTTTCAAACAGATCCTGCAAGGTTCAGATTAACCCATGAAACATCATTTGTAAGGCGCCATATGAGTTTCTGGAGCCGAACACCAATTCTTAAATGGATTGTAAGTAATCCATACTTCCGAATCTTCAAGGGATATATCATAGTTTCCCATTTGCATGTCAACTGTGAAATATCCATCTCTGGTTCCACGCTAACTTCCTTAGATTTGTAGGTATGCTTCTTTCGACAATTCTTTCGGTCGGTAACTAAAATTGATTACCTGACCTTGCGCCATGGCTTCATCGCTGTAAGTCTTGAAAACTTCAAATCATTTTTACCATTTCATCTTGGTTATGTCAACCCCCACATCATTTATGTAATAAATCTGACTGGTGCTAAAACTTCTATTTCTTTGATCTCTACAGGCTCACTTGTCTCCAAATAACAAGTTTGATTTTCATAAATATATCAAGAGATCATTGGATGATGACTTCAAGAGTGTGGTTGGAATCAGGTTAGTGAAATTTCTCTGTTCACAAAAAGATTTGGTCTTCACAAAAAAACTTTGCCTTGTCATCCTCTTGTTTTTTCTGAAAACCTCCTCTTGACTTTTACCTAACACGCACCCTTCATTGCATTATCTGCAGTCCTCCCTTGTGGGCTTTCGCTGTAATCTTTTTGCTTCTCAATGTGTATAGTAAGTCTTCAACACTCTACCTCTGCCTCCAAAGTCTCTATTCTGCATATTCATAAAAGGAGTTTCCTCTGCTGTTTAAGCTAACGTTCTCTTTTTGATTGGATGTAATTCTCTGAGCAGGGTGGTATTCATACTTTTGGCTCTCTTTGGTTCCCTTAGTTGTAAGTGCACAAAAATCTTGGACTAGCAGGACAGTGAATTAGTGATGGTGTGACACTTGAGTTAATTATCTTGGAAAGTTTTTTGATCGAGTTTACTGTCGTTCGATATCCAAAATGTGCAGATAATATTGGTGATTGGAACAAAGCTACAAGTTATAATAACAGATTTGGCCTTAGAAATTCAAGTGAAGCACGCTGTAGTTAAAGGAACTCCAACTGTGCACCCAACCAATGAATTATTTTGGCTCAGTCGCCCTCAACTTGTCCTTTTCCTGATCCATTTCACTCTTTTCCAGGTATCAAAATGATTTGCACACCAAAGTTTCATTGCAAATTGTATTTTTGAATGAATCCTGCTCATTGAATATGTTTAGGAATACCAATTGCTTGATGGTTACCTTATGTTCTGCAGAATGCTTTCCAGCTTGCTTTCTTCTTGTGGATATGGGTAAGCACTATGTTCATTTTGTAAAGAATAAATCCTTATGTTTAGAGTCATTGGATTTACTATAGTAATGATGGTAACATTTGCAGTCTCAGGTTTCTTAGACCAATTTCAGTTTATACAGCTAAATAGTTTCATTTCTTGTGCATCTCTATACCATATTTACATTTGACTTTATATGTTTGCAGTATGAGTTTGGCCTGACATCATGTTTTCACGAGAGGTTTGATATCACCATGGTCAGAGTTATCATTGGGTTAGTATGTTTATTCTCTGGACATATAGACTGTCGTGGTTAATTATATATTTTTTAGGTTATCAAAGAACTTTATCTGGCATTAAATGTAACAATATTTCACATCTGACAAGGACTACATTGGGTTGCTTGTGTATCTGTCAGGGTTGCTGTGCAGTTTCTATGTAGCTACATCACACTCCCACTTTACGCACTTGTGACACAGGTGAGTTTTTTTTATGTAGTTTGAAAAGACAATCGAATTTGGGTGGAGAATTATATTAGTACAGTTATTTAACTTATGACTTTACCTCTAATTTTAAAATATAAACATTTATGGTGTAATTAATGCAAAATGAAAATGTTACATCGGCAAAGTCTTCAAGGCAATCCTTATTTACTGGATAGACTTTCCCTTGGGAGGGGAGCCTGTCAAATGGGTGCCGGGTTGACGGTGCCCATTTGACAGGCTCCCCTCCCGAGGGAAAGTCTGTCCAGTATATAAGGCGCTCCAAGTCTTCACTACCAATTTCTTCACCTTATATAATCAAGCCATATACTACATGATGATTAGATATGTTACCTAGTATTTATAAAATTAGAGATAGCCCTCCCTTTAGAATTAGTTAAACTCATAGTAGTCAAGTTCATCTGGAAAAATAAATAAAGGAGCTGGCAATTAATTTTATTTTTTTCGCAGAACACACATTCACTGTATTGAAACCTTCTGGTAAACCCTCGAATGACTTTATGTCAGACAAATCTGACCAGTCTAAAACATGCTTTCTTTTGTTTGTTCACTGTTAATTTTGTTATGGTGAGTTTTAAGATTGTTCTGGGGATTTTTAAGATTGTTCAAATAATTCTGCTTTGGCTAAACCTTATGTGTAGAAGATTGGGCTTCACTCTAATGAGGGTTTAAGGTAAAACCTCAAAAGTATTTTTGTTAGACAAATATGCCCACTCTATGGTGTGCTTCTCTTAGTTTGTTCAATTAATTTTGTAGCATTCTTGCTTGTGCCAAAGAAACACAATGACAATGTATGTGTGTTGATAGATGGATAGAAAACATCTTTTTATAAAAACTTTTTCTCCAAACAGTACAGTGTTTTGTTTTGGTGAGCTTTAGGATTTAAAATAATTTTGTTGTGGTTCAGCCTCATGTACAGAAGATCGTGCTCTCAAAATTGATGGGGTGCTTTTGTGCAGATGGGTTCTCACATGAAGCAGGCCATATTTGAAGAACAGACAGCCACTGCCTTGAAGAGATGGCAGAAAAATGCAAAGAAAAATTTGAAGCAAAATAGAACATCAAATCATTCTTCTTCTCGATACGCAAGCAGATCAGGCTCGTCTTCGCGAATTCAAAGCGGGCAAACAACTCCAACCCATGGATCTTCTCCATTGCACTTGCTCCATAGATACAAATCAATGGGAGACATTGAAAGTCCAGAAGTCTCTGGGAGATATCATCACTCAGAATATGAGGCATCAGATCTGGAAATGGATGCATCTTCTCGTCATCTTCCCGAGGATACTCATCCTGTTTTTATTACCGAGGCCCAGGACACAGCGGCTGCAAAAGAAGATTCCACTCCAAAAGAAGTAGACACAAATCGTAGAGAATTTTCCTTTAACATGTTATAAATGTCTGATCCACATCAGCCATAAGCTCACTTCTAAGCAGCTTTACATCCAAGTTTGACTTAACTTCATAGAAAATTTGACAAATTCAAGTATGAAAATTGTAATATCTGAGCTAAAATTTATCTTGATTTTAACCAGCAGAGAGAATTGGACACAAGACAAACAGGGTTTCAAAAAGCATCTAAACATTCTATAACAGAAATGCCAGGGTTTCAAAAAGCATCTAAACATTCTGTAACAGAAATGCCATCATTTATTACACTATTTTCAAAAAAAAATCATACAAATTAAAATTAAAATTTCAGAGAAAGTAAACAACACATACTCCCTTTTTGATGGATATTCGTCACGCAAATTAATGAGGATAAATGTATATACAGTTTGGAGTCCGGAGACAGCCCAAAAAGAAAAAGTGATAATTAGGAAAGCTAAATCATCACTCAAGAAATTATCAACTAAATGCTTCTCTATTAATGATGGATTTGAACTTTTTGGGCGAGTTCATGACTGGCTGAGATTGCATCATTGAATTCCCAAGATAAGCACATGTTATAGCAAGCAGAAGTCGTAATCTTCAAGTTTAAGTTTATGGTGCAGAAGTCGTAATTTTCAATATTTAATATTTAATGCTTACAGCACATGTGACATTAGTGAAGTTGGTTGAAAATTGAAGAAGCATAGGTGAAGGCTATAACTACCACAAACTAGCTCACGAAATATTTGGAAAAATCATTATTTTATTTTTACCATGTCAAATCATTTTGAAAGGTGCAAAAAGAATTTTTTTTTATTGTTTCCTAAGACCTTTCACTTGGAAAAGGAATTATTATTGTTGGACTTTTGAAGGACTTTGTTAGAATAATATTAATAATTTATTGTAAAAGAGATATAACTCCTCCTAAATAAAGGAGTCCTTTCTCCATTCTTTGCATTGAGCCTAATTAAATATCCATTGGTTTCTTTGGATGATGGTGAATTAAAGTGTTTCTTGAATGGTATTGTGGTCCTCATGTATAACTTATGAATGCGATTTTTAATTGATAATGGTTTTGGGATAATGAAGTATTTTTTTTCTTTGTGATGGTTGCCAATTGGAATTTTAAATTCTAGTATGTATTTTAAGTCTATATTTTCTCTTACCCTTGCATGGCCATTATCCTTTCAAAGTCTTATGAAAATATCTAAACTAGTATTTTGCTTTAGTATATTTCTGAAATTAGTAAATCTATTAGGAGTGACTAGGGTATGTCTGCTTACAACCCTAATCCTCCTAATCTTTCCTTTAAATCCATCATATTGGCCCTTAGACTACATTCGCTTAATGGATAACACACTAGTCTCCAATTCATTAATTTGCATTTCTTATTTACTACTATAAATTCTTTTGTTAAAGCTATCTCTTCAATTTGCCTTGAACCCAAGTGCAAATTTTAGTAATCCTATCATAGAGAAGCCTCCCTTGTGTTGGAAAAGGGCCAAACTAAATAGCAGAATAGGGTTTGGTGTGGTGACATTGGCCTCCCTCTTAGTTTCACCAAGCCCATATGTAAAGCTTTAGGACTTTATCTTGAAGGGTTTGATTTTGGATGATAACATTGTGGCATCATTGTTGGGAATAAAGTCCATTTCCCCAAAAATTGGAAGACTATGCTTCGTGACATGGTGTGAGATTTCTTTTCTTGAAGATTTAGTTTTCACATGGCGACTCCATGTAGGGAGGAAGCCCTTTTTCCTTGCATATTTTATTGAATACAATTGGTGGTTGTTGAGGTGACCACATGGCATCCACTTTGAAGGAATTTGAAGCTCATTTTGGCAACTTCACATGAGGTATTATTTTTCCATATTTTTTTGCAGCCATATATTGTGAAATGAGTTCTATTAAGCAATGGGACTTTAGTGTAGTATATGCTCCTTTGGATTTTTCAAAGAAACATGGATACCCCAATCAAAATCCTAGTATTGAAAAAAGGTATCTTCCATAATTTTATGATGATCCTTATAACACTCACAATGTATCCAAGCATGTTCCTTTGGATGGAGATTATGATTTAGATTTGGATGGTGACCATGAGGTTGTGGCTATGGGGTTATTTTCTATATGTTTAGAAGGAAGAAGTAAGAATTAATTTTAGCCTTTGGAAAAGGGAAATATTTCATCTTATGAAGGTTTTACTCGAGTATTTCTTATGCATTGGTATCCCTCCAATTAAGAGGAGTAAGAGAATGAAAAAAAATGAAGATCATGCACATGAGGATGACATTGATGAATATGCCTCTCAGACTTCCATTTCATCATCTCATGAAGACAAGGGCTTTGTAAGCTACATTCTTTCTCAAAATTCTAAATTGGATGATTTTGAGAAAGATAATTTAGAAGAAAAGCCCATGGAAGGTGAGGATTTTCCAAAATTCCATGCTCCCACTTTTTATGATGATAAGGGAAACCAATGGTATGTTGTTAAGGATAAGCATTTTCAAAAATTTGATCATGGTTTGGGTAGAGATTATTGGAGATTTATAGGAAACACAATCTATTGCACATTTAATGAAGAAAGTGCAATTTTTTTAATCCTTTGGACAATGTCGTATGGGTGAGACAACTTAAAAAAAAATTCATGTTCAGTTTTTGTCAAATGAATAACTCCCAAATTCATTTATTCCCTTGCAATGCATTAATTATACAACTAAAAAGGTTATTGGTCTTCATCTACCATCCACCTACCATCCTGCCATTTTGGCTTTCTACAACTATTCATTTTCTTTTATTTATTTACATATTTACAAATTGTGTAGAACCATAATCATTGTTATAGCATGATTTGCCACACATTATGCATCATGCCTTGATGGACTTCCCTTGTAACTACAGAGACTCATTATACCCCCCTTACTCAATATAGTCTTGATGCTTCAGTATAACACTGGAATAGATACTTTTGGAGATACACACGGGTCAATAATTATGCAGCTCGTGTATACACAACTTGCACCATTACAGCCTGTGTACATTGGGTTTTGTGCTCAAAAACAAAAAATATTTGGGCTTTTTCTCATCAATAACAAATAGCTTGATCCTTGGCCTTTAATATGCTTGGAAAACTTTGATTCAACCCTTCATTTCCCATTTGAGGGCTATATATTGAGCCATTGTGAAGCATTGGAGGAGGAGAAACTTGGAGAGTAAGGAAACTATAGCAAAAATTTTCCCCATTGCCATATGCTTGAGTCTGCATCCCTCTGTCCTTGTTGATAGAACTCTTTATGTTCATATCCCAAGCTCTCCATTCTATTTATGAGCTTGCCTTGTGATAGAGGATGTGGAGGAACTTGGTTTCTCGGTTCTGACGAGGTGCCGAAAGAGGTTGTCACATTGTATCTATGTTTTTATACTAATAGAAATATCCATTTCTCATCTAATTATTTATATTTGTATCCATGTGTATAGTTTCTTTAAACATGTTTAAATGGATTATGCTAGTCTAAATGCTAACATTTAATATATTTTATTCTTGGATAAATATTTGTTGTTGAGGGAAAATTATAGGGAATGAGCATTTGATCATGATATCAACGGTGGTCTTCTTCAAACTTCCGGTTGAGGTGCAGACTATATCCTTAGTTGTTAGCTTCTTTAATTTATCTAGGATATTTGAGAATGGATGTGATTTTTGGTGTCATCCTGTATGTTGTGGTCCACCCCAAGCCATAGGAGTATTTTATCTGTAACGGAATTGGTGACTCCATTGGGGAAGACTCCATTTTGTTGGGGCTTTTGGGTGCATTTTTGCTTAAATTTCTCTCTGTTTCTTTGTGTTTCTATGTCACATTTGGTAGCATAATCATCTGTTGACATTTCCTTGGAGTGGTTTGGACCTAAGCTTTATCTTTTACCCCCTTTTCTTTCTATACGCAGGTCACAATGTTGACAGTCACGTATATACAGAAGCTTCCCTTTGGTAGGTCGCATACATACGATGTTGTTCTCTGAACAATCACATACACCTCAAGTTTTGAATGATATATTTATTTGAGGGATTGTTGGGTGGGTTGTGAGTGTTGTTGAGGCTTCCGGGGTCCTTCTGTTGTCTGTTGGTTGCTTCTTTTGTGGCTGGAAGCCTCATTTTTATTAATTTTTTAGGTAAGTTGTTCTTGTCATTTTCTCCTTTTTGTTTTTCTTTTAGTGCATAGGTCATTGAGTTTTGGTATATTGCTTGGCTTGTATCTTTATACTTGTTGTGGGGGATGAGGGTTTAGTAGTTCTCTTTTTCATTTTCATTCATTTATTTTGAAAATACAAAAACTATTTGCATTGTTGCATATTCATTTGCATTTTGCATTTGCATTGAAAGAATAAGTTGCATCGGTTTGCTTGGAATGGAATCAGTTTAGGATTTCATTTAGAAAGATTGCACTTGCATTAGAAAGTAAGGGAATTGCCATTGCATTTCATTTAGTGGCATATTATCTTTTCATTTGGAAAACGAGTTTGCACTTGGCATTGTTTTCAAGTGTGCATATTTACTTTTACTGTTGAGTCATAACATCATTAAGTTTCATGGACATAACCCTTGAGTAAGCACAACCTATTAAAATGAATGCTTAATTTAAAATTGATTATAAGGTTTTTTTGTAGGGTGCACCGACAAGCTTAGGTTTTAGAGTCTTGGAATAAGATTTTGTGAATAAACTTCTCCAAGCCTACAAAACGAAAACAATTATTTGTCTATCCAAGGAGAGGAGAAATCCTTTCTATAATTGGTGTTCTGAGGAAGCTCCTCTTACACATGAGTTAATCATGAGAAAACACACACATTGATGGTGGGGATATCCCTCTACTACCTTTAGTGAGTGCTGGAGATATTTCTAGGATCTTATTCATATATGGAGGATCTTGAGGTACCTTTGGTGCTTTAGAGCTTCGGGATTAGTTACCCTGCCCATACGGTAGATCCTTCCTACGAATGTTTGCCTGAGCATTAGTTATATTGAGGTGATCTTAGTTTCTTTTCCTAGGTACTGCAGGGGGTACTTGCAGATGTTATTATGTTGGTGTCTCGGTCAGGTGGGGGTTGGACCACACAATCTCTTTATGCATTGAAGTTGAGGACCACTATAATTGGTTACACACCTCCACTTGTAGTGTATGGGAGTCTCAGGCCTCTCCTAGGCTAGACATACCTGCTTCTTTTGGGAGCTTATTGACCCTCATTCATTGCTTGTGTGCATTCATCCTAGCTTATTTAGGGGTGTGTTATGTGTCCTCTAGTTGGCCTTAGGGATCATGGTTATTTGAGACTATATTGGTAGAGTCATTGTGGATTGAGTTCCAACTCCCCGCTAGTCTCGCCGTTTAGTAAGATTATCACCTTTTAATCCTACACAACCTCTTAACAATAGGAAGATACGTGAGATTGGTCCTCTTTCCCATAGTGGACTTATCAAAATTTTAGGGATGAGTACTCTATATGAAAATTTGGATATCCCTCCATCCCTGTCTTCTACGTTTGGAGGAGGAGTCCCTAGGACTCCTTATTCATCTACTTTATGGGTCCTTGGGACTCTGGTCTACACTGACCCTTATATAGCTAGTCCTTCCCACCCCATAGGAATGAACCGTTTTGAGTTCACATGGTATTTGGATCATGCACCGAACTTTTCCTCGAGGCCTTTGGGTACTGAGCCTCAAACCGTTCCCCTTATCACAAATCCTTTTATTTTTGGCATGTTGAATGTTTCATCTATTATACCATCATCCATCCTTGTTCCTAGTAGTAACCCTAGTGTTGGAATGGGGGAGAAAACATATTTTTACATTGCATATCAGTTTGGAGGTGGTCAGATCCCCCCTTCTACTCGGTTTGTTGGAGGTGGGAGACCCCATTCATAAGTTCTTCACACTTATGAGGTGGGAGATATAACTTATATCCCATCTTTTGTCCCATCGCCCACTACACTTATTCCTTTAAATGTGTTTCTCATGATGAATCCTCCCCATATTTCGAGTGGGCCCTTGGGAGGGCATGGGCCCTTTGGTATGGTTCCCCCATAATCTGGCGTCCCTATGTTTGGAGGCTATGTGCCTCCTCGAGTGTCTGAGGGCTATCCAGTTCATCAAATGGTTAAATTCAGTAATGTTGCTCCCAATTCCCAAGGAATATCTCATATGCAAATTCCCGTACACCCTTACATGGGTCAGATGGGAGGAGGTGATTACTCGACTGGTTAAGGTCATGGCCTTTACCAAAGCCAACCTTTCCTGGGGGCATGGAATCAAATACCGCAACCTAGTCTCCCTTTCTTAGTTATGTTGAATCTGCTTGACTTGTCTAGAATCACAAATGATTCAGTGTTTCATGATCCGACATGGCCTCTGGTCCCCACTAAGCTTCCTTCAGATATTTTGAAGTTTGAAGGTAATAAGGGTGAGGATATCAATGATCATATTACAACTTTTCATCTCTAGTGCTCTTAAAATTCATTGAACCATGATTCGATTTGATTAATACTTTTTCAACACACCCTCATGGGTCCTGCCATGAAATGGTATATAGATATTCCCAAGGGCACACACTGGAACTTTCAATGACTTGGCCATCGTAATCCTTAATCACTTTCAGTTGTCATTTATGTACGACGCCGGTATCGAACTCTTATCAACCTTTCAAAAAGAAAATAACACTCACATTTTTCATCATACTCAAGAATGGCATAGGTGAAAGTGATTGATTAAGGCCAACATTCCACTAGAATCCCTATTGGATTGGTTCCTTAAGTCCCTATTTCCTTATATCATGAAGGATGTTTAGAAGTCCGTAGTGGCTACTAAAGAACATGCCATTTTTTGAGCTCAACAATTAGATTTGATATACACTCAGTATGGTATCTTTTATGAGATCATTTCTCATGCACAGAGCTCAAACCATGACCCAAAGATTAAGCCTGGGCTACATTTTGATGGCATTGTTGGCTATACAAATGTGAAATTTGTGGACTGGGGTTATGAATCAAATGCAAAATTTGTCTATTAACCAGTCTATGATTGATAAATATATGACTTTTCCACCCCCACCCAATCGGTGGATGTACATTTTGTGCAGTCATAGAATCCGAAGGGTGACCAACAATCAGGATGGAATAGGAAAAAGGGAAGAATAATAAGAAAGGTGGGAATAAAAATGAGAACACTAATTACAACAAGAATGCTGAAAAGGTTGGTGGGGACAAGAAGACTAAACAAAAATTCAAATTCCCATGAAAAATTTGTGGAGGAGACCATCTTACACACTTGTTCCCTAGGATTGACGAGGTCTCAACGTTTATTGCATAGATCCCAGTTGCTCTGACCGATCCCCTTCCATGCAATCAAAATATGACTTCGAGTAATCTGACCACCAAAAGTGGTGGGAGTCAAAACCCACCTGCCTCGAAAGGTAGTCATGGTTGTATCAATATGTTGTTGGTTATACATTTTGTGACCCATTCACATGATTATAGTCTGTCACAACCAACCATGGGTAAAGAGCCTCTGTCTCTAGAGATCTCTTTGCAGATTAACAAGCCTGAGCCTATACCACACATGCTGAAAGGATTCATGAAGCGCTCGACACACAGTCCTAATTCCTGAGCCTCCCATCACTATTCTATCATTGAGTACTTGGGCCAGAATCCCTATGCAATGTCTTCCATAGAGGTGCTTTAGACTTGTCCCTCGCAGAGGAAGGAGGTGTTAGCTTCTTTAGGAGTGGATGACCCAAACGAACCTAGTATCATCAAGTTCAAGACTCATAATGTCCAACCTCACTTGCCTTACCATGTGGATTTGAAAGTCCATGTGGAGTGTTTGAATAACACTGTTAAACGTACAGTTGTTGATGAAGGTGTTGCAACCTCTATGATGTATTTGTATTGTTGGAAAGGCCTTGGCTCTCTCGTTGTTTCTAAATCCACGACTATGCTGACATATTTTTATGGACGTTCCTTTATATTGCATGACATTATTCCTTCCCTTTAGATCCAATTAGGGGATATACCATGTCAGTCTAGGTTGAGGTGGTTGATGTGCTCCTTGACTATAATCTTTTACTGGGTTGGAACTGGATTTATGTCAAAACCCCAAATTTTCACAAAAATTTAAAATTTTGAGATAACATAAAATGCTGAATCTGTCATTTTACCAACAGCTAAAAGTTAGCAGAAAAAGAAATAGTCAATTGATTAGTATTACATAATCTCAATTACGTTAACTAAACAGTTTCCTTTTTGTAACGAGAATAAGGTTTACTTGTGTATTGTTTTTATTTCAGTTTACTGACGAGTCTTCTTAATGACAAGTAGGTGGAATCTAACTTTGAATCCTGAGCTTACTTAGCAATTATGCTAATGCAGAAGGATTATTGGTTCTTACAGGTTTACAGGTATGATCAAACAAGTAAACTTTTTAAATTCATAAAGTATCCAGAAGTGTTTCTATTTGCAATTAAAAAAAATGCTTAGTAGATAAGCTGATAAATTCCAAGCAACTCAAGGAGGTAAAGTAGTTTGTTTTCTTCAGTTATTCTTTGTAAGCAAGGTTCAAATAAAATACATCCTATCTTTATCGAACCTAGCGATAGTAAAGACATTTACTGTGACTTTAAACTTGTAATCTTTGTTACATAGTAACTTCTACTTTGATATGCATATTATGCATTGTTATACTTGTTGTACTATTGTATCGTATACATTATCACAATATCTACTTGAATATCCAGCTGTTCGATACTTTCATTTTGTAGGGAAGTTTCCATCCTGTAAAACTTCTTGTTATTATCACTATAATTAGTGTAAAAACAACTGTGTTTTTTCACTTGGACAACTATTTATCTTTTACTTATTAAACCTAAGTCAATCCATGTTATTCCAATTGATTATGGACTTGAGTAAGATTATTCCATATAATTTTCATTATTACTATAATGCTTTTCTTGTATTAATTTACTGTCTATAACAGCTTCCCAAGATAGATGTTTCTATTATGATCAACCTTCTATCTTAAGCTAAACACTAGTTATCTTGTATAAACATAAAATCATCCTACCAAATAAATAGACATGGTAAATTACCAGCAACTGCCAAGTTGAGAAAACATATATTGTCCCTTAAAGTCTAAACCAAATTGAGCTATGTAAAAGAATTCATACCTGTGTCCTTTTACTATACTAGCTAACTTTATTGTTTATTACCATTTGATTCGTTGGTTTTAAAAGAGTTATAAACATGCATAAACTTCTATGTTTATAAACATACAAGTCTATAGTTAGTTTAAAGGTTCTAAATAGGTTTAGAAGTGGTTTAAAGCAAAGTTAAACTTACAAAGAATCCATGATTCCACTATTTACTATGCTATCCAATTTTTTTAAACTTGTCACCACTCAAGTTGTTGGTTTTTAAAAGATTATAATGTGCATACTTAACATTGAAATGCTAGCATACAGGTTTACTATAGTTTGAAAGATTCTATAAGTGATTGTTTTCAGGATAAACCAAAGTTTAAGTGGTGACACCTTTTTGCTAGGTCAACGTTAACTTAACATTGTCATCCCAATGCCAATGATGAGCTATCAACCATACGATAAGCAATATATATATATTTTACGATGTGATAACAAAGGCATATGTTATAGTTTATGCATCGTTTGTAAAAGTCATTTTGTAAATAATTGGATATTATTTGGTCACAGGAGGAACTATTGAATCGACCCACTGCATGGTTTATATTATTGAGAACACATGGTCTTCTTCTGACCAAGTGTTGGAGATATAAAAATCATTACAGCCCTAACCCTTTTCCATTTTTCCTCTGCAGTTCATGCTAGCCCTTGAGGCTGCTCTACACGGTTCTCATGGTGGCCGTAAGTTCTCCTCTGTTCCAGTTGCCCCGAGTCTTGGGTTAGTGTTTCTTTAGCCTCCAGAATTTGGTCTTGATGCCATTCTTTGTGACTGTGGGTTTCCACTTTGCAAGTGTTTGTTGAGTTTCGATGCACTTGGATTGCTGCTTGTTCAAAGCTCCCTCTCGTCTTTCTCGTGGCCTATCACTGCATGATAGGTTGAGCTATGCTGGCTGTTGGGTTGTGCTTTGCCCTCGTTGTAGGGTTTTGGAGATTCGTAAGAACGGTTTGAAATTAGTGAGAGTCTCTCCGTTCATTTGTTCGATAATCTTATTTAAGGTAATTGTTTCATATTATTTCCCATATAGAAATTATTCTATATAGTAGTTGTTATAGTAGGGTTTGCAACATTTAAGGAATTCATAAATTAACACTCTGCATTGTAAATACTTTGCAGGAACTTGAGACCGTGTTTGCATTCTGGGATGAAGCAATTGCTGGCTATCTTCGAAGGCCGTCTCCAAAATGGTAAGCCCTGTGTTGATCGTTTGGGTTCTTGCCCTGCTTGTAACAGGGTTGTCGATGGAAACCTTTAGCTTGGAATCTTTTCCAACTTCATCTTTATCTATGTAGTTTCTTTTTAATGTTAAAGTATTTTATACTATTTACGAACCCTCGCCTCGTCGATGGTTAGTTCTAGCTGTGAGCTGGGTATTTTATTTGGTTTAAACCTTCAGCCTTGTGGCTTGTTATGTAAAACAATGGTCGGTTTTGAAGACTTCTTCCGAGCTCAGACTCGGTTATAGTAGTACTATTTGATATTTAGTGTAATTAAGGGTTTTTACCCTATTCGACCGTGAATGAATATTATTACTATTTTAATATATTTCGTAATAGATTATTGTTAATGTTTAAGACTGTCATTCAGTCATGATATAATTTATAAATTTTATTGTTTGATCAGGAATATGAGCTAGGGTTTTCTTCGAATGAAACCCTTGTTAAAGAATTCTTTTAATTTATTTAAGTGAGCTCTATTACTTGTAAAACAAATAGTATTTTGAGTTAATATTATCATTAGTGTATGAAGCGGATTTCTTAAATTTGTATTTATTCATATATTTGTTATAAGGATTGTGACTAGTCAGTAACAGTTTACTTGTTTATGGTGGTATATAAAGATCCAAACCAATGGATTATAGCTTGGTGGCTTTTATTAGAAACAAAATATTTTAAAACTAGGGTTTCGACCCTGTAGTTTTCTTTTGCAGGTATAAACCTGTTGATAATTTCAGAACACTTTTTACCTAGATATGTATTTTATTTATTAGTTATTATCATATTCTTTTTGTTAAATTTACTTAAGCCAACAGGTTGAAATACTCTGAATTCAGCTTCTGCAACTTAGTTTAGTTTTGCTCTTTATATTTTAGATACTTTAGTAATACACTACTTTGATTCATAGTATTTGTTAGACTTGGTTTAATTAATATTTTTAGTAAATAGACTATATGAATAGTAGTTATATATTCAATGGACTAAATGTAAACAAAGTAGTTTAACCGTGTTTCCTTTACTACATAAGCAACTGGTTATTAAATAATCGTAAAGAAATATATATACAACCTAACACAATTTACCTTACTGCATATTTTAATTTGAATAGAAAGAATACTGTACTGTATAGCACATAGCCTCTTATGTACTTGGGTATTTTCTTAACGTATTAATCCTTTCTACCTATATTGGAATACTGCTATTTTATTATCAGTATATTTTCATAAACAAGAACATAAATAACCAAGTTATTGGACTTTTTAATAATAACCTTCAAATTGAAATAAATTACTCTGATATTATGAAATGCATAATACATCTATTCATTTCAGTCTCCTATCATATCCTTCATCTATTTTAAATACTCTGTCTATGCTGGAGTACGGTCTGGTCCTTCCAGACGTGGAAAAACACAGATTAGAATTATTTTTCATCTATTCAAACTCATTCCTTCAATAATCTAAAAGATTACTATTCTAACATTTTACAACTAAATATGTAACATTCATATAACAATCAGATTCACATTTAACCATCTAACACAGTAAAACAAAAGATTTTAGAACCTGATTAGGATGGACAACAATAGCGTTAGGAGGCTGTTCCTCCCTACCAACTCCTGAAGAGCGCTTAAACAACTCTTCCTCAGGACCCCCGAGCCTGTTCCTGGTCTTCTTGGCTGAGAACTGGTGGAGCAAACAAATAATAGACTAGTCCAATGACTCAATAATCACTCTGCACTCAGCAGTAAGATCCTTCAGTTGAAAAGTTGCACTAGATCACTTAGCAGTTAACTTCTCAAACTCTTTCCACAAATTCCCTTGCCATTGAATTTCTCTGAAGTACATTCACCTGAATGATCACTTCTTTAGAATGAGTAGCCCCAGGTCTCTTCAATGGGAATTTTTATAAAGATTGCCTAGGTCTTTTGGGTTAGTTGTCATTAATTGAGCCACCTACTCTGATCCCACTTTCTTGGGAGATCATGACCCCAAATGTAGGGAGGTTGCCACTTGCAACAATTGGAAGTGGTTTGAGGATGCTGCCACATGTCTGTTTGCTCTCCACATAGTCTCCTCCACCAATTTGACCAGTAAACACTCTTTTAACAGCTCTCCTAAGCTGTTGTCTCCACCTTTATTTATTTATAATAAAATATTCAGAATTACATTAAATATCCTTGACTCTGTTGAGTCATCAATTACAACTTAGCATAAAATTTAACATATTGTCTTTAAATACAATCAAATAAGATAACATTGTTTTTGAAAAATTGGGGCATGTGACAATTTATGACATGAAGGTGATCATGTCGTCAGTATTTCACGTCGCATGGTTTCGTTATGAAGATAAAATTATGACGATCAATCAATTATCATTTGATAATTTTGGTTCTTCAGCATCATCGAGTCCCACTATCTCATTAATTGATAATTCTCAGCCAACAAATGAGAATGTTGGTGTCATAATGTATCCTTTGTTGATGGGAACCTTTAGTTTTTTTACACCAATCCTAGCTATTGATTCTCTGCCTAGTGGTGTTTTGTTGCCTTTGATTTCGGTCTCATTTTGTACCTCATATTTGAGTGACCCGTGGACTCTCCCTTCTCCATTTAATTCGAATGAAGGTCTTGTTGGGTGTTATAATGAATTAAATAATCCACCTAATATTTAATTATTGACTGAGGTTGGTAAAATTCGAGTTGACACAAAGTATATGCGGAGGTATAGGGTTTCCTAGGGCATCGTAGAAATATTTTAACAAAGAAAAGATCGAAAGATCTTTCAAAATGAAAAATCGAGTCAAACTCCTATAAATTCAACTTATTAAGATAATTAGACTGGAACATAATACTAGACCAGAGCAGTATCGAGCTATACTACTCTACTCTATAAACAAGTACTGAAAGTAAGGATATGAACAATACTAAAGAAAGTAAACTTTCTGGTAATCAACTATTTCACTTCTTAATTTAAGAATTAGAAAGCTTTTATAAATAACTTCAGAAACTAACTATACAAGAAACCAAAATTACAACACTAGATATAATTCACTAACTGCAACAATTAGACTATACATGCAACTAACAACTGTACATAGTGGCTAAATTAGACTATCTAGTTCCACTATCCTTGGTTGTTCTGAGGATAAACATTCATTGTGATTGGAACAGGAGCAGGAGTGGTATCAAAATGAATTTCAAAAGAAGTAAAGAAACTAAATGGAATCAAATCTAATTTAACTTCTACAAATATGTGCAAACTAAGAAATGCCCAATTATAGGTGGTAGTAAACATGATTATTTATTCCATAAACGAAATCCTTCTGACTTATCAAACAAAGAACCCGAATACAAAGAAAAGAACCTAACTTGTAAACAAGTAGAAAACTTAATAAAGGAAGTAAGTAGAAAACTTAATAAAGGAAGCAAGTAGAGAACTTAATAAAAATAAATTTAGAAGAAGCAAGTAGAAAACTTAATAAAAATAACTTTAAATCCTATTCTACAAGTCTCTTCAGTGACCACACAGTGAAAGGAAGAGCCTTACTAATGTTATCGATTTTCAAGGTACTAGTAAACTACAAATTGACACATTTAATCCTAAAACTCCATGTAAATAAATAAGTCAAGCCAAACCAACAATATGATTACAAAACATTACAACAGTATTCGAGAAAGAAATCAGAAACCAAGAGGAATAAAATCACAAAGCATAGCTCAAAGCATGGGGTGAACAGAGAGAAAAATAGGAATAAGAATCTAATGAATACTTTAAATAGTCTAACCTAATGCTTTAATAATACATATAACTATTATCTAGCTACCACAATAAAAACATAATAAAAAAGCTAAAGAAACTGGCTTAAAACATATTAAAAACACTAAAGGCTGAAAGAAAGTCTGGATAAAAGACTAGAAGGTAGGTCTGAATGGAAGACTAAACAGGCTTTCCGAATGACAGTCTATATATAGAAAATACTAGAATTTTAAGAGATAGTTAATCTAAATGATTTTGAGATCAGTTGATTCATGCACATAATAACAAAATGCATAAGGAATGATAAGCAAACCTAATTGATGATCAAATTCAACAACAGGATAACTTAAACTAATTCATAATTAAGGGAAAATCATTAACTCTTGCATTCTTGAAACAAACTAAACTATAAACAAATGAATTTTCAACAAAACATAAATAAACAGAACTGAACCTACTGTGAAAGGATGACTTATGCTAGTCTATAATTATAAAAAGGAATTGCTTCCTATCATAAAACAAACTGAAATGTAATTGAACTAAATCTAAAACTTAGATAAAAACTGACATAATCAAACCTAACTACAACCAAACTAAACCTACAAAATTAAACTAACTAAATTCTACTTGAATGTAACAATGAAACCAAACATAAGGATGAAAGGAAAGCTGGAAAACAAACTGAAATAAAATCTATGCACAACCAATTAACTATCTATGGAAATGAAACTACTTTAACAACACATCATTATAATGTATTCTATGCTACTGGAAACAATGATACAAGTATTTGCAGGAAAACCAAATTATACAACAAATTATAAATGAAATTAAACTAATGCAGATAAATAAAAATACACATAAGAATGAAACCTCTGGTTGATGAGGGGCCCTCCCAAAAATTAGAGTGATGGCTCGCTAAACGCTTTACACGAACATGATCATAAACAACATGAGCATAACTTCTATTAAAGTGAGAAACAATATTACAAAGTTCTTCAAAATGATTGATTACATGTAAAAAAAGACTAACTAAGCACTCGTGTAGAGGTTGGTATATAATGTTTACAGAGGTGAACAAGTCGACCCTTTAGTGGTCAACCGCTCTCTAAATTTAGTCAACCATTATGACTATTAACTGATCAAGAGCCAACACACAGCGCTCCTTCCTCCTTTATCGCACGTTAGTTCTTCATGGTGCGTGATGTGGTGTGAGGATTCTTCTTGTGTGGATTGATGTTTTGGTGTCGAGCATAGGAGGACGCTGGCGAGTCTTCTAGAATGAAGATCACACTATCACCCATACGAATGGAAAAAAGGCAGTTTCCATGCTTTAACGCATGGGAATCTTCCATCAACATCGTGCGGTTAGCTCAGCTGATTGAATAGTGAGCTCTATGCATATCTAGGGTGAATGCATTGTCTATTCGTTGGTTCATTTGAAGACTATGGTATGAAATCAAATTAGGCATCAAACATATATTAAATATCATCAAATTAACTAATTAAATCGTGAAATAATGAGAATGAACCAGAACTTGCATAAACCCAAAATATAGTCGTTCCTGGGGCTGAATAGTGAGATGCATGACCTAAAACATACCAAAAGGTGACAAAACATATGTCAAACATGTAAATTAACAACAAAAAATGATAGCAAAATTGGGATCAACATTCCCCCAAACGGGAGAAATGCCAGGTCCCACTGAGAAAAGGAAAAATAAATTAGGAAGAATGATGAGCTGCGTGAGCAGTTGCCTTCAACTTGGTTGACGAAACAAGGGTTTTAAACTTCAATTTTTGAGCCCGTGATTTCAAGATAGCATGCCTCTCCTGTTGAGATCTATGTGACAAATTGATGGCCTTGTTCAGCTCTTCAATGGTCTTAACCTGCAAGCGAAAATCTTTAATCTCTTGCCGAAGACTTGCGATCATCTTAGCATACTCTTCATTTCGGCTAGCTGATTGAGCCAATTCCTGAGTCAATTGATCTACCGTTGGATGATGCGGAGTAGATGGCTTGACAGGTTGCTTAGACTCTTATGGGGGACTCATATCTCTTGATGGAGGATCGATATCAACAGAAGGAATGTGTCTATCAGGACCCATATCCCGTGTAGGTGCAAGAACATTTTCACGATCAACATCCTTCAGCAATTTAGCTGAGACCCAAGCCAACGCGAACAAAGGTGAGTTTGGATCAGGGTTATATGCTTCGACCATACTGTCTAGATGATCAGTCTGAACATCAGGCTGTACCGTAGTATGGACACTAGGCTGAACTATGGACTAGACAAATTTTTCCCTATGCTTTCTAGTGTGGGGTGGTATGAGTGGACAGACTCGCCTCTGATGTGTCATCCTCAAGATGAACAACATTGGGTCTTTTCTCCTTTACAATTGGAGATTGTCTGGGTTCATGATTATGAAGATGTCGGGGGCATTTTCGGATTTTTAGATGGGGGTTAATAAATTTAAACATGAAGGTATCCCAAGACTGGTTCCGCTCTTTGATCTGGTCTAAAATCAAGAGTTTAATCAAACTATGGTGATACAGGATGCCTTTAGGGTTAACAGTACTTTTCATGACCTGTCTTGACATCTTCTCTAGAATTCTAAGAAAATAGAAAGGGAAATTAAGAAACTTCTAATCGACAAAATGCGCTAGCAAACGGATATGACAGGATTTAAATATGTTGAACTTACCCTCGTAGGTGATCAAATGGATGATGAGTGTCAAAGGATTGAGGTACTCTGGCTTAATCCAGTTGCGATGAAAACCTTTGAAACCTGTGACATGTTGGTATTCTGGTTTAAGGGAAAAGTGTGGGATGCCCGCGGCACAAACCAATGCTTGTGCCACCGTGTTCCCTCTCTAGGAAGCTTGGTTGCGAGCGCAGTAGACTCCTTAGTTACTGGAAAGACGAGATGGCCAATCCTTGCCTTCTGTCCATCGAAACTCATCACAAAAAGCAGGGAGATTTCCTCATCATACCCTTGCAGTAGGTGAAGGAACGAGTTCCAACTGGAGAGGAAAAAGACTTCTCGGCACTCCCAGAACTCTAGCATTTGAAATAAGTCTTGGTAGCTCTCAGGATCAAAACGATTCGGCATGGTTCAGGGAGAGAATAGGATACATAGTTTGCAGGGCATAATAGGAAGAAGGTGGCTAGCACAACTCTACAAGGATAATGGTAAGTGATAGCAATATAGTAGAAGCTCGCACGACGTTGATTTAAAACGTGCCTCATTCAATTGTCCAAATGATTCTGCAAAAGGCTTGGCACATGTAGGAGATCATGCCATTATGGAATATCTTGACACGTGTTCCATCAAGAATGCCCATTTTAATGAGTTCATAAGGTTGCAAGTAGTTCAACCATGTCCAAAGTAAAACTTTGGATAGGTTGAACATATGACTTAATACGAATGCATAATCACATTCATCACCATAATAATCGTGATTTTAACAAGAGGATCGAATATTTGATAGTTTACGCGTGTGAGTGGGTAAGAGGATAGGGGTAATGGTAGAGTCATGATGACTGAAAAGGTCATAAGGTCATATCGAATCCATATGGAGGTAGAACGAGATCACAAACATACAATCATCATAGGTCGAGATTATTCATAATGGCCTTGTAAAGGTGACTTAATAATCATGGTATGACTCAGCCAATTTTAACTTTTTGCCTAAACATAATGAAGCGAACACCTCAACATGCTTTTAAATCATTAGTGCTTATACTACCACAATTTTTATTCAGATCATCATTTGGAGTTTCATTCAGACCAACATTCGACCCTTCATATGGTCTTGCATATGATTCTTCATATAGATTTTTTTTTGTAAAAACATGCTTTATTCTAGATCGGATTGCTGCTAATTATCCTGAAAACATCTGTCATTTGTCAGAGATAAATAAACTTTTATATAAATAGTCAGAAAAATAAACAATAGAATAATCTTCACAACATACTCTTCCTCCCCCAAACCAAAGACATGGCGTGTCCTCATGCAATACAAGAAAAACTAAGTAGTTTCAAATTAAATTAATGCATAGTTTTATCATGCTGTGATCATTTTTTCACACAACTAGTAAAATGGAAATGATTCAGATATGTACATTTATCAGAAATAACAGTGCTTAGAAAGATCAAGTGAATTATAATAGTATAATTGGAAAATGCCATAGGAAAAACTAGTCATCCATGCCTCATTGTAAGGATGTCTTGTCATATTAAGAATATTTTGAGTTTACTCTAGAGTTTGTGAGATTTTACAGCTATGGGTCCCATTTCTAGGATAATCATATCCTAGGTACTCATTGAATTAGATGGCTGGATCCAATCCCAAATTACAACCATTCTCTAATGACATCAAAACAATTGGCCTACACATGTATTTATATATTGTAATATTATCATTTGTCAATGAACCATGTGCATAGTAGTGCATTAACCAAATCTATTTTACTCGATATTGCCCCACCCTCGAGCAGGCCTGTTCAGTACCTCGACGGGTTTATCTTGGTACCATGCAAGCATAGCCCCACTGCCAGCGATCATGTTCAGTACCCCGATAGGTTTACTTGCATTTACCGAGATTCATTGTTTTAAGATGTTACTTAGCATTGACCCGCTGCCAGCAGTCCTGTTCAGTACCCCGGCGGGTTTGCTTCGTATAATTATTTTGAGTATATGGAAGTCGGTTGGTACTAGAGCGTGATAAGCCTACTAAACACATAATTCAACCTTTAAAGCAATTTTTTTTTACGTAAAATGGCCTTAATTATAGAACATGTCAAAAGAGAATAACTTAAATATGCTCTTTGACCTTCCGGTCTATCTTCTTCATAAGATGATAAGTAATGTTCCCCATAAGTAGAAATTTCACTTACTTCCAAGTTACCACAAAAATGCTTAAGAGACAAGCTTTGATAATAAGTATAGGATGAACTAGTAACTCATAGGTATAGGATAAGAATCTGAAGAATCTGATAATTAGAGTAGGTATTTCAAGCAACAGTCTTATTAAATAAAAAATGTGCATGTCTGAATCAAAATACCATATATAAAAGCATAACAAATCATAGAATTAGTGGTTAAGGATGATATACAAGGGATTCTCCAATTGTACTATAAACTTCATTTTTGATAGAAACCAAAAAGAAAGATATATCATGAATATTTTAAAGCACTACCTCTTTTCAAATAATACTTCATAAGCTGTTGATAGAGATAAAATATTTGTAATCAAACTGCAACACCACTTGTTAGATGATTCGTATTTATTCTTAACAAAACATTTGTTACAGAGAAAACTTCCTATGGATTGGGGTACCACAATAGACAGAGTAACCACAGAAATCAATCCTTTCCCATATGCAAGAGAAATAAAAAATCTAACACTAAAGGATCTCGAAACATACCTTATTCTAGATGGTTGATGTAGATCCTCATTGAGATTTTCCAATCTCGCTTGTATTAGCAATTTGCTCTCTCAACATTCAGCAAACAAGACAAGGATGCTATATAATGGTGTTAGACCTACTCTAGAATATATAATCAATCACATATAAGCATTTAAAAGCATCCATGGATTCAATATTAATTTAAATACACATTATTGGACAGGAAAAGATATTTCTATTAATATAAATAAGAGATTACAATGGTGACAACCTCTGTCGGCACGTCTGCGAACCGGAGAAACTGAGTCCTCCACCTTGGCCTCCACCACTTCAATCCTCCATCTCTCGATAGAAATATCACAAGAAAAGGAAATATTGGGAAGAACACAAAGTGCTCCAAGGGACAAAGGGATGTAGACTCGAGTATAAGCTCCGACAACAATGGACTATAGTTTTCTTGCTCTTCAATTCCTCTTTTTTCAATGTATCCAAAGGGTTCCTTATATAGTGCTTCAATGGGGTAATGGAAGGTCAAATCCAAGTGATCTAAAGGCATATGGAAGGCCAAGAGACAAGTTACTCGTATCCACATCAAGGAAAACTCCAAAACTATTTGTCCTTTTGCACACATCCCGATGTATGTGGGTTTGAGGGTCATATCCGTGTATATACGCGCGAATAGGTTTAAAAGTCGTGTATGGAAAATAATGCGTGTTTTTAGGGATGATATTGGAAACATCAAAGGTACAAAAATGGTCCATGGGGTCCAAAGAGTCTGTAGAGGGATAGGGAAGGCCATAAATGTGTGATCCACCACGTGTGGTAAAATTAGCTGTAATAGATGCCCCCTAATGTGTGAGGTCAGAGGGGTGATACGATGGTGAAAATACAGTACAAGTCCATCCCAGAAGTGGAGTGATGAAGAACCAGCCATCCAACAGTATAATACAATAATCAAGCTTTGCACATGACTGCAAGTACATACAACAGTCCCGGATATATAAGAGTACAATGGACATGAATAGGCATGATACAAAATATGACATGTGTGGTCATCTCCATGTACAATATAGATAGATCAGAATCTCCATGATGAAGATATACAAAGGATCATGATCTCCATGAAAGCTGAAGATATTCAATGGATCAAGATATCCATAATGGCTGAAGATATCTGACATACACTGGAATAAAGTCACGAGAGCTGAAATCTCATGAACATTGGCAGGATCAAGGAGGTAGCATATATGAAATTCCACCAATATGGAAGGTCTTCTACACAATCCGCTACGAGTACATGTCCTACTATGTGAATAGAGGTGTCGAGGTCGAACATAATAGTCCATCATCTGATTACCGATCATTGATGTATACCATTAACAGACGCGAGACCACCCACCGATAATGAAAATGGGAATCAAGGTACTAGAGTGCGAACTAAAAAGTGTGAATAAATGTGTTGAGTCGAACACTTGAAAGAATCCATCGATCAGGGGACATTGATGTATTCCCAAAAACTGTCGATGGTGAGAGAACCTACCACTGATGACTGCAAGTCTCAAGGCACTCAAAATGACTCTAGAATCCTATCCCAGAATAAATGATATGAAGTCAATGGGATGAAATCCGCTAGAAGGAGGGAATTAAGGCATCCCTCATCATCCAACACGAGGTACTCAGCAAAGCTGTATAATGTGGAAGGACTCGATCATAATGTGCACGAACTAGTATCAATACTGGGAATGGCCGACATGCAAAGTCAGAAGAACTGAGGAATGGCCGACTCAGGTTTCAAATTCCTTCGAACAAGAGCATAAAGACGAATGGTGATTGAATGTCGGCAAAATAGACTCAATATACAAAACTGGGACATCTCTACGACACAGGAGGCATCGACAGAGTCTCCATAGGGGTTGGAAGCTTAACCATCCGATTGAGATAAACTCAAAGAAACGAGTACAGCTCCTAAAGTCAAAATATTAACCCAACCAACTGATGTGATATACAATGCTTTGTTTGAAGGTGACACAACTCGACTGCTGCCAAAGATAACATCTTTTCCTGTCCGGCTTTTTGGTTTTTTGATTTTTTTTTGGACTTTTTCAAATATTTTAAAAAGCTTGAAAAAAAATAAAAGTGCTTTATAGTTACAAACTAGGAGGAGACAAGTGTCAAGGGGCAAACAAACTAGTTGCAAGCAGTGGAATGTACCTATGCTCAATGCAAGGAAACATGTGTAGGATAACGACACTCGGGGAAAAGTCCCCTCCTGGTAAAAAATGGGGAATCAAGCTGCAAAAGATATGTAAAATGGATCTGCTTGGCTAGACATGAGACAAGCACGGGCTATATAGCTGATAATCAAAGTTAGGGAAGCTAGCCTAAGGCTCAATAAGGCAAGAAAAACTCATGATAATGCAATTACAACTTGACATAAGGGAGTCCTGGGAAAAAGGCCAACAAAAAGATCAAGAGGAGTATAAGGCTCTTGCGCAAAGTCATGGCAATACTATACAAATGACTCCCACACCCTAAAGGAAAAATGTTGGCATGGGCACCAAATGCAAAACATGAGCTAACTAGGGCACCCATGTATGGTCAAGCTCTACCATTCACATCATGTCACTTCTAAAAGCAACAAGGAGGTTCCGTGACAAGATAGAATGGGTTCGTACCTAAGGTTATAATGAAACGGTCATAAGGACATGTAAATTGAAAATGGATGTGAAACCTAACCTATATGCTAGTTTAGACATAATACCTAAAATCGGCACGAACGGGTCAAAACCACGGTTAAATGACGCTCAAAATGGACTCCTACATCATCAAATTAGTCCAAAACGGTCCAAAATGGTCAGAAATGATAAAAAACTATAGAAAGTGGGTAAAAAATTTCAAAAAATTTCAAAAATTTCTATAAATAGTAAAAAATTCAAAAAATCCATATCATTTGAAATTTTTACCCATTTGAGCTCAAAACTTCCAACGTGAATTCTGGGAGCATCGTCCGACGAAATTCGACATTGTTTATTCCAGGTAACTCCTCATGTCCTCCTCTTCCCATTTCATGCAATTTTTTTAAGTTTCCATGGTAAATTTTATTTATAGGCCAATCTAAAGTAGGCATTTTGGCCCACAGAGACATCGGGTTTTTTTTCGCGTATAGGGCTAGCCATACGTGGAAAAACCTCCCAAAATCGCGTACATATGCGGCTGTTTTGCAAATAGTCGTGTATGCGGCTGTGAATAAGGATTTTTAAGGTAAACAATGACCAAAAATCATGTTTTATGTGCAGGATGGTTCTAGAATGGAGGGAGAGGGAACATGGTGATGTAGAAGAGGCTATTCAAGGTGACTTAATGGCCCAACAATCTCTACATGCATGTGGTTTGTATAAGTTTTGGTGTCTTGGCAGCCTGAGGGCCAAACCAAGACTCCTGCAGATGCTAGTGGATTACTGGGATCCAGACTCAGAGTCTTTTCACATTGATGGGATGTCTCTTAGTATAGATATTGAGGACATATATTTTATTACTGGATTATCCCGATGAGGAGATGTGGTAAACCTACGATATCGCGGGCTCAGAGGTGTCCTGACTATTGATGAGTACATTGCGGTGTATTGCTTTCTGGACACGAAAAAGGTTGGTAGTCAAATCCCGACAAACTCGATCCAGGTGCTGGGACTGAAGGCCATACTATTAGCACTCGACAGGATAGTCGGTCTAGCTTCACTCCACCAGGCCTCACGACCATTGACGTTCTATGCAGTGGAGTGTATGAGACCCACAGTGTACGACTGGAGCACTGCGCTGTTGAGTAACATGAAACAACAGCTCAGTGACTGCAAGATGGGTAGGGTGAGAAACTTCGACTTCGGTAACATACTGAGCGCATTCCTCTTTGAGCGTGTACCGGGGCTAAGCCCTAGAGTGGACATTCCTCCACACGGAGTTCAAGGTTCGGCCCAACAACGTTGGGAAAATGTTATGCGCAGACTGGGCAGAGGTAGGGTGGATAACCCCTACCCAACAAACTTCTTTCCATGGTGGCAACAGTAAATCATTGCCATCGATGACTACCCCTATGTAGGGATAGATTTTCGGGTAGATACAGACATGCCCCTACCACCAGGAGCGGCATATGGAAACATAGGTAACGAATCCCAAACCCTATTTTTAAGTTTTTTGAATTATTAATTTTTTTGTGTTTTTTGATATATTAACTCAAAAGACATGTTTTGGTGTGACGACACATAGTGACAGTCTGTCATGTGTATGCATATGTTGGATCACAGTGACTTGACATTTTCCCTTGTCATAGATGGAGTGGAAGAGGAGACGACATCATGGGTGCGGATGCGGAGTGGATACTCCAAAGCATCCACACAAACTTTGTACACTTGACACACAGGGTACCCATGGCGCAAGTCGAGGACTTACCTGAGGCCATGCAGCACTAGGTGGTTGGTGTACCACAGGCATGGATTCGATTATTTTGATGGCTAGCTAGAGCCGTGGTGTGCTACCACGATTAGAACCCCCCTCCTCCTCAGGCTTAGAGACCCGAGAGTGTTTCATTTTTGTACTACCATGTATTATGTTTTGGTGGATCAGAAGCCCCAATTTTGTATTATGATGTCACATATTGGATGTTTAATGAAAAACTTTTATGATGATCGATTTTATTTATTTACATGTGTGTAAAAATGTATGTTTGTGATATGCTTATGGTCTATGAAACAAACGCCAATCTAACACATAGTTAGCATATGAGTCAGCAATTTGATTAAAAATTCTTAAAACATGTATGTATGTTATGTTTCCAAATTTTCATTCTACCAATCTCACACGTAAGAATATTCATAATAATGTCGGATCCCTAATACGATACAAGCCATTAAGTTGTGAAATGACTAACTACGAATCAAGATGTACCTCAAGAGAGAGAACACCATGTGAAATGGAATCCCACAATAACTCTATAACGACACTATATTCAGCAACATTGTTTGAACAAGGTCATAAACATACGCCTCTTGAGGACAATACTTGATCCATAGGAGTATAAATCACCCAAGCAGCAAAAGCTGAGTTTTGAGTGTGACGACTATTACCATCAGCAAATCCTATGTAAGTGGAAGACTCCATCAACATCTGCCATAAGAAATGAAAGCTAATCAACAAACCTGATCACCATAAGAAACCTAACTATGCAAAAAACTGTACAATAATATACAACAATCAGCCTTGGCTAAAGATCATGCATAATATTTTTTAAGATAGAGCCCATTTCTAGGCTCTGCTAAGGTTGTCCCTTCATAATCTACCAGCTCATAGGCGCTCTTCTCTAACACACGTTTGACTACGTAAGGACCATGCCACATGGGATTAAAATTCCCTTCCCCCAAGGGTTCCTTAGCTTGGTCCCACAAAAGGACCAAATCACCTTCACTAAACCTCCTTGTATGGATAGACTTATCATATTGGACCTTAACATGACGCTTATTTACTTCTAGAGCCACTAAGGCATCCCAATGCTACTCTAAGTGGACCAAACGTTCCTCCAATGTGGAAGTGTCTGGTAAAACCTCTATAGCTAGCTTCAACGAAGGGATTTCGCATTCAACCGGTAAGACAGACTCCACCCCTTGTACGATTTGATATGGAGAGAAACCGGTGGCAGTCTTAACCGTAGTTCTATAGGCCCACAAAGTAGGATATAACATGATATGCCAATTCATCTTGCTTTGTGCGATGGTTCGTTGGAGAATAGGATTAAGTGATTTATTCACTGCTTCAACCTATCCATTCACCTGAGGGTAATAAGAAGAGGAGTGCTCCTGCTTATACCCTAACTTCGAAGCCAACTCTTCCATCATTTTATTCTGAAAGTGCCTACCATGGTCAGTGATAATATCATTTGGAATGCTAAACCGAGTAATAATTTGGTTGAAAACAAAATGCGCGGCTGTCTCACCGTCGGATTTAATTGTGGACATGCTCATGGAGCTCCTCATCCTCCTGAACCAAAACCATAGAAATCGTCTCCATGGATGCGTCCACATAAATAAAAAAATCATGGCTACAGTCAGGTGGACTAAGCACGGGGGCCGATGCTAAAGCTCGCTTAAGAGCATCAAAGGACTCTTGGGCTTGCTCATCCTAGCAAAAGTAGTGTCCTTCTTTAAAAGACGCATAAAGCCTTTAGTCAAATTGGAAAAATTAACCATGAATCTCCGCAAGAAATTTGCCATGCCTTTCAAACACTGAAGATGTCTAATATTATGCAGGGGAGACAATTGAAGTATTGCATCAACCTTTAAGGGATCAACTCTTATACCCTCCTTGGTTACAATGAACCCTAGCAAGCGACCAATAGTAACACAAAAGATGCAATTATGAGGATTTAACCTAACCTGGTAATGGAGACATCTTTCGAATACTAATCTCAAATGGTATGAATGATGCACTCTCAGATGAGAATGAGCAGCAAGATCATCTAAATACACTTGGATAATTATTTTGAAATCATGAAAAATTAAGGTCATAGCCCACTGAAATGTGGCTTTGGCGTTTTTGAGACCGAAAGGCATCTTCTGATATGCAAACGTATCCCAAGGACAAATAAATGCAGTTTTATGTTGATCCTTAGGTTTGATCTGAATCTGATTATATCTGAAAAAATCGTCCATGAAGGAGAATACCTCGCTTCCCGCACACTCATCTAAAATATGATCAATAAATGGTGTGGGAAAATTACCCTTAGGACAAGCATGATTCAAATCATGGAAATCAGTGCATATACAGATCACTCCCTGCTTCTTATCAACCGGAACAGGATTTGAAACCCACTCCATCAAGGAAACGAGACAGATAAAACTGGCTTTTAACAACTTCTCTATCTTAGCCTTAATAGCGGGTGCTTTTCTAGGATTCACTGCATGCAAATGTTGTCGAACGGGCTTCGCATTCGGATAGGTCTTAATCTCATGTTCGATAATACAAGGGTTGATACCTGGCATTTCTTCGTATGACCAATCGAAGATGTCACGAAAATATTTAAATAGCTCAGTATACTCCTTGATTTCATCAGGGGAACAATCTGCCCCAATGTAGACATTCTCAACTTTTCCAGGATCGTGAGAAATATTGATAGGAATAGTAGGTGATAAATTTGCCATGTTCCCATCAACCATCTGACCAGGAGAGATTAATGGAACCACGGGACTACCAATCTTCTCGCTAAGAATCTCCCTAAAGTCCTCATGCTCCATACGGTTAAGCTCGGGAAGAAAATATGATCTATGATGTAACTCTTCCCAAGGTGGCAGAACCCCAGACATGGCCTCAGTAATGGATTCATCTGATGGAAAAAAATCATCAAGGAAATCATGTGCATGAGAGGACTCAACTTCCCATGTAGGCATCACATACGGGTCCTCCTCCTCCATCCACGAAGAGGAAGGACTAGGCTCTGCAACACAATCAAGATTCACTTGATATGCTATCATTGATGCAGCCAACAGCACATCTGTTTCGACAGGTCTATTTGAAGGACTCAGTGAAGGAAGAATCCAAGGATCTTTCTTATGGGTAGTGCGAAAATACATCAAATTAAATGAAGACGAAGCCCCACCAAAACTAGATCCGATCATAAGAACGGTGCAGGACAACTAAAGGTCCCCATAAGAGATGGATACATCTTGACACCCACACTCCCAGTTGTTGGTTGAGAATGATCAATAATCGGGATAGAAGCTCTTGATGATGCACTAACACTCAGATTATGGAATGATGTCTGATCAATCGTAACTATATTCCCATTAAATGGAAAGAATACTACTCAAAAGAGAGAAGAGGCTATAGCTTGCATACTATACATCCAATTCTTACCCAGCAAAAGATTGTAGTCAAGGGGCGCATCAACCACCTCGACCTCGATCATGACGGTCTTCCCTCCCAATTGGACCTTAAGAGAAAGAAGAATCCCGTGCGGCCGAAATGATCTACCATCAAAGGAAGTCCACATAGTAGCGGATTGAGACAACTCGGGAGAACCCAAACCCTTCCAACATGACAAAGACATCATGAAAGAAGCAACGCCTTCATCAATCACAGTGTGTTTGACAGTCATATTAAGACATTCTACATGAATCAAAAGAGACACATAGTAAGGAAAATGAGGCTGTAGTCCCATGGTTTCAAATTTGATAATGGAAGAAGATTTATCATCATTAACCCCAAGAGCAGAAATTAAGGCTTTCCTTTGCGGACGAAAAACTTGAAGTACTTCAAGCATGGAGATCGCACAAGGAGTTTGGCCCAAATCCTCAAAAATAGAATAGTTCTGGGTAGCTCAGGAATTAGGATTGTGCCCCGAATGCTTTAGGATTCCCTTAGGAATGAGAGGCGCAATTTCAGGTTTATCCATAGGGTTTTCAATACGCAAAGGGCTCTTGGGTGGAGCAAGTTATTTTCCAAGCTCTGGTTGTGACAAACCATAATATTTCGCATGAGTCACAACCTTAGTAGCACGTACCATGTTGATGCAACCATGACCAATATTGGCTTCCAACAGATTTTGATCTCCACCCGATGCACAATGAGGATCATTGGCCCTCGAGTTCATATTTTGATTATGGGGTAAATTATTAGTTAGCACAGCTAGGCCCTGTGCTATGAATCTCGAGACATATTCCATATGAGGGCATAAGTGAGTGAGGTGGTCCTCCTTACACAATTTGCAAGGAAACTTTACCTTAAGTTTAGACTGTTTGTCCCCCCCAGCATGGCAGGTGTTCTTGTCATTAAAATTAGCATTTTCATTCTTGTTCCCACCCTTACGATTATTTTTACCCTTTTTCTTTTTCCTTCTGGGCTGTTGGTTTCCCTTCTAGTTCGACGATTACACGGAAAGTACACTCACCATTTGGGTGGGTTGAGACAAAGTCGTGGCTTGTCCCATAGCGGATTGATTAATAAAAAATTGGCTCACTTGATCCACAACTGAATCTACAGGTTTGGCACTTGTACAACCCATGATGCCATCGGCATGTGGTCCAGGCTTGCTCTTGGGATCGAAACTAGAACATGAAGCGTTAGGTATAATCTCATACAAAATTCCGGATTGAGCTTAGATCAAATCCAACTCTTGTGCCTTAAAGATTGCTTGTTCCTCATTTTGGAGTCTGGATGTAGAAACATCTTTCACGATGTAAGGTAACAATGACTTAAGGAACCACTCAAGGAGAAATTTTGGTGGTATAAAGGCTTTAATCAACCTCTTCCATCTACGCCACCCTTGAATATGATGTGAGATATGTGTGGCTTTGTCTTGTAGAAATGTCGACAAAGAGTTTTGTACCAACGTCGTAACGCACGGGTAGCTGAAAGTGATTGAGGAAAGTCATGGCAAGGTCATTGAATAAAATGAATGCCCCTTTTGGTAACTCTATATACCATTTTGCTGCAGGCCCGGTGAGGGTGCATTGAAATAGCCTTACGAATTGAGTCATCATGTAAGGAATTGGAAGAGTACCAAAGGTGAAAAGCAGTGACATGCTCACTAGGATCTTCTCCTGCTTTTCCCTCAAACTTGGGAATGTCTAAAGGAAGCTTGTTCTAGACGGCCAGCTAGGCCGGGTCATGACATACCAAATTGTTCATAAGTCTTGATAAGTTAGTTAAGTTCAACATTGTGAGGAAAGGGATCCTAGGTTGATCGAGTCTATGCCACACTCCCTGATAGTTCTGGTTCATATAAGGCTAATTGCTATAAATACCATGGCCTTGTCCATAATATCCTCCTCCCATTTGAATCATGTAGGGCTGCATGGAAGCATTATGATGTGGTGTATCTTGACTATGCAGTACTACAAAGCCATAATTGGAAGAGTAAGCAGGTTGTTGATACCCATACCCATAGGGTTGATAGTTCTGTCCATACTGCGGTCCATGAGAAGCTCCATAAGGTGTCCCATGGGATGTCCCATGAGAAGCTCCATAGTTAGGGATATGGGGAAATCCTTGTGATGGACCATGAGACGATCCAGAAACAGGAATATGACCTCCCAAGACAATAGGAGGTACTTGACTCTGAGATACTAGTGTGCGAGCAGTTGCAGTATGAACATGGCTAGTAGCGATATTTCGGGCCGAAGGACCACGCGAATGAGGGGGAGGAAGGGTTGTCAAAAATGCATTCGAAGGAGTAGGGTTTGAGGATGAAGGGACATGTGAAGGGATGTAAGTGGCATTCCCTATGGTCACTTGTCTCGGTCCTGGTATCCGCATATGACTACTAACACTAGGTATAGGACAGACATGTGAGGTAGCTTCTACCACCGGGATGGTAGGTGCAATGTGACTAGTGCTCCCAAATCTCTCCACATGGAAAGGAATACGAGTGCCCCCAGGCGTAGTGCTAGGTTCAACTTTTGACTCAGCATGATGTGCTGGATCGTGTGTAGGGATATCAGGCATGCCATAATGAACATGACTAGTGCTTGTGGGTTCATGATGAGTCTCGTCGCCTAGAAACCAATACCAACAACCTGTGAATGAGGGATCATAACCAGAATGTGAAGGTATTTCTGGTGAAGGATCATATACGGGAGTAGAATCTGCATCCCCAACCTCGTGAGGTGGAGAAGACATTTCAAGAATCTCATCCTCATGATCTCCCATTGTGTGTGAATCAACGTGAGAAGTAGTCTGCCCAGACTGTCTGTTTCTCTCTCCCAAAGGAGGAGGAGACGTGGAAGGTGAAAGTCCTACTAAATAATGAGAACAACGAAGTGCTGGGACTGAATCCACAATGACTCAAAAATGAAAAAACTCGATCTAATTATGCAAACCCTAGGCAAACTAGTGTACACAGAGCATACACCTATAAAATGTAAAGCCAAATCACAAGCAAACAAGGGAAGGATATGTGAGCTCCCGAATGAAGCAAGTATGTCTTGCCTAGGAGAGGTTTGAGATTCCCATACAGAACAAGCGGAGGTTCATAACCAATTATAGTGGCCCTCAGCTTCAACGCATATAGAGACTATGCTGTCCGACCTATACCTGGCCAAGACATCTACAGAATAACCTCTGTGAAGTACCCCCTCAATAACCTAGGTAAGGAAACTAAGGTCACCTCAATATAATCAATGCTCAGGAGGATAGTCGCAGGAGGGATTGACCGTATCGGAAGGGTAGCAAATCCTAAAACTCTTGAAAGAGCCCCCAGATATGAATACAATCCTAGAAATATATTCGGTGCTACTCAATTATGACCAGGGGTCATCCCAATCAATAACCGCTCACACTGCCTCTTGCTTAACTCCCTTGTAAGAGGAGGATCCTGAGAAACACTAATTATATAAAGGAATTTTACACTCTCACTTAGATAGACACATAAATGTTTCGTTTAAGTGGTCTTGGAGAATTTACTCACAATGAAGTATTCCAAGACCCTAAAACCTAATCTTGTTGGTGCACCCTATAAAAGAAAAGAGTGTAATTCATTTTATTATGCATTGATTTTAATTGGCTTATTACTCAAAAGGGCAAATGGTCGTGCAACTAATGATGTTATGACGCAACAAGAAGTAAAATGCACACCTAAAAATCAATGCAAATGCACTGTGTCGAATGAAAAACGAGGTATTCTACTACCTGAAGTGCAAAATTTTCCTTCAAATGAATATAAAATCATTCCTATACGAAAATATGACTAACACTTCTCCAAGCAAACCTAATGCAAGAACCATGCAAAATGCAAAATGCAACAATGCATAATGATGCAAAAAGCAAATGTTTTTTGTATTTTTTGAATTAAAATGAGATAATAAAGAAAAAGTATGACTCTATAACCCCCAAACTCTGTAATCACTATCAGACAACACCCAAGCAAAGCACTAAGGTAAAAGAGACCTAATGCACTAATCCCAAAACAAAAAATAGAAAATGAAATGACAAGAACATTTTCAAAAAATTCAAACTAAAAAGCATCTTTGGTCAGAAATAGAGGCATGTACAGGCTACAGAAGCATCCAAGAAGACTCAGCAATCATCCAAAATCACCCAACAACACTTAATCTTCCCCAAAAAGGCAAAATCCAGGGCATGCATGAGTGTGTGCAGAAAACTCGCGTATATACGAGGATATTCCAATAAAAACTGTGTGTACACACGACTGTGAAGACAAAACTCGCGTACAGGAAGAAAAAAGAGATAAAAAATAAGGTAAAAAGACAAGCTGAGACAAAATTTAATCCTATCATACACTACTAGGTAAACATGCCCCCAGACCCGACTCAGAAACAGAGAAATCAGAGCAATTCAAGAACATTGAATGCTGATAAAACCCCCAAAGGAAATGAATAGGAACTACCCAGTATGGTCGCCAATTCTGTTATGGAGAAAACGTTTTATGGCTTGGGGTACCACAATAGACAGAGTAACCGCAGAAATCAATCCTTTCCCATATGCAAGAGAAATAAAAGATCTAACACTAAAGGATCTTGAAACATACCTTATTCCGGATGGTTGATGTAGATCCCCGTTGAGCTTTTCCAATCTTGCTTGTATTAGCAATTTTCTCTCTCAACATTTAGCAAACAAGACAAGCATGCTATATAATGGTGTTATACCTACTCTAGAATATATAATCAATAACATATAAGCATTTAAAATCATCCATGCATTCAATATTCATTTAAATACACATTATTGGACAGGAAAGATATTTCTATTAATATAAATCAGAGATTACAATGGTGACAACCTCTGTCAGCACGTCTGCGAATTGGAGAAACTGAGTCCTCCACCACTTCAATCCTCCATCTCTCGATTAACAAGCTCACAAGCAAAGGAAATCTTGGGAAGAACACAAATTGCTCCAAGGGACAAAGGGATGCAGACTCAAGTATAAGCTCCAACAACAATGGACTATAGTTTTCTTGCTCTTCAATTCCTCTCTTTTCAATGTATCCAAAGGGTTCCTTATATACTACTTTAATGGGGTAATGGAAGGTCAAATATGAGCCATCTAAAGGCATATGGAAGGCCAAGAGACAAGTGACTCAGATCCACATCAAGGAAAACTCCAAAAATATTTGACCTTTTGCACACATCCCGATGTACGTGGGTTTGAGGGTCATATCCGTGTATATACGCGAGAATAGGTTTAAAAGTCGCGTATGGAAAATAATGCATGTTTTTAGGGATGAGCTTGGAAACATAAAAGGTACAAAAATGGTCCATGGGGTCCAAAGAGTCTGGAGAGGGATAGTGAAGGCCATAAATGTGTGATCCACCATGTGTGGTAATATCAACTGTAACAACATCTACAAAATTCATAAGAAAAAGGAAAAAGATCCTTTCCACTTTAATTTGAAAAATCTGCAAAAAATGATCATAAGGATGAAAATGCAGTTAATTTGTAAGAAATGACTCTTACTTATTCAGGTGAACACAAACATATTTACATATATACAAGTAATGACAAACCAAAATAACGTTAAGGATCAGGAGGAGGATGAATGATTTCCTCTTCAACGAATTCCATCTCCTTTTGCTGCAAGACATTTTGTATGAAATCCTGTTTAGATATGGGTTGATGGTAAAGTCTAAGTCTGTGTCCATTTACTACAAAGGAAATTTGTGAATCATCAATTGTCTTAATTTCTACCAATCCATTATCGAAAGTTGTAACTACTTCATATGGACCCATCCAACGAGTAGTTAATTTTCCTTTAAAATTTTTGTATCTTGAATCAAATAGCAATGCCCAATCTCCAGTGTTAAATTTTTTTTTCTTTATAAATTTATCATACCATTTCTTCTGTTGGTTCTATATTAACATTGTTCTTTGGAGTGCATCCTGTCTAATTTCATCTAACTCATTAAACTGTAACAATCGTTGTTTCTGTGCTTCATCCAATTCATGCCTAACTGTGCTGCCATACAAAATGTTTTAACTTGAAATTCGATAAGTAAAAGGACTTGTTTTCCATACACCAACTCATAGGGGGTATGTTCAGTAGTGTTTCTCCATGTTATCTTATAGGCCCACAAAGCCTCCCGGAGTCTATCTGCCCAATCCTTATGTTGTAAGTGAATGGTTTTGGTCAATATGGCTTCTAATACTTTATTGGTTGATTCTATCTACCCATTAGCCTAGGGATGATAAGGTGAGGATTTACAGTGTCGAATACCATACTTCATGGCTAGTTCTTTCATTAACCTAGAAGTAAATTGAGAGCCTTGATCTGTGACAATTTCTCTAGGTACACCAAATCGAGTGAATATTTCTTCATATATGAATTCTACTACTGATTTCTTTGTGGCCCTAAACAAAGCTTTAGCTTCTACCCACTTAGTAACATAGTCTGTGCAAAATAGGATATACTTATTTTTACCAAACATGAGGGAAAAAGGTCCTACAAAATCTAGAGCCCATTTCTCAAATGGCTCTATTATGACCTGAGGCTATAAGGGAATTTGATCAGAAGATGTAGGTCTACCCATTCTTTGGCAACTATCACATCCTTTAACATATTTGGTAGCATCCTTAAAAATACTCGTCCAGTAATAACCAGAATGCAACACTTTGTATGTTGTCTGTTTATCAGAAAAATGTCCTCCACATACTCTATCATGGCATGCATGGAGGATATCTATCGTTTCATCTTCTCGTACGCATAATCTAATAATAAGATCTGGGCCAATACGAAAGAGATCATTATCAACCCAAGAATAATTAGAGCTTTGTACTATAATACAATGCTTCTCGGGTGGGGACAAGTGATTTAGTAATTTCCCAGTTGCTAAATAATTGGCAATATATGCAAACTAAGGGGTTTGAATATATACAACAAATAGATGTTCATCAATAAAAGTGTCGTCAATGGGTTTAGTACTGTCTTCATGTTGAATATGGGAAATGAAATCTGCTACTAAATTCTTTTTACAAGGTCTCTCAACGATAGTAATGTTAAGTTCTTGTAATAAAAGAAGTCACCGAGTCACCCTACCATTAGTAATTGTTTTATTCATTAAAAATATGATGGCAGAGTGATCCATATGCACAAAAAATTTGTACCCTATAATGTAACGGTGAAATTTATTAATAGAATAGACTACTGCCAAAAAAAAATTTCATTAATGTTATAATTTAGCTCGGCAAGGGTCAAATTCTTGCTAATAAAATAAATGGCATAAGGTGATTGGCCTCATTTTTGGCCTAGGACTCCTCCTATGGCCTTATCAGAAGCATCAGTGGATATATAAAAGGGAAGGGACCAGTCGGGACCCCTCAATATTGGTGCCACTGATAATTTAGCTTTTAAGACTTCGAAAGCACTTTGACAAGAATGTGTCCATTGGAATTATACATCCTTTGTAAGAAATTTAAACATTGGTGTAGCTATTTTAGTAAAATTATCAATAAAACAACGATAATACCCTGCATGACCTAGAAAGCTTCTCATCTCTTTCTGAGTTTTTGGAGAAGGAAGGCCAATAATTACTTCAATTTTCATGGGATCCACCTTGATTCCTTGGGAGGAAACATGATGTCCTAAGACTATACCTTCTGTTAACAACATTTTACACTTTTCATGACTAAGGGCTAGGTTTGTTTCTTGACATCGAATCAGAACCTTCTCAAGGTTGTCAAGGGATTCCTGAAAGTTATTACAATAGGCTGTAAAGTCATCCATGTACACCTCTACACAGTTGTGTATAAGATCAGCAAATATTCCTAAAACTGCACGCTGAAAAGTGGCAGGTGCATTACATAAGCCAAATGGAAAAACTCGATAGGCGTATGTTCCCCAAGGGCATGTAAAAGTGGTCTTATCTTGATGCTCAAGTGATATTAAAATATGATTATATCCACTATAACCATCAAGAAAGGAAAAGTATTGTTTTCCTGACAGGGTATCTAACACTTGATCAATAAAGGGCAAAGGAAAATAGTCTTTAAGAGTGGCCTTATTTAACTCTCTGAAATCAACACAAATACGCCACTTCTTTGTGACTTTTTTTGGGACTACCACTAGAGGGGACACCCATTTATTGTCGGAGATAGGATAGATGAAACCAGCATTGAGAAGTTTTTGTAACTCCTCTTTTACTATATCTTTTAGAGCATGATTAATCCTCCTCTAAGGCTATCTCACAAGAGGAATGGTTGGATCCTTGTAGATATGGTGAATACATGTGTCAAAGTGTATACCTTTCATGTCAGTGTATTCCCATGCAAATGTTCCAGATTGGTTTTTAAGGACCTTAAGCAATTTTTCTTGTTGACTCTCGGTTAACCCTGCATTTATGTGTAAAACCTTTCCAGGGCTTACTTCACAAGGTACAATATAAGACCCTATGTGTTATTCAATTGCAAAGACACACGGTGTTTCTACAAACGTTGAGAGGGCCATATTTTCTTGAAACTCATCTCCCAAGATCTGATCGAGTTGGGTAAAATACTACGGAAAATATATACAAGTTGTGGAAGAGACAAACTGGTTTAATACATTCTTAGTAGTTTGCTCCTGAAGTGCCCAGGAGTAGTCACTAGAAAAGAAGAGATCTTCAATATTTTCATCCCCAAAGGGGCAATCTAACCACCACAATGTTTTAGTCACAAGTTGTGTTGGGGGATATAAAATAAGCCTCTGTGTAGACAACCCATTTGAAATGGTCATTTCCCCATCCCTACATCCGATAAAGGCATTAGTAGTAGCTAACCATGGTCTCCCTAAGATAATAGGAAGTCCTCTGGAAGGGTCCTTTGATTCTATGACCATAAAGTCAACAAGGTATTCCCATGAAGCTACTGATACAATAATGTCGTCCAAGAATCTAGTAGGTTTTACCATAGTACGATCTGCTAGTTCTAGGATTGAAGGGGTAGGTCGAAGAAACTGTCCCAACTGTAAAAATTCTAAAACTACGGTGGTCATCATATTGATGGCAGATCCTAAATCGATAACTGTATTTTCTATGGCTGTATTATTTACAATTACAGTTTCTACTGGGACCCCAGGATTTGTATATTTCGCAATCTGAGATTGGTCTATCATACATTCAAACATCTCTCCTATAACATTAATTGTGAGGGGGCATTGTTGCTTATTTCTTGGGTGCTTAATGCATAGTTCCTTTATTACCTTGCTGTAAATTGATATATCCTTAATAGCCTGTAATAAAGGAATTTTGACACATATATTCTTTAACTCATTCATAATGTCATACTCAAGAAAAATTATAGGTTTTTCCATTGCTAGTCTTTCTGGAAACGGAGGAATCCTTTGTTCCTAAATGGGTTCTTGTTGAGGATGGGTATGCATTGGAATCTTTGGAATATACACATCCTGTTGAATAGCATCATCCATGGCTTCATTTGAATCTTCTTCATCATTCTCTTCACGAATGATGACTGATGACTTGGGTCTGTCATTTACAACTCTTCAAGATCGTAATTGTATCTCATGTATAGGTACAGTCGAAATAATGTAGGATGGAAGAGTTTGCAACTCAATGCTATTAAGAGCTTGAGTTGGCCTATTATTTGGATTAGGTATCGGTTGTGCAAGTAAAAATGTCTATAGTGGAGGATTTGTATTTTGAAAGTGATGAGGTTGTTGTGTAATAAGGGGAACTGGAGGTACAAGCCCTGGTAAAAATTGTTGGGCATTAGCTGAGTGCTAAGGATACGGGTGATTAGGTGTAAAGACAGGTGGTGGTTGGGGGTAATATTTCCCCCTCCACCCTTGTGGCCAATACTGTTGCTAAGTAAAATGAGGAGGAGGATACTGGGGTGGATACTGCTGCCAACTTGTAGTGTTCCACCATTGAGGTGGTTGGTAAGGTTGGTAATAAAGTGGAGGTTGTGGTGACAAATTCAGATATGGTGGTGAATCCCTTGGTTTCCAAGGAGGCCTCTTGGATGTTTCACCCACATCCCCACTCTTATATATGGCTTGTAAATTTCGTAACGAGGGAAAATCGTCTGTTGGATTCTCTTCCGTACAAATGTGACATATAGAGATGTTATTTAATGGTAATTCTCATTAAGGATATTTAGTCCTGCATCTTGGATAGAAAATACTCATCACTGGTCATTCCTCATCTTGCATTTTCCTAGATTGTAACACATCTAGTTGGGAACCCATTTCTCCTAAAATATTAGTTTTAAAATTTTCCAATAGGTGTCCTAGTTCCATCCTTGTAACTCCTCCTGAACTGGGAGTATTTCCTTTTAGATTTCTATTATAAGGCTCCTGGAGAGTTCTCTCGACTTTTCCTCTACTTCTGGAGTAATTTCTACATATCTCCCTGATTTGTGCAAAAGGTTTATGAGAGATATCATCGGATTCCATGAGATTAAAGTTTTCTACCATGTCTTCTAAAATACCCTTAAGGAAGAGTGTTCATATTGCTTCTTCTTGAAGGTCATTATGTTTAGATTTGTTAAATGTATAGATAAATATTTTGAGATAATATTCCAAGCTCTTGTCTTCAAGTTGTTGTATCTTAAAGATGTCGTTTCGAGAGTCTCTTGGTTTGCAATATTCTTGGTATTTCCATAAGAATGTAGTTTTCATATCTTCCCAAGTCCTGATACTAGATTCTCCTAATCCCATGAACCATCTTAAGGAAGATTATTTCAGTGTAGTTGGAAAAAGTTTTAATTTATGGGAATCTTGTAGATAGTTATAACTTTTAAAGAGGATGTCAAACTCAAACAAAAATGTGTCTGGATCTTCATTATTTTTTCCATAAAAAAGTAGTCAAGGAGGAAGGAGGGATGTTATTCATATTTATATCTTGTGTAGTGTCTAAAATAGGGAACCCAAAGGTAGTCTCAGTTCAATTTTCTCCTTCTCCTTCATCATTTCTAACCTTGTCATTATCTTCAATCTCTCCCCGTCGCTCTATGTAGGCTTGATTCCTAAAGAGTGTGAACCTAGGAGGCTCCTTTCGAGGTGATAATGGGTCGTCCCAACGGTCTTTTTCGGGGGAGATCTTCCTATGATCTTCCTATGATTTTATTAGATTCTATAGGAATGGTAGGTGTTACTGTGGAAGTTTCTATCTGTGAAATAACTAGATTTGTTGAGCTTCCAAAGAGGGCTTGTACCTGGGCAGGATCAATGAAGTAAAAAAAAGTTAGGATCCTCTACTAATGAGAAAGTTGTATTGTTATGTTTCTGCACCAGTGGAGGGTTGAGGGTTTCTGAAGGTTGACCCTCTGGAATTTATTCAGCAATGTGATCCTTATAACTTCTCGTCGGGATTTCTTCCCTGTCTATGGTTTCTCCTATAAAATTTTTAGGTATCCAAGAAGAACTACTTCCTATGTGGTTTTTTCGATACCTTTCCGCAGATTTAGTGGTTGGGGTATTTCATCCCCCGTAAAGGTTAGTAGGGATTTTAATAAGTTTTTGAGAATTGGCTCTAACGTATCTACCCTTAGAATCTCTAGGTTTGTTCATGAAAAACTAAACTAAAAGGAAACCTATGATACTAATACCACTACTACTGGATTTTGGGGCGCCTGTTATAACAGATGCGCCAGTTCTTACCTCTCGTCTTACTGCTCCCCCACCAACAACCTATTACTAAAATTCATAAGGGAATTATACTTAATCTACCTTACTGAACAACTCCCTGACAACAACGCCAAAAATGTTGGGTGTTATAATGACTTAAATAATCCACCTAATATTTAATTATTGATCGAGGTTGGTAAACTTCGAGTTGACACAAAGTATATGTGAAGGTAAAGGGGTTCCTAGGGTGTCGTAAAAATAATTTAACAAAGAAAAGATCGAAATATCTTTCAAAATGAAAAACTGAGTCAAACTCCTATAAATTCAACTTATTAAGACAATTAGACTAGAACGGAATACTAGACCAGAGCAGTATCAAGCTATACTACTCTACTCTATAAACAAGTACTAAAAGTAAGGATATGAACAATAATAAAGAAAGTAAACTTCCTAGTAATCAACTATTCCACTTCTTAATCCAAGAACTAGAAAGATTTTATAAATAACTTCATAAACTAACTATACAAGAAACCAGAATTACAAAACTAGATATATTTCACAAACTGCAACAATTAGACTATACATGCAACTAACAATTGTACATAGTGGCTAGAATCTGCTTCGGGAGGCGAACATTTGGAGCTAGGGTTTGAAGAGGAGTGTGGAAGAGCTGATCAAGGTGTGTGGTTTCCTGACAGCACCGGGCTCCAGGCAGTGCCTGGTATCTTGACCTCCTACAGGGTGCCATGGCGGCATTAGGGCAGGGGGCGCCCGCCCAGGATGATGGGTCTCCTAGCGTGAGAAGAAAGGAGCTGGTAGAGGACGGAAAGGGGGACGAGTCTCATCCTGTCTCCAGGAAAGGAAAACAAATGAGTATTGGCAGCTATTTCCCAAGCATGGTTTCCATCCCCGCGATCTAGATCAGATCTGAGGTAGTCAGGGGCAAGATCGAGACTTGGAAGGAAAAAGCACTAATAGGGATATTTGTGGGGATCTGGCCGAAGGAAAAAGACCTGTTCAAGTGGATCAATGGGGTGTGGAAACCTAAAGGCCACTATGATCTCCAACTGGGATCCAAGGGTTTTTTCACCATTATCTTCTTTAACCAGGAAGACAGGGATATAATCATGGAGGGAGGTCCATATTTCTTCTTCTCAGCTGGCCTATTCTTGCGGCCATGGAAGGAGTGTTCTAACCCAGAAACAAAGGACATGATAGTTGCCCCAATTTGGATTTGCCTCTTTTCCCTCCCGGGCGAATACTGGGACCTAGAGACCTTGTGGGACATTGGAAACAGCCTGGGAGAATTCATAAAAATAGCAGAACAAATGAGGATCCAAAGGTATACGTGTTATCTACCTAAATGGCACTTCTCCGTTCGAGTGCTGATATTCCCTATGTTGGCACACAAAAGGACATTTATGGATTGAAGGTTTCCTAAAAAATTATAGATGGGCACGTTATGAACTACATTCATTATCCATCCAGCTTGTCATTTTTACCTTTGAATATGTCAAGTGTTGTACGTGCCTTTTCCTATATGCAGCTCGCGTACATACGCACCTTTTATTACAGCATTTCATGTGTTGTACGAGAGTATTTGTTATTGCATCCCACGTACAGATCTGTACGCGGGCTCCCCTTAGAAAAAATTGCGTGTCATACATGGGTTTCCAGTATCAATACCTGCATACACCTTCCTTTGACATTAAAAATAATAAATCATGATTATTTGAGATTTGTTAAGCCCTTAACTATAACCATCTTAACTGTCTCAACCTCCTCAACCCTCGAAACTACCTTATTTCACTAAGTATAAATAAAGGCCTTGGGGAGGGTATTAATCAATCATACTTGGAGAGTAAAGTTATGCTGGTGGTGTCTATTCAGAAGTCTTTGGAACAGTGGAACTCAGAATCCTTTGGTTGCAGAGGAGTCCTTGTCTCAAGTGTTGGGTTGTAATCTTAACTCATTCACTATTGTTAATAAAGAGAATCCTTCTTCCAAATGTGTTTTGAATGTCTTCCATGTATCATGGTTTGATGAATATTTATGATTAAGCACTATGTATATGATTTATCGAACCTGTTCTATATACATGTATAAGCTTGCACTTGGAGGATTTTCTCTTTACAGGCGAAGGAGAAACATCCCTAAAGGATTTGGAGGAGAAGCAGAGTGGAAGAGGACAAAGCTAGGATCAACCGTCATGAATCGGGTGAGTCTATTCTATCCTTTTGTTTCCTTTCTGTACTCTAAAGTCGATTGCCTGCAAGTTTTATGAGTATGTTGGTAACCCCATACCTTTGGTTATAAGGTGTCTATTCCTGTATAACAGAACTGGCGACTCCACTGGGGAGCCCATACTGCTGTAGGTTATTTCTGTCAGCCCTGACCAGTCTTTGCGTTGAAGTTTGTGTGTGGTATTTTATCCTGGTTCATGCTTACCATAGTACTTGAAAGCCTTGTGGATTTTTCTTTGTTTTTCAGAAAAATTTTGTACTTGTACACGGGTTGCTATCATACACAGTCGCGTATAGAGGCCTGCATACACGGGTTTCTCTATTGGACAGTCACGTACAGTACGCGAGTTGCCCTTATACACAGTCATGTACAAGCCTGGAAGTAGGAATTTTTGGGCTAGGGTTTGCTTGTCCCTGTCCTTTGGTGATTCCTGTTTGTTAGTTGGATTTCTTTATAAATACTGTGCAGTTAGTCTGAAGACCTTGGTGATCACACTTTGTGCTTTCTCTTGAAAGCCCTTGGGTTTCTTTTGTTTGGATTGTCTTCTGTTGGCATTTTGAAGTAGGCTGGCCTGTTTGGGTTATAGGTTGAAGTGTCTCTATTTGAATCAGTGATCATGGTTTTTGGCATTGTTTTTCCAGTCTATCTTTTGATAGTGGTTGGTTTTTCACTTACCTTTGTGAGTTTACAGTGATTTCTTGTCATTGTACACACCCAAGCTAGGGTTCCCGGTCTTTCCTTGTTGGTTGATTCTTGGTTTTATTGACCTGTTTACTTCAGTTTGCTTATTTTATACAATTGATTTGATCCAAGCATACTCAAGTTTAGTGCATTTTAGGTGCATAGTAGAGTTTGAGCATTTTAAAAAGTGAAAAGAAAAACATTTTCAAGCTTTTGCATAAGTAGTTTTCATTTCAGTTTTAAAATATAATCTCAAAAACTACAAAAACATAGTCTTAGTTTCTCTTTATCGCTTGCATTTGTTCATCAATCTATATTTACAAAAATAAAAAGAATTTTGCTTTAATAGTGGAAATTTGCTTTGAAAAAAAATACACCTTTACTTTTTTATTTCTTATCGAGTCAAAAACACCATAGTTCATCACTCCATTTCCTTCTGAGTAAGAAAAAGCCCTTTAAAATGAACGCAATAATTAAAATTTACTAGTAATATTTATTTTTAGGGGCCTTTCACCTACTAGCTTAGGCTAGACTTGTGGGATAGGAAGTGTAAACTTCCCATAAGTTTTGAAATTCAGACGTAGTGGACCATTCTTTAGGTAAATCCTTGACTTTATCAATTGTATCTGGGAAGCTCCTCTCAAAAGGGATTCAAGCACAAGGCCGCGTGGAGGCATTGGACTGAGGAGATAACCCTCCGATTCCTTGTCAAAACATAAATCAATACTTTTATGCATCTGGGGATTCTGTCCTAGACAGAGTTTTGGGCTCAGCTACCCTGCCCATGTGTACGAGTTAGGCTTGCGACTGTCCCCCCAAACTGTTGGTATAGCTAAGGTAGCTTTTAGTCTCTTGACATTTAGGGTTCATACCTAGGTAAACCGGAAGGCTATTTCTGGTTCACCTTGGATGGGCTTGGAAGGTAACCCTTGTTGTAAGTGTGGGAGGGCGGTGGGTGATTCCTCCGCTTGTGCCTAAGAACCACTTCAAGGATGCCAAGTAATCGTTCTTTAGCTTTCTTTGGGAAAGCATATCTTTCACCCTTGATTGATTGTTTGAGGCTTTAATATTTTTTATAGTGTGTGCTCTGTGGTTTTTCCTGTGTTTATTTGGCCTTAGGGTTTGATTTGTTAAATTTTCAATCGTGGAGGACCAACCTATAAGAAGGTCAAGAAGGTTGCAAAACCTTCCTCCTCTCGTCACATTGGAACCTCCACCTCCACCCCAAAGGCGGAGATTGGACATGGATGGTTCATTTGAACCAGTAGGAGTAAGTGAAGTTCTAGGTGAACTAGAAATTATAGCTAATCATTTTGATCTTGATACAATTGATATAGAAGACTTGCAGACTGATGAGTTTGAAAGGAATTTTAACACACTCTTGACTGATTTAAACGATCCTGTGATTGTTCAGGTTAGACCTTTTGATTCACCTATTTTAGGTGTCCTTGTGGGTAGGATTATGTCTTCTGTGGGAGAAAGTTCTTTTGTGTTCACCTCAGCCGTTCCGGTTGGAGGGGTACTACCTCCCTCAGTAAGTGCCCCTAGATCTAGTATACCTTCTACACCTTTGGCTCCAGTGAGCCGGGTGGTCCAACCACCGGTTCACTCAAACCTAGCAGGTACTTCTAGTGATATGGTTACTGGGATTCCTAGTATACCTACTGTTCCTTCTTCCTTTCCATACACTACCTAGAGTGGTCCAGTAGGATCCTCGGCATTCGTCCAAGGATTTCCTTGGAATGGGGGGCACATTCCCCCATCCACTCCATATGTAGGCCCATCACCTTTGTATGTAGGAGTGCAGTTTGGAAACAATAGCTCTTACGGGAAAAGTTTTCAAACTCCAATTTCGGCCCCGTTTACGAGCTCTCCATTTTTGTTATTTAGCGGAAAGATATCGGCTCCTGTCTTTCAGACCCCAATTTCGATTGGGATAGGCCAAACTTTTTATACTGCACCTCCCACTCACAATCCTGTGGCTTACAGATGGAATCCGTTTCAGAGTAATCTACCCACTTCGCAACCAATGGCAGGGGGAAACCCCACCTTTACCTATGGGCATTCGGGGGCAGGTCCCTCTAATCCCCAAGCTAGCACATTTAGTGCCCCGGTTCGACCTAAACTTCCATTCCTGGCAACGTTAAACTTGCTAGATTTGTCAAAGTTGATGAATGACCCGGTGAGGCATGACTCCTCGTGGCCACCTATTCCCACCAAATTGCCATTGGACGTCCCTAAATTCGAGGGAAAAGTTGGTGAAGATCCCGGGGCTCATGCCACCACATTTCATTTATGGTGTTCTTCGAATTCACTGAATGAAGATTCAGTTAGGTTAAGGCTGTTCTAGAGAACCTTAACAAATACCACAGCAAAATGGTATATTGAATTGCCTTCTGCTGCTTTCAGTAGTTTCTGGCACTTGGCTAATGCATTTATTAGCCACTTTCAGCTTCTAGTCCGATATGATTTCGGAACGGACTTGTTATCTACCTTTAGGAAGAACAAGGCTACCCACATCTCGGATCACATCCAAGAGTGGAGGAGGCGAAAGAGCCTTATAAAAGCCACTATCCCTCCTGAGTTCCTTCTAGAGTGGTTCCTTAAATCCCTGTTGCCCTACATATCTAAGGACGTATCCACCTCAGGAGTGACGAATGAAGAAGAAGCCATTCTCAGGGCCTAGCAATTGGATTTGATTTATTCACAATCTAGGATCTTGTATGAGATTATCCCTAAGGCATCGAGGCCTGCTCATGATGCAGAGAATCCTAAGCCTGGAACCCATGTCGATGGTGTGGTTGGGTCCGTAAACTCTCCCACCATAGAGTCTTTAGCTAAGCAACTTCATCAGTTGTTTGTCAAGCAGTCTACAGTGGAGGAAGCAAAGGCTGCACCCTCCCCTCAGAGTGCAAATTTTTTTGCACAAACCTCTCAGAAGGGAAATCAGCAGCCCGGTGGGAAGAAAAAGAGAGGAAAGAAAGGAGAGGGAAACCAAAACAAGCAGAAACCCGCAAACAATGCTGATGGGGGAAAGAAATAAAAGAATAAGGTTAAGTTCCCGTGCAAGTTGTGCCACGAGGACCACCTTACTCACCTTTGTTCCCTTAATAAGCCCAGAAGCTGCTTAAAGCTCAACAATCGGCTGTCCTGAAGGATCGTTTTCCCCAAGGACAGAACTCTGCTTCAGCTTCTAATGTAGCAAGGGGCACTCAAAATTCCCCTGACCCAAACTATATCAACATGGTTCGATCTTTGACTTTGTTAGAGACGAGGAATAAAAATTATGAGAAAGAGACTTCTGAGAAGGGTAAAGCTGTAGGTGAAACTTCTAACCCTCTCACGATAGAGAAGCTTGCTGAAACTATGCCGAAGATACCAAAAGGTGTCTTCAATAAGACCTTGCATAACCCTAATGCTAGGGCTGCTTCAAACTACTCCGTGGTTGATTTAGCTCAAACCCTGCGTCCAATGTCAGCTTTATAGGTGTTATAGAGTTGTCCCGCCTAGCGGGATGCCCTCTTAGCAGCTTTAGGTAGCATGGACTCATCGAGTCTCATGGCAAAATTTCATTTGTCTGATGTTAAAATTTGCCTACCTTACCATGTAGCCTTATCAATAGATGTCATCCATGGTGGAAAGACCATTGGAAGGGCAGTTGTTGATGAGGGTGCTTCTACATGCGTTATGTCCTTGACCTGTTGGAAAGCTCTCGGATCCCTAGAGCTGGTCCCATCAAAGACTCTACTTACTGCTTTCAATGGAAGGTCCTTCCGTCTGCATGGTATTCTGCTAGCTTTTGAAATTAAGCTGGTTGGGAAAGTAGTGTCTGTTGAGGTAGAAGTGATTGATGCTCCTTTGGACTATAATCTGCTTCTGGGAAGAAATTGGACTTATGTGATGTCCGCTATTGCGTCGGTCGTCTCTCGTGGAGTGGTTTTTCCACATGAGGGCAAGTTGGTTACTATTGATCAGCTTGATTTTACTCGAAAAGGCCGTTTAGAGTCTAATGAGTCCGTTGTGCCATTGGTTGATCAAGTCAAACCTGCTGCACAGAGCTTGGGGGATGGAATGTACACATCACTGATGGGCACATTTGATCTTCCAGCCCCGGTTAATTATATTGGTTCTACTAGTGTGGGTAGGTCCATAGATATGGTTGTTGATAGGACTGATCCTTGGGTTCTCCCATCCCCCCACAAACCAGAAGTGCCCTTATCAGCAGTGGAAGTATCTTATCAAGCTATCACTCAAGCCACTGTTGATCCCATTCTGGATCCTCTTACAGTCTCGGAGGATCTGGAAGAATTCTATTTTCCCACATGGGCAAAAAACTCTTTGCATTCTACAGATTGTTTAGACATGGTTTTACCTTTCGATGAAGCCATTTTGGAAGCCATGAGTGGACATGGTAAGATTTGTGAGGATCTTCACCATCGATCCTATTTTATTCCAGAACTAAGCAGAATAGATAATCAAGAGTTTCATTTGAGACTGTCAAAAGATGTTGATATACCTATCAATCCCTTACCCAGGGAAGGAATGTTTACTGAGGGGAATATGGAAAATATTTCCGCTACTATACCTATTAACATCTCTGTAAACCCTGATGTCATGGAAAACATATACATAGATGCAAACTGCTCTCCTGAAGAGATTGCTATCTATATTGCCCTGTTTGAGGAATTCTGTGATGTCTTTCCCTGGTCATATGAGGAGATGCCAGGCATAGATCCATCAATTGTTGAACATGAAATCTGAACATATCCTAATGCCAAACCGATTCGACAAAAGTTAAGACCTGTTAACCCGCGCAAAGTGGCGGCTGTGAAGGCTGAGGTTGAAAAGCTATTGAAGGCTGGTTTTATCTATCCCATAGCTTTGAAAGAATGGGTATCCAACCCTGTTCCTATTGATAAGAAACAAGGGACTATCTGCATTTGTACTGACTTTAGAGACCTGAATAAAGCCTGTCCTAAGGATAACTATCCCATGCCATTTATAGACCAGATTATAGATGCTTGTGCAAGAAGTGAGGTGTTCTTGTTTATGGATGGTTTCTCCAGATACAATCAAATTCAAATAAAACCGAAAGACCAACATAAAATTGCTTTCATTTGTCCTTGGGGTACCTTCGCGTACAAGAAAATGCCCTTTGGATTGAAAAATGCTGGGGCAACCTTTCAATGGGCTATGAACTTTGCCTTCCATGATATTAAAGCCATTGTCCAACCATACCTTGATGATCTTCCTGCACATTCTTGTAAGAGGATTCAACATCCAGATCACTTACGGTTGATATTTGAGAGATGCAGACATTATAAAATCCACTTGAATCCCCACAAGTGTATATTCTAATAGAGGCATCCAGGTGGATCCATTAAAAGTTGAGGCCATTGTAAATCTGTCTTCTCCTCATTCTATCAAGCAACTTCAAATCCTGCAAGGAAAGTCTAATTTTCTTCGACGTTTTATTGTTAACTATGCCAAGATTACTGAGGGTTTCATGTGCCTGCTCAAACAGGACACCCCATTTGTATGGGATGAAACTGCACAACTTGCTTTCAAGGCATTGAAAAAAGCTTTGTTGTTGGCACCATTATTTCATCCGCTAGATTATTCTAGGGATTTTATATTATATCTGGCCGCATCTGAGTCAACCATTGGGGTAGTACTAGTCTAGGAGGACGATAAGCTTGTAGGGCATGTCATTTATTATCTTAGCTATGCTTTGGCCAGACCTAAACTTAGATACTCCCACGTTGAGAAATTAGCCTTAGCAGCTGTTTATGCTGTTCAGAGGTTATGTCACTACATTTTACTAAGGACCACAACAATAGTGGCGGATGTGAATCCGTTTCAATATGTTTTGTCCTGATGGATTGTTGGGGGGAAATTTAACAAATGGATAGTCATTCTCCAAGAGTTTGACTTGGATTTTCAGTCCGCTAAGTCTAAGAAGTCCTTAGTTTTTGCTGAGCTTATAGCAGAATTTCCTACTGAAGAAGATGTAGATGTTGAAGATGACTCATTCCCAGATGAGCACATCTTCTTGATATCCACCTCTGATCCTTGGCATGGGGATATTCTTATATATCTCCAGAATTTGAAGTACCCTGCAGCTTCCTCATGGGAGGAACGACGTAAATTACGCCTTCATGCTAAGAACTACCTCATCATAAGAGATACATTATATTGAAGAGGGGTAGATTCCATTTTATGTTGATGCCTTACCCATGAGGAAGCAGAGATTGTCTTGAATGATTTCCATAGTGGAGCGTGTGGGGGTCATTTATCTGGGTTAGAAACGGCCCAGAAGATACTATGTACCGGTTATTTCTGGCCCACGATCTTCAAAGATTGTGTGGAAGCAGTGAAGCGCTATCATCCTTGTCAGCTTTACACCAGGAAAATGCGGTCACATCCTGCTCTGTTATTTCTCGTTGTCTCAGTAGGCCCCTTTATGAAATGGGGGATTGATTACGTGACATGCAACCCAGCCTCGGCTGGGGGGCATAAATACATCATTGTCGATGTTGACTATTTTACAAAATGGGCAGAGGCAATGCCTACTTTTAAAGCCGATGGGGAAACAACAGCTTTCTTCATATTCAATCAGATTATAGCACAGTTTGGTATACCCAAAGTGATTGTCAATGACCATGGAAGTCATTTTCAAAATAGCATGATGACGGAATTGACCACTATGCTCGGATTCAGACAAGAACATTCATCTTCGTACTATCTGCAAGCAAACGGTCAGGTTGAGGCTATAAACAAAACTTTAAAGACTATCCTTAAACGTACAATTGATGTAGCCCATTATAACTGGCACATCATGCTATACCCTGCTCTTTGGGCCTATCGAACTAACGTCAAAACTACTACGAGTTTATCCCCCTTCCAACTCGTTCATGGAGTGGAAGTAGTTACCCCGATTGAGTGTGAAATCCTGTCTCTAAAAATAACTATTCATGTGTTACCTGATACGACAGAGCTTGAGGAACGTCTGGTACATTTAGAACACCTTGATGAACATCGTAGAGATGTGCTGATTGCTAATCAAGCTCATAAGAATAGGGTCAAAACTCAATATGATAAATTGGTCAAACCTCGGGTTTTCTCTGAGGGGGAACTTGTCTTGCTTTGGGACCAAGACAAAGAACCCCTGGGGGCAGTAAAATTCAAGGCCATGTGGTTAGGACCTTATGTCGTGTCAAAATTATTGAAGAAGGGCACATATGAGTTAATTGATTTTCATGGGAACAAGTTGCTTGAGCCTAGAAATGGGCTCTACCTGAAGAAGTACTATGCTTAGGCTTAGCACTTTTTCTTGTATGTATTTTTATGTACATTAGGTTGTCGGTTTTGTTTTTTATACCATCTGCTAGTTGTTGCAGATGTATTTTGAAAGGTATATAGGGTTCGCTGATGGCACCAGCTGCCACACTTGTAATCTAGCTTCAGCAGCATGGGTCATTTACACTCCCTCACGACAGCTTCTTGCCACAGGAGGCACTTGCTTAGGTCTTGCTTCTAATAATGTTGCTAAGTATAGGGCTGTAATTGAGCTTCTGTGGGATGCTTTGTCACATGGTATCACCCAGCTCGAAGTCCGTCTGGACTCTCAACTATTGGTTTCCCAGCTCAATCGAGCTTATCAGGTGCGAAATCTTTTTCTATTACGTCAGTTCATGAAAATTAGGTTATTGGAAAGAAATTTTGAAGTTATCATATTCAATCACATTCCAAGAAATCAAAATTCATTGACTGATGCATATGCTAATTACATTTTAGATTGGCATCTAACACACATTTCATAAAAATATACAGAACACATATAAGAAACACTTGTAAATAAACCGACAACAACAATGTGTCT
>LPNX010439749.1:0-35376 GCA_001517045.1 Pseudotsuga menziesii
ATTTTATTTCAAAGTAGAACAAAATTACATATCTGCACATGTAAGAGGATCACTAGGATCTCTACATTGTCACATATTAGCTGTCTCATATAAACGTAACCAAAAAAATTACAAAATTGTCCCAAAATATGGATATCACAACCCAAATCAATAAATAGGTCACAAAAATCTGAGATCAGACATACTGCCAAAATCAAAGGCCACTGCCTCTGAAATGCCGTCGCTGCCGCAAAGTTCCCGAAAGAGCAAAACGGGTCGCCACACAAGAGTATATCAAACAGACACCAACACTGCCATATAAGGCAGGCAATCTTTCTCAGCAATATCAAAAAAATCATGAAGGAGCCATTTGTCCAGCAGCAAGCTGCTCAAAGTGATCGATCTAAGTCTATGGCCCCATCAATAGCAGCCCATGGCGAGAAAGATCAGAGACACCAGACCGGGCACCAGCCGTCCACCCAATTGTCGGCCCAAAAGCGCACACCAAGAATAGCTGCCATGGCCGCCAAGAAACATAGCAGAGCAGGGAGCACCGACTTTGAATTTGAAACCACAATGTACAGCCCACGACCCTAGAAGGAAGCCCACCAATCTCGACCAAAACCCTCAGCAGCGTAAAAGCCTCGACGCATTCAAAATTCTGGCAAAAACCACAGCAAGAATCTGCCGAAGCAGAGAGTTGAACCGCGAGGAAGAAACCACGGCAAAAGGAAGGAAATGGCCTCTCAATCGACGGCAAAAAAAACAACCTCGCGTCCTCATCAGCAAAAGAAAGGATATGACCACTCAGTCTACGACCTCTCAACTCTGGATCGAGCCCAAAAACACAGTCTCCAATCTTGGCTAATGGACGGCAAGACACCTTCTCTGCCGCACGCGAACATCGATTCACTGCCTCCTCCATGATTCCGCGACGTCTGTCATGATGGAGCCATTCAATCTTGAAAGTTCAAGATCGAAGGCCGAAACCCTCGACCCGATTCTTGGAGCCTTCTCTTATAAAATTTGTCAATTAATAAGTCTTTATTAATTCTAAAAGTATAAATTTGTAATTTCAAAAAATATAAAATTATTATTTTTTATTTTTCAAAAAAACTTTTTAATACTTATTTTATATAAAATATTAAAACCTTTTAAACTAGGTTGTAAGCTCTACATAATGGTTGTCTTGATTTACATGCAATCATAAATATTATTGTCATTCCAGTTGTTAACTTTTGGTGATATTGGGTGAAAAATAGAACATATACTCTAAATCTTTCATGGGTTTAATCATAAATAGCTTCTTGGGTAGTAAAATGTGATGTTGATTTGAAAATGTGAGTGTAATGTGTATCAATACCTCCATTCCAGACCCCTAGTGAACACTTATATAGTAAAGGCCTCTATGTTTTCCAAAAGGATTAAAGTAATTTAAAATCAGTTTAGGTTGAATGAAGTTGAGTGAAGTCCTCAACAACCAAGAGCCACGGTGAGCTTACCCTAAAGTATTGACGGGATTGTGCTTATTTCTATCCGTAATGCATTTTCACCTGGTTCATGTAGGTATCTATTCCTATGCTTAACACCCCCAAAGCATGTACTCTAACATGGTAATTTAAATTAAAATGGAAAATGGTAAGTATTAACCCATTAAAATTTATTCTTTGAACGAGCCAAAATATTAAAAAAGTTACACATTAAAAACGTTGCAAATTTTACATATATGTGGTGCCAATTTTACATATATGTGGTGCCAATTTACATCCCTTGATCCTACATTAAATTATGGTGTAGTCGTTATTTGCATTAACAATCAAAATTCTTGTGATAGTGTTAAATTGTATGCAAATGCATGACCAAGTCGTGAATGACCTAAAAGAGTTGAATTTTCTTTGTATTCCACATTATTTAACAATGTGTTTGGAATGTAGCACATTTACAACCAAACCTTAACAATTGTAAGAGGATTTGATATTGATGTTAAACGACTCATTATTTTGATGAAAGAAGTGGGAATTAAGTGAATTCCCATTCTTAATTTGACAACATTTGTTATTGCCAAAAAATACAAGAAAAGTTAAAAACAAGGACAATCTTCGAAATCTTAAACAATATAGTGAAAGAGTTTATAAAAGAGGGCATGTATGTACAAATTTATGTATATAGCTTCCAAAATGCACATTAATGCACATGTGTCATTAATGTTTGAATTCACTCCCGGGCTTTTTCTCCAAAGGAGTTTACATGACCTCGACCGAGCTCATACCTCGGTCGAGGTATTAACTAAACCTCGACCGAGGGTTTGTTAAACCCTCGGTCGAGGGCTTTACAAACCCTCGATTGAGGTTTAGTTAATACCTCGACCGAGGTATTTAAATACCTTGGTCGAGGTTTATACCTCGGTCGAGGGCTTAAGAAAATAGACTTAGCCCACATTCAAACAAATGAAAAATTTTCTGTGCCTTGCAGAGGTGTACACCCTGCCATTCCTAGCACATAACTGAGCGGAGTTGATACCGATAAATTCACCAACGAATCTTCTATCCATTGAGGTATCATACACGCATTTTGGCATTCATATGATATTTATTTATTAATTACTTCTAAAACTTATACTTAGAAAATCACACTGCAACTTCGAAGCAGCTCAAAGAAAAACCCGTAGAGTTAAAAATACACAGCCAAAAAATTCTTAAAAATGCACACATCACATATAGACATGTCCTCTTCAAAAGGGTATCTTTGGTTTTTCAATTTTTGAAAAAATAGAAAAAATAGCTTTACGTGGACAAATATGTGTTCAAAACGATGCTGAAATTGAATGTGGTCACTTTCGAAAAATAATAAATAATTGTATAATGCGAAAAAAATTAACAAAAAAATATGCACATCACACTGCATTTTATTTAGATCATGCTCATATATATATTTTTTTAAAATTATTAATGCAAGATTGAATTACTCTACGTGGACACGAGCCACTTATTAGCTTCTTCAAATTTTTAAGGTCACACAGTTCATTAAATGCAAAAATTCACACATTAAATGACATCGGAATATTTAAAAAAAAATATCACTATGAAGCCAACATAATATTCTACAATTTGTTTTTTTACTGCAAGTCAAAATTCACATGGCATATATGCGTTTTGAGGGCTTCTATCTAGCACATGAGTAAAAAATTAGGTTTTCATCGCCAAAATTGGCCAAAAAGTGTTACCCATCTTCATGGAATCACCCATGGAAGATATATTATCTTGTTATTGTAAGTGTATGACATGCTTGTTGCAGTGTCTAAGATGTAGGATATATATGTGCTCAAAAGGAAACTAGCTAAATCATTTGCGATGAAGGATTTGGGTGTAGCAAAGCAAATCCTTGGTATGAGAATAACAAGAGACATGAAAAATCGCAAATTGACATTGTCTCAAGGTGAGTACATGGAAAATATATTGGAGAGGTTTATAATGCAGAATGCAAAACCAGTTAGTACACATTTGGCCAACCATTTCAAACTAAGTAAGGAGAAGTGTACCAAGACACTAGAGGATATAAAATACATGTCCAAGGTTCCCTATTTATCAACAATTGACAGCTTAATGTATGTCATGGTGTGCACAAGACTAGATATTGCAGATGTAGTGGGAGTTGTGAGAAAGTATATGAACAATCCAGGTAAAGAGCATTGGAAGTCAGTACAGTGGAGTCAGGTTTTTGAGAGGTATCACTTCTCATGCAATATGTTTTAGAGGTTCAAAGACTGTTCTATAGGGATATGTTGATGCAGATATGAGAAGTGATAAAGACAACAAGAGGAGCACCACAGGGTATATTTTTACTATGGGTGGAGCAATAGTAAGTTGGATCTCGAAACTGTAAAAGGTTGTTGCACTTTAAACAATAGAAGCAAAGTATGTTTCTACTATAGAGGCTAATAAGGAAATGATTTGGTTGCAAAAGTTCATGGAGGAATTGGGTAAGAAGAAGGAGAATAATAAGTTGTATAGTGGCATCCATAGTGCCATTCATCTTGAAAAGAACTCAACCTTACATTTGAAGACTAAACATATACATATCAAGTACCTGTTGATGTATATGTAACTTCGGAATGTATTCTTCTATGTATCTTATATATTGTAAACCCGATGTTTATTCCGGGATGTCTCTATTATGTATTTGAGTCATGTGGTCATGCCTCGATGTTTTGATCGGGAGGGTTAATAATGTAATCAAGTCATATCAAGTCATTAGGTAAGTCCCCACAGTTTTGGGGCACTTGAGTTATTATACACTAATTAAGGTGTAGGCTCGAGTAGTAATTATTAGGTTGAGCCTACGTGTGAAAAGGCAATTCAAGTGAACGAATGAATATAAATAGAGAGTGAGAGTCTCTCTATTTATCACTTGTGAAAATACATCACTTGCTCTCCCAAGTGTGGCGCACTATAGGAGAAGGAAATTTTGGGACTAGACAGAAGACAGAAGACTACTACTGTTTTGGGAGATCTCTTACTGTTTTGGTGTTGATTCTATCTTAGAGGAAGTTGCGGGGTTTTCTCCTTTATGGTTTCCCCGAGGAAAACTCTTTGTGTCTCTTGTCTCTTGTGATGTGCTTGTGTTTTATTGCTGTGCTTGTTATTCTCTCAATGAAAAGATCCTAAGATCATAATGCTAGCTTAAATGTGATGAAAAAATAACAGTACCATTTCATAATATCTGTTCTTGAAGATGAACTGTTAAAGTTGGAAAAGATACATACTAGGCGAAATCATGCAGACATGTTGACAAAGGTAGTAACCGGAGAGAAACTGAGTTCCTGCTTGATTTTTGTTGGCATTCAAGCATGAAGGTAAATATGAGAAGTTTTATAGGTCCTATATTCAGAGCATAAGTCCATCATTGGTAGGATTGTTGTGATCAGTATCCAAGTGGGAGATTGTTGGTTGTGGAACCTGATCTTCCTGATTTATAGATGTTATTTCAACCATGTTTGGATCCCATCACCTGACGGGTTGGGGGGGGGGGGAGTGGGGGGTATTCCTGCACCCCAATATAATCATCAGGGCGGTCTAGTGTGGGATAAAACTATTTTAGAATCCCCCCCCCCTAGCGGGGGTTTTGGGGAACCTCCCCCATAGAAAGAATTTAGGAAAAAATGCCTTGTAAAATGTAGTAATTTTAGAGTCATGCCATTGGTCAATAATGTGTGATTTATAGGCCCACGGTTTTGGTAAAATCGTGGTATTTTCCCATGGTATTCCCTTTATAAAAGGAAGGCATTGTGATACGACTATGTATTGTATTGTAACATTGTAAAAGTGATCTCTGTGATTGTGAGAGAGAGAATGTGAGAGAGTGAAGAGGAATTACAGTAGGGTTGTTGCAGATTGTATCCCTTCATTTTGCTGGACGATATAATAATAGAGGACTAGCAATTTCTTTGTGGACGTATCCCATATTGGACAAAGCATGTTATATTGGTGTATCTCTTGTAATGTGTTTTAATACTTGCATCTTGTTTATTGTTATTTCTCTACAATCATGTTTTCTAACAATTGGTATCAGATCCATGGTTTGGATTATAGTTGTGCTCATTGTGTTATACCTGTGTTTTTGAATTTATTGTGGGCTGCATGTTCGGTGGTACCCGACACCACAACATTTTTTGTTTCTTATTAAAATTTGATTTACTTGGGTGCTAGAAGCACAAGGTATCCCTCTTATGCGTAGAGAAGGGATGTTGTATTAAGTGTGGAATGAACCATTGGGTAGGTACAAGGGTGGAAGGTGCACTCATAGACTAACTTGATATAGATAGGAGAGGTTGTCATTGATTGCAGGAGGAATATGAGATGGTTTAATCTCAGTTATAGGACCAATATTGATGAACCATGTATGTAAAGGGAATTTCTAGAGAACTGGAAGTTACAGCGGCTAGGGACCCATGCAATCCGGTAGATGGATTCTTTTTATATGGAAGTGAATGACAAGGTTGAATGTAGGTACAAAAGGAGCATGGTAGAAAACAAGAAAGAAGATGAGCATGGAAAAGCGAGAAGACATCAATTCCAACACATTATTAACAAAGACATCAATTCCAGAAATGCACAATTTAATTCCTTATGCAAAATGAAACCCAGAAAAACATTTCCACAATCGAATTTTCAACAACATAATTATAATTTAAGGAAATACTTGGCAAGCATATTCAAGTAAAAATGCCATAACATCTTTTAACAAGGAACAATTGAATTCTTAATTAACAATTGAATTTTTCCATAGAACACTTATCTAAGAAAATGCTTATAATGGGAAACTAGATGTGTGTGAGGCACAATCCACCCAACCATAGGTGATTTTGCTCATTTAACTCTCAGTAAAACACCACCCCCAAGTTGAGACTCATGCATTCACCAAACAAACTTCTCACCTGTCCTAGAATTTTTCAGGATTAAACATTTGGAAATCAGGAAATTGACTTAAATCCAATTCCATGCCAGATGGTGCATTTCACTTCCTTGATTTTCTTTTGACTGCATAAAAGTGAAAACACATCACTGTCATCTGTGCTAAGAAATCCACCAAGACAATTATCTACACCGTATCCCATTTTAGTAGGACTACAAAGACAAATTGGACAGAGTTTTAACAAATTTTTTTCCAACAACTAGTTTACAGAAATCAAGAATTCTTATAAGATCCACTTCTTAGGCAATCATTCCCCACTGAGTGCGTAGAACTCTCTCCATTCTTGGATTCTCATGTCGGATCATGGAATGAATGAATTTTTTCTCTTTGCATGCATTAGTTTAATGCATGGCAAGATGAAAACATGTAGGTTTTGTCATGAGCCACCCATTTCCCCTTTTAATTAAAAATTAAAACATTTCATAATCACGCTTAACCCCCATTTAAGTGATAAAATAAGTTTAAATTAATAATTTTTTTTTCTTAAATTGTGACTTAAGGAAAGATTTAGAGACTTAAAAGGTTTAATGGGGTCATAACATGGTTTTTCACCCTTAGTCATTCTAACCCTCTTACCGTCTCTCGCGAATGCACAAGTCTCCAATATTTTTAATGTACTGCCTCAACACAACTAGTTGTGGATTTTAATATTAATAACTGGAAAATCTATAATGTTCATCCTTGCAAGCATTCATAGTGAGTATTTACATCTTGGAATCATCAAAGTAGGGGTTTCAGTCTAGGAGTGTTACATTTATGATGTCCTTGATAATACATGCTACATTGACTCTACAAGAATTCAAGTGGCTCATAGTCGGTCATTATGTCGATCAACTTAATGACAATATATATCATATGAAATAATATATATATATATATATATTTTTGTGATAATCTATATCGTTAATAATATTTAAATAAGCATATAAACTCTTTTTCATCAAGTATTACATTAATTCAAAACTACACTATATAACGAACTAGTATTCATGTACCACATTTCATGTCTAGTTTGCATGTTTAAATAAATCACATGTTCATCATCATCATTAATAATCTAAAATGAGAAGTCATATACTATTCACATCTAGGAATGTTAAAATTTTCACCTAACAACATTAACCTAATATACAATAAAACAAGAACTATATATAAAGAAAAGTGGTGATACTAATATCACCCATTTTTTGGGGAGGGCTAAAATTACAACTTTTTGGTAACCATAGGTGGTGTCATTGCAATCAAAACACTAAATCAACCCCAAAATTGAAAAGTAGGCCTCCTAGAATCACCCTCACTTTTATTAAAAGTTAAAATTTTAAAACAATCACTTAAAAAAAGTGAAACAAGAAATTAAAAAAAAACAAAATTTATTTAAAAAAAAAATTACAACAATTTAAAATTTATAAACAAAATTACAAATCTTGTCAACAAAAAAGTTTCCAAAAAATTTCAAAAAAAGGTAAAAAAAATAAAAATAAAAAATGTAAAATAAAATCCAAAAGGAAATTTTTTTCAAAAATATTGAAACTTTTTTAAATATTTAAAAATTTAGCTAAATTATGTTTTGAAAGTTGAAAAGAAATTGAAAAAGATATGAAAAAAAATTTAGTTATAAAAGAAAAAATTTAAAAACTCTTAAAAAAACAATTTTTTTGAAATTATAAGTTTATTATAAAAAACCTAACCCCCTAGTTGTCCCGCTGCCCTCTTTCTGTCCCCCTCCGGGGTATTCTTAGAAGTACACTACACCTAAGGCACATAAGGGAACGACACTAGTCCCTCATGCATGATGTGTGGGTACACATAGTAGCAACGTTGATATTCTTGTCTAAGTGTTGATGCTTGGAGAGGCACGACTTTGAGAATCACCCATGGAGGAGGGTGGAGGGGAAGACCGCGTATTTTTCTTTTTTCTTTTTAATAAGAAAACAATTTCAATTTTTTTATAAATTTATAAATTTATAATTTTTTTAATAAATTTTTATTTTTATTTTTTTAAAATCTGGTGTTTAGTTTTGTTAATTTGTTTTTTTTTTAATTCAAAATTTTAAAAACTTTTCTTTTAAATTTTTTTTGGGTTTTTTGAAATGTAAGTTTAAATGTTTTTAATTTGTTTTTTTTTATAAATTTTATAATAAAAAAAATTATATTTTTTTTTATAAATTTTGAAAATGTTAATGTGTTATTTCATTTTTTTTCTTAAAAGAATTGTTTTTCAATTGTTTTTTAGTTGTTTTATGTGTTTTTTTTTTAATGTTTTTTTCTAAAAAAACTAATTTTTTTTTGAAGGAAATGTAACCCGATAAAGGAAATGAGTGCTATTGGTAGATTTCTTTTTGAGTCGCAGGTTGATTTTGGCCTTTTCATTACAACAATCATTGCAACAATGTCATATGTTAAGATGACAATGTTAATCAAGTTGTAATTTTATCTTTTTATTGGGGGTTGATTGTGTGACTTGTTCAATTTGAGGGCTGATTTAGGGTTTTGATTGCAAGGGCACCCAACTAGGTTTCTATAAAGTTGTAAATTTAGCCTAGAAAAAATGGGTGCTACTAGTAGCACCACTTTTCAAAATAAAGATAAAAAAAAATTCTAATTGTGACCTCCAAAAAAACAAGAACTCGTGGAGGTTCTCCTTGTATAGTTTATTGTGTTTATTCTTAATCAGTCCAACAGATAATAAGAAATTGAATTCCAAGAGAAATCACATTTAGGGTTTTAATTATCAAATGTCAAAGTATGGGGCATTACACTTTAACCCTAAAACTTAAAACAACTTACAATTTGCAGAGGTTAAGATGCAATAAATCATTTATAGAGCAAAACAAGAAACATTAGGAAATAGAAAGATAAATATGGCAACAAATCATCTTTATATTATGAGAATAATTTTGAGAAGCAATGTTCACATGTATCTTGAGGTAAGGGAACCTTTCACTTGATTATAGCTCTGTTACAATAATTATTGACAAAAGCATCCATAGCCTTGTAGCTCTTTAAATAGGCTTCTGAGATCCAAAATCCTAACTAGTTGACATAGTCAAATAATAAATATGTATCGACTTCCTAGTGGGTCATAATTAATAGAGAGGTCTTTTTTACATTGATTGTTGAATACTAACTAGTTGGAATTTTTCCTAATAGATGGTCGTATACAATGCCTAACTAACTCCAATTGTAAGGCGAGTTAGTGAAGGACCCTAACATGCCTCTCCCCCTTCAAAAGAAACATTGTCCTCAATGCTAAAGGTAAGTAAATTGCTATAAAATGTCCGTTGGTTCTGAAATAACATCTTATGGAATCATATTTTTCCACTGGATCAAAACTTATTTGATGGCGTGTATGCACAATTGTCTTTGTATCGGGACTTTTCAGTTAGATAGTTGTTGGGTTTTGAAATGTGTTTTGAGTGGGGGCATTTTTTTAGTAGTACATAAGTTTTGACATCATTATAATTTATGGGCTTAATGGTTAAGAACATGTGTTATCGCCTTGGAGGTCATAGATTTAAAACCGGCTAGGGTAGGGTTGCTTATTGGCATGTTGTGACAAGGCTCGAAGGATAGGCGACTCCTCGGATAGAGGCTCACCTCGATGGGCTTCGAGACGTCTCAGCTCTTACTAAGTCACAAATTATTGGTATATTTGGCTTGCATGCTGTTGGATACACTCTTGGGAGGTTGTTGTTCCCATGGTTTAAAAAAAAAAGTTTCGACAACATTACCCCTAATTTGTCTCCCAAGGCCTAGAGCATCATTGGGGTAAAGATCTTGTATATGAAAGGGCATGTTTACTAGTTGAGATGGAACTAATTGTGACATTATTTATATAATGTCCAACCGCTCTTTGCAAGCCATGGTCTTGTGAAAACTCATACTTACCCACAAATCAAAGAAAATGTTTACCCACAAATCAAAGAAAATGTTTAGTAGTCATAATGTAGCTCATAAGAAAATTGATTTGATACATTACCTTTCTTGTAACACACCCAATGTCACATTAAACTTATGATGCAATTTGTTTTTTAAATTGTGTGTATAAATAGATAAAAGAAGCTTCACCCATATGTACATACAACCACAACCCTTTTATGCATAATTGCGCAAATATAATTATTTATGTGTTTCATATTGATTACATATAAATATACACCATTTTCATTATATCGGTCTTCAATAAACAAATGCTTGGCAATAAACATTTCCAGACTTATCCTTAAAACTTATTCCCGAGAATTGGTTGAAAACATTTAATTGAACTTTGCAGTATAAACTCTAAAATAGAAAATGAGCAGTAAAATAGAATTTTCCCATTAAGGTTGCAAGCATAATAAATAGACTAAAAATAAGGTCAATCTATCCAAAAACATGGATAATAGAATTGCATTATGATATTTGGACAAATATTCTAACCTATTATTTGGTGAATGCTAATATTCCAACCTATTAATTGCACAAAATGGTTTTTATAATTGCACAATAAAAGACTACCAATCTATCCAAGACATGGAAAGCAATAATTCATTATGATCTTTGTGCAAACATTCCATCATATTATTTGCCTGAAAGAGCTAACATTATAACCTATGAATTGGGCAATGATGTTAGAGGTTAAACTTAAATAAGATAGCATTTATTATTATTTCCAAAATTTGGAATGTAAAAGTTAATTCATTAGTTAGGTGTAGAAAGAACTCTCCATCAAACTTTAATTAAGTATTAATTCATGTTCTTTAATGAATTGAGCAATGCACAATAAACCACTGTAGAGATAATTCATTTACTCATTGTCCAAAAAATGTACTAGTTATAGTGATCTCTTTAATTAAAAACCAAGTAAACTATTTCACATTGAAATTACTTTTAATAAAGAATTGGTATTAATAGAATATTAACTTTCATGTCAAAAGTAAATGAAATAGATTTATAACACGGGTGAAGAAAATAACAAATCCAAGGCATTATTTTGCTCATTGGGCATTCAAACATTAACTTACAGGAAAATTTATGGTTGTAGACAAACAAATACAGCTTATGAAAAAACATACCACAAATATGCATGTAAAAATGCCATTTCCCTAGATTTATAATTATTAACAAAGACATCAATTCCAGAAATGCCCAATTTAATTCCTTATGCAAAATAAAAACCAGAAAAACATTTCCATACTGGAATTTCAACATCATTATAATTTAAGCAAATACTTGATAAGCATATTCAAGTAAAAATGTCATAACATCTTTTCACAAGGAACAATTGAATTCTTAATTAACAATTGAATTTTCCCAAAATACTTATCTGAGAAATCACTTGTAATGGGCAAGTGGCTCTATGTGAAGAATGCTCCACTCAACCGTAGGTGATTTTTCTCATTTAACTCTTGCCAAAACACCACCCCCAAGCTAAAACTCATGTATTCACCCAAAAAACGTCTCACTAGTCCCAGGATTTTTCGTGATTAAACATTTGGAAATCGGGAAATTGACTTAAATCCAATTCCATGCCAAACAATGCATTTCACTTCCTTGATTCCTTGATTTCCTTCTAACTACACAACAGTGAAAACACATCACTGTCATTTGTGCTTAGAAATCCACCAAGAGAGTTAGCTACACCATATTCCACTTCACTAGAACTACCAAATACAAATTGGACAGAGCTTTAGCAAAAAAATTCCAACAACTGGTTTACAGAATTCAAGAATTCCTATTAGATCCACTTCTTAGACAATCATTCCCATCTAAGTGCACATAACTCTCTCCAAGCCCCGATTCTCACACCAGATCATGGAATGAATGAATTTTCTCTTTTTGCATGCATTGGTCTAATGCATGGCAAGATGAAAACATGTGGGTTCTCTCATGATCCACCCATTTCCCTTTTAAAATTAAAAATTAAATCATTTTATAATCACACTTAACCCCCATTTAAGTCATAAAATAAGTTTAAATTAATAGAAGGAATTTGATTGGACTTATATCATGACTTGATTCAAACATTAGAGACTTTAAGGTTTAATGGGGTCATAACCTAGTTTTCCTCCCTTAGTCATTCTAACCCCCTTACTGGATCTCGTGAACACACGAGTCCCAAATATTTTTAACGTACTTCCTTAGCACAACTATGTTGTAGATTTTAATATTAATAACTGCAAATATAATATGTTCATCCTTACAGCCATTCATAGTATGTATTTACATCTTGGAATCATCAAACTAGGGGTGTTACATTTCCCTTCCCCTTAAAGTATACACTGTCCTCAGTGTTTCATTGTCCAAAAACATATAAATAAATTTTTCAAAACTTATTTACATTACACATATACAAGTGTTCAAAATAAATACGGGTATTCTTGCCGCATAACATCTTCCATTTCTCAAGTCGCTTCTTTAGGATTATAATGGGTCCATTGGACTTTTACCTGTCCTAGGACCCTGTTCCTAAGTGTCTTGACTCTTTTGTTTAATATGTAAACTGGTTGTACTTTGATTTCCCCTTCGGGTTCCACCTATACCACAAATCAATCAGTTATGTGATTAGAATCATAAACATACTTCTTTAATAATGAAACATAAAAAACATTGTGCACATTAACCATAGGAGGTAGACCTAGCTCATTAGCTATTGATCGAATTTTGTTTAGAATATCAAAAGGTACACAAAATATGGTGGCCAACTTCTTGCAATTTCCCAAGCGCAATGAACTATTTATGCCTTTGACTTTGAGAAACACTTTGTCCCCAACTTGGAACTCTCTATGTATTCTATTTTTATCTGCATAGATCTTCTGTTGGTCTTGAGATACCTTCAAGTTCTGTTTGATCTAGGTTACCCGTTGTTGAATGTCTTGAAGCATTTCTAGTCCAATTATTTACCTGTCCATTGGTTTATCCCAAGTCACTGGAACATTATAATTTCTGCCATATTGCTTCCAAATGGACTCATCTTCAATGATGCTTGGTAACCATTGTTGTAAACGAATTCTACTAAATACAGGTAGTCTTCCCATTTATCGGGCTTTTCCATAAAATACATTCTGAGCATGTACTCAATGATTTGATTTACTTGCTCAGTCTGTCCATCCGTCTATGGATGATAAGTTGTATTGAGGTTGAGTTTAGTTCCAAATTCTCTAAATAAACCTTTCCAAAAGTTCGAAGTGAACTTTGGATATTGATCTGAAACTATTGCTTTTGCAATGCCATGCAACCTGGAAATTTTCCTCATATAGATTTATGAGATCTTAGTTGCTTTAAATGTCGACCACACTGGAACAAAATGGGTTGACTTTGTCAATTTGTCAACCACCACCATAATGGAGTCATGTTGCTTCAGTGTTCTAGGTAACTTTGTAATGAAATCAATGGTTACCACATCCCACTTCCATTCCGGTACAAGCAACAGATTGATTATATCAGCATGATGTCTATGTTCTACTTTTACTCTTTGACATTTCAAGTTTTGAGAAATAAATATGGCCACTTCAATTCTTCGTGCCTGGATAGTAGTATTATTTCTTAATTGCTATCAATGTCTTTTGGTACCTAGGAAGACCTGCATAAGGTACATTATGCATTCCATGTAATATACTTTTCTTCAATCCACTTTTAGATGGTATATAAATTATGTCTTTAACTTGAAGAATTCCATCTTCATCCAAAGTATACTTGGAAAATTTTAATGGCCCATTGTCTGCTCGTTATGCTTCCACCACTTTCAAATAATGATCATCTACTTTTCTTTTTTTGTAAGTAAGAAGTCATTCAATATATTATTAGCAAAAAGAAAATTACAATCCAAATTCTTCATACTGGGCCAGAACCTCAGTATCTATTAGCCCTTCCCACATTAACCTGACAAAAAGTCGGCCTAAAATCCCTTGCACTAACATTCTCCATAGGACTAAGATGCATAAAGTTTCTGACAAAACTAACAAGGACGCTTATCTTAATGATTACAACAGAACCTTCTAATCCTACTGCAGGGCGAAACCTACAGCCTATTGAAAGCCAATTTACCATCCAAACTAAAAAGTATGTAAGCCAATGTTTCTTCCTAGCATACCTCAAAATATTAGTTCTGACCAGTTCAAAGCAAGACATAAGGTAGATTTGGAATTCCTCCCTAGCGAGGACCTTCCTACGCGGGTTTTAGAGACGTCACCATAAGAAGGGTTGGCAGACCCAACTCTCTGAGCCTCTTTAGAAATAGGTCTACCTTAATATTCAGCAGATTAATATCAACAGTAATATCATCTCTCCATTGGTCCATTCGACCAACCGCTTTTTCCACTGCTTCTTTATCTCATGCTGCCTTCCCGACGAGGTTTTTTACTACCCAAAATAATGCCATTGTCCTCTCATACATGATGGCCCTTCCTACAAAGTGCCCCGGGTCCAGAATCCACTCCTCCACCTTCTGACATTCTTCCTGAAGGATTTCCTTATCAAATTCAACCCAAAACTGATTTTCCACTTCGTTGACTCTCTGTTGAATTTCACTAGGGAGTTCAAGCTCATACATCCTTGCTTCCCACAAAGCCTTTCGCTGAGCTGTCGAACCCCTCCCTGTCTCGTCCTCTAGAGTGATTGCATGCATCTCCTTCCCTTTTCGACCATCTGTACTCTCGTCGCTTCGTCTGCACATAAACCTTACAACAAATGACACCTTCCTCGTTCCAGAAGCTCTTGTTATAGAAACAACGTAACAAAAAAAAACTAATACTGTAATCACCGTCACCCCCCACCTCTCTAAATAGAAGGTTCCTAATTAGGAGCATCATTTCAGCACTGCAGACCATAATGCTGCGGGTAAGGTCCTTAGTCTGGATCACATTATGTTCACACAGAGAACCAAATTTTCCTACGCTATCACTCATGCTTCCAATCCTTTGAAAAAATAGAGTTTGGGCCTTGTCTTGCGGTGAAATTAAATACCACGAGCTTTTCACATGGCCACTCACCCTTCTATCTATCAACCACATGCCTTGATTATATTTCTGGGTTCGCTAGGTGTCCCAACTGGTTTGTCTCATGATTACCTTGCATGTCTAGATCTGTGAGATGGATGCAGCTAGACCAACCAGTCTCATTAATGACCTCATTCCAATATTTGGCCTTAATTCGACGACGAGCTTCTGTACCTACATTTGCGATCTGGCCAGCCACCTTATTCCCTTGATACTAGATGTGACTGAAGCTAGCCACCACCCCTTCACGCATAACCCCCTAGAGTTTCTCAACCGTTCCTTCCAAGCACCAAGACTCTGCCACCTTAGTATTATGTGTGTCATTCTGGAGCTTGATTTCCATTTGAATTACTACCTACGAGTCACCTTCTATGATGATTGGCATCCAACCATTCTCCTTAAGCATTATGATACCTTGCAAAATGCCTTCTATCTCGACCTTGTTATTGGTCTCCCACCCAATGAAGTCGAAGCCAAATACCATTATTTTCCTCTGCTATCAGGAACGATGAATCTGTAACCAACCATATCGGGGTTACCTTTTGACACTCCGTCGAAATTGAGCTTAAACATGCCCTTGGGAGGAGGCTCCCATTTAACATTGTTGGATATTGCTTTGGCCGGTTTGATCCTGTTTATATTCTATTGCAATGGATGAGTCAGGTCCCATGATTGCAAAATGAGTGCTTCTACCCCATTGGTTTCCCAATCTGAATCTCCCCAGACTCCTACCTTTATGTTTCTCTCATTCTGGTCGTAATGGTGTCCCATACTTTGATAACAGTGCCATTTTTCCCTTGGAAGGTCCTTAAATTCTGTTCTCCATGAAATTCCCACATCACAAAGTGGGGAAAAAGATCCCATAATTGATTCAGGATGGGGTTTGTGAAGGGCTTTCTGGTCCATTCAGTGATGGTCCTGTCCGGGTGTTGTCGTATCTAGTCTAATCTCCAGAAGAGTTCTGCTCCATGGTCCTTGATGGTAGAGTTGAAATCATAGGTACACAGCAGGTGGTTGGTGGTCTCGTCTTCTTAATCACACATGCAACACCGGTAAGGGCCTGCCATCCCTTTTTTCATGAGATTTTCTCCGGTTAGAATTATGTTTCTCAGTACAATCCAACTAAAGATAGTGATTTTGGGCCATAATTTCTTTTTTCATAGACATGTTCCCCATTTTTTGTCTTTAGGTTGTATGTCATCTCCAATCAAGATATCATAAGATTCTTTGGTTGTAAAAGGCCCCTTTGGCTATAACCCCAACAGATCTTGTCTCTCCCTGGGTGATTTCATATCTTCTTGTTGTCCAAGTTTTCTTCCAGTTTTTCCACCTCCACTCTAGGTCCGAAGTGTTCCCACCAGTCCTTATCCGCCCATATTCGGAAGTCCTACTCGTCTGTCTGATTTTTCTATATGTAGCTTACTAGTACCAATCCCTAGGATCTATAGGATTCCCTTATTCATTGGAAGTCCCCTCCATGCCCAAGTGGGTTTAATTGTTTCCAAGAATCCTCCCACACCTGGGCTTCCTGGCCATTCCAAACTTCCTAGAAGCTATGGTCCTAAACCAAAATCCTTCCCTGCCAAGTCATTCTCCATATATGTAATCCCATAACATCTTCTAAGAAGCGGATGAGTTCTTTTTTATCCCACCCCTCTGCATATTTGATATGCCATACTTTCACCCATGGTTCTCTATCATGGGTTACCCATCTCCACCATAGCTTAGACCCACTCACTATACTAGCTTTCTCAGGGCCTCTGAGACCTAAGCCTCCATGATGCTTGGGCGTACAGACCGCTTCCCAATTCAACAAAGCCCACTTCCATTTTTCATTGTTTCCACTCCATAGGAAATCCCTTTGCATGTTCCTAATCTTCTTCAGGATCGTTTTTGGGGCCGCCATGGTGGCCGACAGATAAGTCAAAATTGCCTGAAGGACCGATTTTACCAACACCATTCTACTATCCAAATTGATGGACCTCGGGGTCCAGTTCATCAAGCGTTTTTTCATGTTGTCGATAAGTTCCCTCCAGGAACCTCTCTTCGCTAGTGAATTAACTAGAGGGGTTCCTAGATATTTGGATGGAAGGGAGCTCTCCTAAAATCCCATGATTCTACAGATTTTTTGTCTGGTAATCCTAGGCGTATTGAAGAAAAAAAACTAATATTTTTTACCATTAGTCTCCAATCTCGAGGATTTGCCAAAATCCAGTAGACATTGCTTAAACCTCCTGGATTCTTTGACTAAGGGGTAACCCATTAGCACCGTGTCATCCACGAATGGTTGGTGAGTTTGTTTGTCCGCTAACAGGTGAATTATGAGTCCCCTAATGTTGTTACTGTCCCGAGAGCCAACAATTTCTCTGCCCAACCCCTCCGTCATTAGAATAAAGAGGAAGGGGGATAAGGGATCCCCCTACCTAACCCCCCTTCATGGTTTGAAAGTGCCTGAGGGAACTCCATTTACTAGAATGGAGAAGAAATATAATGTTACTAAGCTCATTATCCAATCAACCCAAAAAATTTCAGAACCCAAAAGCTTCAAGCATGCTTCTCATGAATTTCCAGTTAAGCTTATCGTAAGCTATTGCAATGTCCAGTTTTACCATCATGTGTGATATTTTTTGAGATTTTATGGAATGGAGCAATTCATGGACCAGTATGATACCATCTGTTATTTTTTGACCCTCTACAAAACCTGACTATTCTGGGGAAATTCGACCAGGGAGGAGGGGCTTTAATCTATTTGCAATTACTTTGGTAGTAATTTTGTAGATGAAATTGTAGAGGCTTATAGGCATGAATTTGTCTCGAGAGTCTGCCCCCTCACATTTTGGAATGATCATGATAAAGGTTGCATTGAAATATGGAAGCATCCATTTGGAGACCCTAGAGTCTTCCACAATCCTCCAAACTTCCATCTTGATTAGATCCCAGAATTGGTGAAAAAATTAACTGTAAATCCATCTGGGCTTGGGGTCGTTCCTTCCTTCATCTGAAAAACCACTTCCTCTACCTCAAGGATGGTTATAGGTTTCATCAGGAGATCATTTTGATCCTGGGTGACCAGAGGTGGTATGAACTAAGTAATTTGTACAATATCCTCACTCCTATCCTGCCTTGGTTCAGACATTATCTTAGAAAAATGATGTTTCAGGGAAGTCTTTATTCCTTGGTTTCTACCCATTCACCTCTAGCATTCTTTATGGAGAATATTTTATTTTTCATCCTGTTTTGGATGACCGAGCGTTGGAAAAATTTCATATTTCTCTCCACTTACTTTAGACACCGTATCCTTGATTTCTACCGCCATAGAAATTCCTCTTGCTTTTCCCGCTCCTCTAGTTGTGAACAAAGTTTGGTTTCTTCCATTTGCAAATTGCCTGTGTATCCTTCGTTCATCCCAATGGATTGGATCTCCTAGATGTGTGATTCAATGAGCTTTTTATCTACGAAAATATTCTCAAATTCTTCCATGTTCCATTTTTTATTCAATTTTTCAATCCTTTTAGTTTCTGTTGGAACTTGTACACGCTCTAGCCCTCATCTTCACTTAGTTCTTCCCACCAAGTTATGATCTTTTCATTGAATTTTGGATGTTCAAGGCATAATTGTTCGAATTTGAATGGTTTTTTGAACTAAGATCCCAGCCTACTCCACAACAATTCTATGGGCCAATGATCAGATCTAACTCCTGGAAGGGTGGCTAAATGCATTTCACTGCCTAAATCAATAATAGATTCCAAGACCAAGAATTGATCAGGTCGGGAGGTAATGTGCCTCTCCCTTGACCATTTGTTGTTCCACATAAACCATCCCTCTCTTGGAATGATGTCTACTAGTGTTAGTTCCTCAATGGTGTCTCAAAAGTTGTCGCACTCTTCCTCCACCCTACGTCGACCACCCTTCTTCTCCTCCAATGAGGTGATAAGATTGAAATCCCCCCCTGACTATCCAGTAGGCATCAAGATCTTTCTACCAAACCTTCCACATAGACTTGATAAAGTCCCTTCTTTCACCAGGCTTATGAGGTCCATAAACATTTGTAATCATTCCTTCCACTAAAAATCCTACCACCTTAAAGTCAGCTGATAAGAGACATCTTCTACCATGGAATCCCCCTAAGATGACCTTAGTAGGGTCCCATAATATCCCTAGACCTCCCACATAACCTCTTGCATCAATGCCTATCCCTTCACTTCCTTTCTAGATTTTCTTACGCAGATCCTCAATCTAAGCTACCGGGAATTTGGTTTCTTGCAGGAAAACTATGGTCGGATTTGTTTGCTTCATGTTTTTACTCAATATTTTTACTTTACGTGGGTTGTTCAAGCCCCTAATATTCCAAGATAAAATATTCATTGAGAAACTTATAGGCCTAGTGTCACCTTGATGGTTAGGTACTGTCCTGACTCAACCAATCGCCTACCTACTTTCGTAACTCTCTCTTTGTTCGATTTCCTACTAGAATTCTTGGTGGGTTCTTCAAACTTCCTTTTCGTCTCCTTGTGGGAAACCACACTTATCCCAAGTTGATTTGAGGCCTGAGCTCTGAAGATGGCTTCTTTTAGTAGGATTACTTGTTCCTGTGGGGCATAGCCCTTTCCTACATCCGCACATGCCTGCTCTATCCCTTCCAAATCCAGACCCCTGATGTCCATATCATTTGTTTCCTCTCCTATTTCACGTTCCTCCTATTGTTGTTTTCCTTTTATGGTCTCTTCCTCCATTTGTTTAAATGTTCCATCTGTTTCCCAAAGTTTACCCTATGTCTAATTGTCCAATGTTTTCTCTGGGAGGTCTTCCAATATATTGAATTTTTTTGACACCATTGTCTTCTTATGGACATCCTGATTCTCCTGCTTCCATCCTCCTCTCTTCCTTGATCGAACCCTTGTAAATACTTGGTCCTTCTTTTCTTTTTCCTTCCTCGAAGTGGTCTTTGGGTGGTTCATGGGACAATCCCTAAATAAATGATCATATTCATGACATCTTCGGCAACGAAAGGGGAACTACTGATTATCTAGGGTTTGTACCCAATCCTCATCTTCCCATGTCATCCGGATTGCTTATGGCAGTTCTTTGGTCAGATCCGTGCGTATGTTGTGTATCTTTGGATCTGAGTTTGCTTCGATATTTTGATGAAATTTCCCAGGGAATTCCCCAGATTATCCAGTATTGTTGGATCCCAATATTCCCTAAGCATGGACTACAGTCTGATCCATATAGGAGCTACTTTTGATGTATTCTTTATCTAGGCAAAAATTCTCTTTCTAGGGTCTTAGAAAGAGGCCCGCTGAATAGAAAAAATACATACCCCCATCCAGGACTATGTTCCTATCTCCTGAGTTGAAGAAAGAAATGGAGAAGAAACCCTTGGATCCTGGATGAAGGTCATAATGCCCCTTAGGTTTCCAGGAAGAGTTGATCCACCAAACTAGGGATTTTTTCAATGACTATATTCCCACAAATTTCATAATCAGTGCATGGTCTAGCATATACTAGATATTTTCCCTAATCTTAGACGATCTAACCTGCATGGTCAGAATCAAGGCTGCTTTAGGAATGCACTTCCCTGGCTTCCAAACCATTGGTTTTCCACCCTTATTTAGATCTAGATCAATTGGGATGTCCTTGATTTGCAATCCATGTTTCTTCGGAGCTAGGGAGGATCCTCTGCCTCCCACATTACCTTCTGTCATACCTCTATAAGACTTCCTTCCTCTGATAAACCTCGATTTTTCCTTCCTCCTGCAATCTCCTCTACGTCGATCTCACTCTTTAAGTTTCGAGAACTAGCTATCTCAATTTTTCAATAATGATCATCTACTTTTAGTGCCTCTTGTAACCTAATTTTTAAATAAGATTTCCAATTGTTGATAGCTAAAACTTGCATTATCTGACTTCTTATACTAAGAACATCTACCACTCGATTCTCTTTTCCTGAAATTGAATTCACTTAGAAATTCAATCCACCTAGCTTGTCTAGCATTTAGATGAGGCTACTCAAACAAATATTTCAGGTTGTGATGATCTGTCTTTAATTCAAAGTTGTTTCCCATGAGATAATTCCTCCACATCTAGAGTGCATGAACTATAGAAGCTAACTCCAGATCATGAGTAGCATAGTTCTTTTCATGTTCCTTCAACTTTTGTGATTCATAACAAATCACAAATCACATATGGATTTGGAATTTTTAATATTAGAGCACATGTGAGTAACTCTTTCTAGACTCTGAAGATATATTCATACTTCTAATTCATGGTTAAATTTCACACCCTTCTTTTGTAATGTCGTAATCAGTTATGAAATCCGAGAGAAAGATTCTATGAACCTTTAGGAATAGGCTGCAAGCCCCAGGAGTGATCTTACATTGTGACACCTTTTGGAGTAGGAAATTCTTGTATGGATTTTATTTTCACTGGATCCACCGCTTTTCCCTCTTCAGAGATAACATGACCCAAACACGATAGCTGCTTCCGATAGAATGAGCATTTACTAAGCTTGACATATAGCTTATTTTCTCTCAGTATCTTTAAAGTAATCCATAGATGCTATTCATGCTCTTCTTCATATTTGGACTACACCAAATATCGTCTAGGAAAACTATTATGAACTTGTCTAGGAATTCTTTAAACACACCATTCTTCAAAAACATGAGTGTAGCTGGGGAATTTGTTAGTATGAAAGGAAATATTGTATATTCATAATGCTTGTACCTGGTTTTAAAATTACTTTTACTGATATCCTCATCTTTTATGTGCACCTAATGATACCTAGATCTCAAATCAATCTTGGAAAATATTTTTTCCCCTCTCAACTAATTAAAGAGGTCATCAATCCTAGGTAGCGAATAGATTTTCTTGATTGTAGCTTTATTCAGTTACCTTTAATACATACAAAATCTAAGTGTACCATCCTTCTTTTGTACAAACAAAGTTGGAGCTCACCATGGTGACACACTAGGCTGTATATAACCTTTCTTTAGCAACTCCTCTAGTTGCAATTGCAATTCCCTTAGCAACAAGGTAAACATTTTGTAAGGAGCTTTTGATGTTGGCACAACTTCAGACACCAAATCTATTGTAAAATCAATATCCTGCTTAGGTGGTAACCCGGGTATATCCCGGAACACATCCTCAAACTCTTTCAATAATGTATATTCATTTAGGCTTGGTTATTTTTCTATTGCCAATTCCTCTGCATGTATATAATACAACTTACACCCCTTCCTAAAACATTTCTTCATATGCATGGTTGAAATTTGTCTAATGGAAATTGGTCTCGGAATGCCATTTATCTTTATTGTATTGTTATCCTCATCCAGGAAGGTAATAATTTTATTATGGAATTCCAAAATTCCAAAATGTTTTTCTATCCAATCCATTCCTACTAGAATATCATATGAGCTGAGATGAATTATATCCAAATCAACTTTGGTGTGACACCCGTTCATTTCTGAACAAAAATCTTAAGCATGGAAGTAATTTTCCTTTTCATCCCGATAGTCAACTATACCATTCTATGCTTAGGAAATTTACTGATCACTAAATTTCACCTTTCAATCAGATTAGTATTTACATAACTGTAAGAAGCTTCGAAATCAATTGAAATTGAAATGGGAAAATCATTTATTTTACCTTCAATTTCAATCATTGATGACTAGTGTTCTACTTGACGATTATCCAAGGATGCGTATATGCGAGGAATGATTCTAACAACATCTCCCACTATAGAAGCTTCTTGCATATGATACATACCAACACCTTTATTTTTCTTTTTAGGACAATTACTAAGGTAGTGGTCACCTCCAAATTTCCAACATTTAACTTGTAATAATTTCTTTTGTCCTGCAGACTCAACCACTCTTGATTCACCTTTCATATTTGAATGTTTGGAAGAATTAAACCGATCTTGTTTAACATTAAGAGGCTTACAACCCTTTTTCCTTTGATCCTTCTTATCTTTCATTTTACCCTTTCAAACTTTACACACATCTTGTCTATTTTTACCTTGCTTATACAAACATTTATCTTTCCTAATGCATTCTTTCAAAGTGCAAGGCTCATCATAAGTTATTCGATCTCTGTAGAATGATGGTTGTCCACTAAGAAATTGTTGAATCTTAACCTTTTCATCTTGGATGAATTACACATAACTTAGTAATTCCAGAAATATTTTCTTATATTCTTCCATAGTCATATTTCCAAGTCGAAGTTCGAATTTCTTTTGCATTTTCTTATCATAATATCACTGGGATAAGTATTCATGCTTGAAATACCTTTGAAAACTCTTCCATAAAATTTTCCTTTCATCCAAAATTTGTACCTGCTTCAAATGCTTCCACCACCTGTAAGATTTTCCCTGAATATTATATATAGCAATATGAGCTTATTGATTATCCAAGTAATCATGTAATTGCAAATATTTATTCATTTATAGAAGCCAAATTTATGCAATTTCTCCATATTTTTCCCCATCGAAAGTGGGAGGTTTAATTTTCCTAAGTTCACCATGTAATGTATTTCATCATTTTCCTCCTTTGATGCCTTCTAAGATGAGTATCATATTAGATTTTAGGAAACTCATTTCCATGATGACTTTCAACTATTTTATATTGGAAATGCAACCCGTTTATGCCTTCATCTTGGTCTCTATTAGGAAATTCTCTATTCACTGATTCCCTTTCTTCCCTTCTTACAATGGAAGACACTTGTTGCATATGATTATGTAACCGTACCATATTCCTCATCACTTGCTGATTTATTTGGTTGTGTTGTTCGAGGATCTATAAAATTTTCCATTCCCAATTCATATGTCCTTCAAGGTTTGGAACACTTCCATTGTTCCCATCTCAATCTAATGACCATTGGATTCAGTTTGTTGAAAATCCATACCAACTTCCTCAACATAGTTATAGTGTAGGTTCTTTTGACATCTTTTCAATACTGCTTGCCTACTTTACTGGCAATCTACAAATAGAATGGCTTGAAAATTTATGTTGTCACTATCAATCTAAGATATCATCCATGTTTGTTATATATATATTTCAACATAAAAACATTCACTTTAGATAAACCAGCATAGATCCAAATCCCAGGCTCTATCAAGCACCGAGAGGGATCAAATCTTTGGAGGTGTAGATCTCTTCTTAAGTATTGCACTCAACTATCGGCTTTAATGTGATTCAGACCAAAAGGCACATTTTTTTATTTAAGGTCCACAAATAATATTTTTATTATTAATATTTAATACTATTTATGGCTGCATATAATATTTTTTATTTTGTTAGGAAAAAACATTAAAACATCTCCCCCATACACAGTTTTAAAACCATGTGCAAGGCCCTCCTAAAATCATGGGTTGTTTAGGAGGCCTTGCACATGGTATTAAAACCATTTGCAACTACCTCCTAAACCATGTACAACAAAACCATGGGTTGTTTAGGAGGCCTTGCACATGGCTTTAAAACCATTTGTAAGGCCCTCATAAACCATGTACAATAAAACCATGGGTTTTTAAGAGGCCTTGCACATGGTTTTAAAACCATGTGCATGACCAACATTTTTTTTGCGGATAATTCAAGTTTTTATTTTTATTATTTTTTATTATTTTGTTAAGTAGAAACATTACAACATCTCCCCTATATTGTGTTGTTTTTCTCAAGGACATTTTTTTATGGTAGATAATTAAATTTTTTATTTATTTTTTATTGAGCCGAGAGGCTCTCTACAGTCCAATATGGGGGAGATCTTGTAACGTTACGTAACGGGGGAGATCTTGTAACGTTACTTAACATTATGTAACGTTACGTAACCTTATTTTTATTAATAAAAAAATAGATTTTTTAATTATAAAACAAAATAAATGTCCGCGAGAAAAACAACCTAATATGGGGGAGATGTTGTAATCTTCCTACCTAACAAAACAATAAAAAAGTAAAAAATTACAAAACAATAAAAAATTAAAAATTTAATTATCCCCCCAAAAAATGTGGATCATAAAAAAAACACAATATGGGGGAGATGTTATAATGTTCCTACATAACAAAATAATAAAATAATAAAAATTGAATTATTTGCAGAAGAGTGTTGGCCTTTTAAACAACCCATGGTTTTATTGTATATGGTTTAGGAGGACCGTGCACATGGTTTTAAAACCATGTGCAAGGCCTCCTAAAAAAACCAATGGTTTTATTGTACATGGTTTAGGAGGGCCTTGCAAATAGTTTTAAGACCATGTGCAAGGCCTCCTAAACAACCCATGGGTTTAGGAGGGCCTTGCATATGGTTGTAAAACCATTTATGGGGAGATGTTGTAATGTTCGTTCATAACAAAATAAAAAATAATATTAAATATTATATGTTGGCCATAAATAATATTAAATATTAATAATAAATATATTATATGTTGACCTTAAATAAAAAGATGTGTCTTTTGTTTTGAATCAAATCAATGGTATATATAGGACACACCAAAGTTGATAGCTCATTGAGTGTAATACTTAAGAAGAGGTTTGCACCTAGAGAGATTTGATCCCTCTCGGCTCTTGATAGAGCCTAGGATTTGGATCTACCCTGGTTAATTTGTTAGGTAGGAACATTACAACATCTCACCCATATTAGATTGTTTTTGTGGCTGACATTTATTTTGGAAGATAATTAAAAGTTTTTTTTTATAGCCGACATCTATGTAACGTTACGTAACATTACAACGTTACGTAACGTTATTACAACGTTACGTAACGTTACAAGATCTCCCCCATACTGGGCTGTAGAGCGCCTCTCGGCGCAAAAAATGAAATCTTAAAGGCTCAAGAACTGTAACCTCAACTCTAATACCAATTTGTAACAAGCCTAACATCACATTAAACTTAAAACAGATTTTTTTTAAACCAAATGCATTGAAGTGATTCAATTATGTCTATAAATAGATAGCGGAAGCTTCACCCATATGTATACACATACAACTACACCTTCTATGCATAATTGTGTGGATATAAGTATGTACACAATTTTTAATGCACATAATAGTCTCTCTATTAACATCTATTATATTGGTCTAACAAATACTTGGAAAGATACATTTTCAAACCTATCCTTCAACCTTATTCCGGAGAGTTGCGTAGAAAACATTTAATTGAACTATGAAGTATAAACTGTAAAATAGAAAATGTGTAGTAAACCTTATTCCGGAGAATTGCGTAGAAAACATTTAATTGAACTATGAAGTATAACCTGTAAAATAGAAAATGTGTAGTAAAACATTATTAGAAATGTCCCCATTATGATATTTGGCAAATATAATGATGGCAAATATTCCAACTTTTTATTTGCGCAAATATTCTACCCTATTATTTGTGCAAAAGGTTATTAATTCATTTTTCTTAATGAATTGAGCAATGCACACTAAACCAGTGTATGGATAAGTCATTTACTCATTATAAAAAAATGACTAGTTATTATACTACATAATCTATCTTTTTAGCCTTTACTTTCAATAAAGAATTGGAATTCATAGAATTCAGTTTTATCCCTTCAATTTATGGATTATTTAAAAGCTGATGTGAAATTAAAATTCATTTCATCTCTAGTTCATATTTGGTAATTTTCACAACAAATTGAAAACAATCAATAGCCACTTGGTTTAACTTCAATTAACCTTCATGTCAAAGATAAATGAAATATATTTATAACATTTGGGTGAAGAAAATAACAAATACCATTATAGATAAACAAATACCGTTTATGGGAAAACATACCACAAATAACCATATAAAAATGCCTTTGTTAGGGTTAACCTTCACTTGAAATGGTTTAAGTCTCAACACGTGTTTTTGGGCCCATGGTATTTGGTGGACAATGGTACTTTTCCATGGTATTTGGAGGCCAATGGTATTTTTCCAAGGTATTTGGTGGCTCATGGTATTGTCCCATGGTATTACATGTAAAGAATCCTTTATAAGGCTTAGCTAGGCTCCATTGTAAAGTGACATGGAGGTGAGTGGTGGCGAACTCACTTTTGCTTGGATGGTTTATGTCAAGGGAGATAATAGATCTATTATGGTGGTTTTTCCCAGTTTTAGGTTTTCCACGTAAACATTGTGTTTCTATCTTAAATGTGTTTCTATGTGGTTTTGTGTTCTCTCATTATTAATTGTATGTATGCTCATGTAAACATTGTGTCTCTATCTTAAATGTGTTTCTATGTGGTTTTGTGTTCTCTCATTATTAATTATATGTATGCTCGTTTAAATCCTTTAAATGGAGCTCTGCCTTTGTTCTCTCATTATTATTATTGATGCTCATTTAATATCCTAAGAACTGATATCAAGGCCATGGGTTGGAATATAGTTGTGCTCATTGTGTTGTACATGGTTTTTTGAAATAATTTTGGGGTGCATGTTTGATGGTACTCGACGCCCCAACATTTTTGGTTTCATGTTAAAAGTTGATTTCCTTAGGTGCTAGAAGCACACAACATCCCTCTTATGTGTAAAGAAGGGATGTTGTATCAAGTGTAGAATGACCCACTGGGTAGGTACGAGGGTGACAGGTTTACTCGTAGCCTAACTTGATATAGAAGAAATGATGCATGAAACAAACGACTACTCAAGAAGCTAATGTAGCAGGTGATGTATTACAAGGTGATTTTATTCTTTCATTAGATTATCCTAGTGATTACTAGGTAGTAGTTCTACGGGCTTCATGTCATGCTACACCCCATTAAAAATTCTTTCATGATTATGTTCCAGGTGATTTTGGACATGTTTTGTTGGGGGACGATGAACAATGTAATTGGAATGGGTAAGGTACAGATTAAGTTAAATAATGAAAATGAATGGATCCTAAAAGATGTAAGGAATATTCCTCCCATGAAAAGAAATTTGATCTCAATAGGGAAGTTGGGAGATAATATTTGTTTGTCTACATTTGGAAAAATGTGGTGGAAGATCACTAACAGAGCACCGGTAATAGCAAAAGGAGATAAGGTAGGTACATTGTACTGATGTCCTCATAATATTGATTATTCTATGTATGTAGCTTCCATAGAAATAGGTACATCGTTGTAGCATCATAGGCTTGGCCACATGACTGAGAAGGGAATGCAGATCCTCCACTCAAGGAAATTTATTCCATATTTGAAGCAGGTAAGTTTTGAATTATGTGAAAACTGTGTTTATGAAAAACATAAGAGAGTTAGATTTCTCAGGGTTGGGAAAAAAAATAAGAGTGAAAAGTTAGAGATTGTGCATACAGACATATGGGGATTGACTTAAGTACAATCTCTGGGTGGCTCTCGTTATTATGTTACTTTTATTGATGATGCAACTATAAAAACTTGGGTTTATTGCATTAGATCCAAATTTGATGTGTTTGCTACTTTTAAGAAGTGGAAAGATTTGGTTGAGAAAGAGAGAGGAAAAGATTGAAGTGTCTCAGATTTATTAATGGAGGTGAATATTGCAGAAATGAGTTTGATAGTTTTTGTTTATACCATGGGATTCATAGAGAGAATACAGTCCTAGGAACACCGCAAGAAAATGGTGTGCCAAAAAGGATGAATAGGACAATCATGAAGCGTGCAAGGTGTATGAGATTGCATGCAGGGTTTCCTTTACAGTTTTGGGTTGATTCTATAGATACTATTGTTTACTTAATAAATAGAGGGCCTTCAAGAGCTTTGGATGGTGGAATTCCAGAGGAGGCATGGACAGGTAAAAAGGTAAACTACTCATTTCTCAGAACTTTTAGTTGTGAAGCATTTGTCCATATTGATAAAGAAAATAGAACAAAGTTTGAGACTAAATCCAAGAAATGAACCTTGATTGGATATGGGGTTGATGATTTTGGTTATCGCTTATGGGATTATGAAAATCACAAAATCATTAGGAGTAGAGATGTAGTACTCAATGAAAAGGTTATGTACAAAGATCAGTTGCAGGGAAATAAAGAGGAAAAGGAAAACATAGAGTGCACAGTGCGTGATGAAATCAAATAAAATAAAGTTCGAAAGCTACCATAAAATCAAGAACATCAATAAGTACCTCAAAATCCTGCAAGCCTTAAGAATATCTACCAAGTTAAGTAGACCCCCTGAATGATTCTCCCCTTCAATGTCTTATTTGATGATGACTGGTTCTAGAGAACCAAAATGTTATGAAGAAGCAATGCAGGTGGAAACTAAAAGAAGGAGGAGCAAGGCATTGATGAGGAGATGGTAAGAAACTAGACATGGACTTTGGTTGAGTTTCCTGTAGGTAAAAGAGCATTGCATAATAAATGGGTTTACATGTCGAAGGGAGAAGAATGAGGCAAGAAGCGGTATAAGGCTAGACTTGTAGTAAAGGGGTTTGCACAAAAAAAGGTATATATTTGGATGAAATATTTTCTCATGTTGTTAAGATGACTTCAATTAGGACTAGTTTAAGTCTATTGGTGGTAGAAGATTTGCGTCTTGAATAGTTAGATGTAAAAACAAACTTTCTCTATGGGGATTTAGAGGAAGTGATTTATATGCAGCAACCATAGTGGTATGAGGTCAAAGAGAAGGAGAATTTGGTTTACAGGTTGAAGAAGAGCTTGTATGGACCGAAGCAAGCTCCAATAAAGTGGTATTTAAAATTTATAAGTTTATGACAGAACAAGGTTATAGTAGATTCCATTCTAACCACTGTGTTTATTTCAAGAGGTTAGATAATGGAAGATATATTATCTTGTTATTGTAAGTGTATGACATGCTTGTTGCAGTGTCTAAGATGTAGGATATATATGTGCTCAAAGGAAACTAGCTAAATCATTTGCGATGAAGGATTTGGGTGTAGCAAAGCAAATCCTTGGTATGAGAATAACAAGAGACATGAAAAATCACAAATTGACATTGTCTCAAGGTGAGTACATAGAAAATATGTTGGAGAGGTTTATAATGCAGAATGCAAAACCAGTTAGTACACATTTGGCCAACCATTTCAAACTAAGTAAGGAGAAGTGTCCCAAGACACTAGAGGATATAAAATACATGTCCAAGGTTCCCTATTTATCAGCAATTGACAGCTTAATGTATGTCATGGTGTGCACAAGACTAGATATTGCAGATGTAGTGGGAGTTATGAGAAAGTATATGAACAATCCAGGTAAAGAGCATTGGAAGTCAGTACAGTGGAGTCAGGTTTTTGAGAGGTATCACTTCTCATGCATTATGTTTTAGAGGTTCAAAGACTGTTCTATAGGGATATGTTGATGCAGATATGGAAAGTGATAAAGACAACAACAGGAGCACCACAGGGTATGTTTTTACTATGGGTGGAGCAATAGTAAGTTGGATCTCGAAACTATAAAAGGTTGTTGCACTTTAAACAATAGAAGCAAAGTATGTTTCTACTATAGAGGCTAATAAGGAAATGATTTGGTTGTAGAAGTTCATGGAGGAATTGGGTAAGAAGAAGGAGAATAATAAGTTGTACAGTGGCATCCATAGTGCCATTCATCTTGAAAATAACTCAACCTTACATTTGAAGACTAAAAATATATAGATCAAGTACCATTTCATAATATATGTTCTTGAAGATGAACTGTTAAAGTTGGAAAAGATACATACTAGGCGAAATCATGTAGACATGTTGACAAAGGTAGTAACCGGAGAGAAATTGAGTTCCTGCTTGATTTTTGTTGGCATTCAAGCATGAAGGTAAAGATGAGAAGTTTTATAGGTCCTATATTTAGAGCATAAGTCCATCATTGGTAGGATTGTTGTGATCAGTATCCAAGTGGGAGATTGTTGGTTGTGGAGCCTGATCTTCCTGATTTATAGATGTTATTTCAACCATGTTTGGATCCCATCACCTGACGGGTAGGGGGAGGGGGGGGGGGGGGGGGGGGGGGGGGTGTGGGGGGTATTCCCGCCCCCCAATATAATCATCAGGGTGGTCTATTGTGGGAGAAAACTATTTTAGAATCCCTCGCCCCCTAGAAGGGGTTTGGGGGAACCTCCCCGATAGAAAGAATTTAGGAAAAAATGCCTTGTAAAATGTAGTAATTTCAGAGTCATGCCATTGGTCAATAATGTGTGATTTACAGGCCCACAGTTTCGGTAAAATCATGGTATTTTCCCATGGTATTCCCTTTATAAAAGGAAGGCATTGTAATACGACTGTGTATTGTATTGTAGCATTGTAAAAGTGATCTCTGTGATTGTGAGAGAGAGAATGTGAGAGAGTGAAGAGGAATTACAGTAGGGTTGTTGCAGATTGTATCCATTCATTTTGCTGGACGATATAATAATAGAGGACTAGCAATTTCTTTGTGGACATATCCCATATTGGACAAAGCAGGTGTCACATCCCCATGCCTCCAACCGGCAAAGAGGATGCGACCCGTGACATAAACCACTCGGGATAAGAGCCCCATGAACATGTATAGGCATAAAATTGCATAAACAGAATGCTGCAGGAAAATGCATCGCAGTATAACATGCACAAATGCAACTGTTTATCATACACAACTAAAATGATTCATCTTGCACAGCGGAATCAACATGCATTCACACAAGCATTCATTCAACATGTTCCTCATATCATTAACAGTAAATTGTGGTTGCAGAAGTGGAAATGGACAAGATCACTTATCTTATGAAAGCTTCGCTCCGCAACCAGCTACGTCACTACAACGTTCCACCCAACCATAGGCCAGCGTGATCCTTAATCTCTCAGCAGCGCTGCCACCCTCGAGCTGGGCATGATTCTCCAAGGTATAAGGAAACTAGCAGGTTTACACATAGCCAAGGACATACAAAACACACAGCCAAGCCAACAAGTTGGGTTTATCAGGCCATCAAGGAGTTGGGAAAGGCTAATTGCTAAGCTGGTGAGCTCATTGCAGAGCCAAGAACACCTACACCAGAACTAGCCTGGATTTTAAGACACCCACACACACCCAACACAAGGAATCAGCCCCTTCTCTGCTACACAGTCCCTCAGGCCCTGCATTCCCTTCCAGTGCTATTCATGGGTTGTGGAGAAGAAAGCCAACCCTCTAGCTCTGTCTGTGTGGTTTCTAGCCACCAGGTTTATCAAGCAAAACTAAGCCCCCATCCCTGCTCCTTACATAGTACGAAGACCGATCCTTGCACGTATGCAACCAATTAGCAGTTACAACTTAACAGGGAAAAACAAATCCCAAGCGAATTACACGGTCCCAAATGTATCCGTGAACATGGGGGAAGAACAACAGACCCGAAATGTAATCAGTGAACCTGTGAGACAACCAAAAACGTGAATGGCCCTTCACAGCAATTCGTGGATGAGAAAAACGAGCAGCTCCCAGCTCGTGGTATGATCCAAAAGCCAGGGAAAATCCCTGTGCGTGAGAACAACGAACAAACGATGGTTCATGCACGAGGGAAAACAAATTTGGCCATGCTCGTGGATGGACAGACAGTGGACAGACGCAAATAGGAAGTGTGTGGGCGTTTTCTGCACTGCCGTGGAGAGAAAACGAGATGTCTGCGTGAGATCAAAAAAGGAAAAGAATCCCCCCACGTGAGAATGAACAACAATGGAGAGGACGCGAATTGGAATGCACTGGCATTCTAGCATTGTCGTGGAGAGAATGGTATGCCTGCTGGAGAGAGTATAGTGGTTTTGGCCATTGTGAAGTCAACCAAGGGTGGAGTGTGAGTGTGGGTGAGGACTGACAGTCCTGCCACCCCACTCCCAAAGATCATAACTGCCTCAACCACCAGCAGCCTTTCTTATTGAAAGTGGTTGGAATAAGACAAGGGAAGCATACACATGGGTATTTTCCCTCATTGGCCCAAGGTTTGACAAATTCCCCCACATCCTTATCCTTGTGAAAATCATGCCCTTTTCGATTTAGTTGTCGCGACCGTAGCTGGTTGTGTTCATTTAATTACTTATTGATGCATATTTACATGATGACAACATAACATATGCCGCATGCCCCGATATACCATTGGTGACAAATTTAAATCCAAAACATAGCATAACCGATCAACGGTGGGGCCTTGGCCTTTAGCTCCACACCATGATCATTTACAATATATACATCTAATGCAACGGGGTCAAAACCGGGGTGTTACAACATGTTATATTGGTGTATCTCTTGTAATGTGTTTTAATACTTGCATCTTGTTTATTGTTATTTCTATACAATCATGTTTTCTAACAATTGGTATCAGATCCATGGTTTGGATTATAGTTGCGTTCATTGTGTTATACCTGTGTTTTTGAATTTATGGTGGGCTGCATGTTCAATGGTATCCGACACCACAACATTTTTTGTTTCTTATTAAAATTTGATTTAGTCGGGTGCTAGAAGCACAAGGTATCCCTCTTATGCGTAGAGAAGGGATGTTGTAATAAGTGTGGAATGAACCATTGGGTAGGTACGAGGGTGGAAGGTGCACTCATAGACTAACTTGATATAGATAGGAGAGGTTGTCATTGATTGCAAGAGGAATATGAGATGGTTTAATCTCAGTTATAGGACCAATATTGATGAACCATGTATGTAAAGGGAATTTCTAGAGAAGTGGAAGTTACAACGGTTGGGGACCCATGCAATCCGGTAGATGGATTCTTTTTATATGGAAGCGAATGACAAGGTTGAATGTAGGTACAAAAGGAGCATGGTAGAAAACAAGAAAGAAGATGAGCATGGAAAAGCGAGAAGACATCAATTCCAACACATTATTAACAAAGATATCATTTCCAAAAATGCACAATTCAATTCCTTATGCAAAATGAAACCCAGAAAAACATTTCCACAATCGAATTTTCAACAACGTAATTATAATTTAAGGAAATACTTGGCAAGCATATTCAAGTAAAAATGCGATAACATCTTTTAACAAGGAACAATTGAATTTTTCCATAGAACACTTATCTAAGAAATTGCTTGTAATGGGAAACTAGATGTGTGTGAGGCACACTCCACCCAACCATAGGTGATTTTGCTCATTTAACTCTCAGTAAAACACCACCCCCAAGTTGAGACTCATGCATTCACCAAACAAACTTCTCACCTGTCCTAGAATTTTTCAGTATTAAACATTTGGAAATCAGGAAATTGACTTAAATCCAATTCCATGCCAGATGGTGCATTTCACTTCCTTGATTTTCTTTTGATTGCATAATAGTGAAAACACATCACTGTCATCCGTGCTAAGAAATCCACCAAGACAATTATCTACACCATATCCCATTTCAGTAGGACTACAAAGAAAAATTGGACAGAGTTTTAACAGAAAATTTTCCAACAACTAGTTTACAGAAATCAAGAATTCTTATAAGATCCACTTCTTAGGCAATCATTCTCCACTGAGTGCGTAGAACTCTCTCCATTCTTGGATTCTCACGTCGGATCATGGAATGAATGAATTTTTTCTCTTTGCGTGCATTAGTTTAATGCATGGCAAGATGAAAACATGTGGGTTTTGTCATGAGCCACCCATTTCCCCTTTTAATTAAAAATTAAAACATTTCATAATCACGCTTAACCCCCATTTAGGTGATAAAATAAGTTTAAATTAATAAAAAAAATTTGCTTAAATTGTGACTTAAGGAAAGATTTAGAGACTTAAAAGGTTTAATGGGGTCATAACATGGTTTTTCATCCTTAGTCATCCTAACCCTCTTACTGTCTCTCGCGAATACACAAGTCTCCAATATTTATAATGTACTGCCTCAACACAACTAGTTGTGGATTTTAATATTAATAACTGGAAAATCTATAATGTTCATCCTTGCAGGCATTCATAGTGAGTATTTACATCTTGGAATCATTAAAGTAGGGGTTTCAGTCTAGGAGTGTTACATTTCTGATGTCCTTGATAATACATGCTACATTGACTCTACAAGAATTCAAGTGGCTCATAGTCGGTCATTATGTCGATCAACTTAATGACAATATATATCATATGAAATAATAT
>LPNX010439749.1:36297-71010 GCA_001517045.1 Pseudotsuga menziesii
TATATCATTAATAATATTTAAATAAGCATACAAACTCTTTTTCATCAAGTATTACATTAATTCAAAACTACAGTATAGTATATAACGAACTAGAATTCCTGTACCACATTTCATGTCTAGTTTGCATGCTTAAATGAATCACATGTTCATCATCATCATTAATAATCTAAAATGACAAGTCATATACTATTCACATCTAGGAATGTAAAAATTTTCACCTAACAACATTAACATAATATACAATAAAACAAGAACTATATATAAAGAAAAGTGGTGATACTAATATCACCCATTTTTTGGGGAGGGCTAAAATTACAACTTTTTGGTAACCATAGGTGGTGTCATTGCAATCAAAACACTAAATCAACCCCAAAATTGAAAGTAGTCTTCCTAGAATCACCCTTACTTTTATTAAAAGTTAAAATTTTAAAACAATCACTTAAAAAAAAGTGAAACAAGAAATTAAAAAAAGACAAAATTTATTTAAAAAAAAAATTACAACAATTTAAAATTTATAAACAAAATTACAAAACTTGTCAACAAAAAAGTTTCCAAAAAATTTCAGAAAAAGGTAAAAAAATAAAAAATAAAAAATGTAAAATAAAATCCAATAGGAATTTTTTTTCAAAAATATTGAAACTTTTTTAAATATTTAAAAATTTAGCTAAATTATGTTTTGAAAGTTGAAAAGAAATTTGTAAAAGAAATGAAAAAAAATTAAGTTATAAAAGAAAAAATTTAAAAACTCTTAAAAAAACAATTTTTTTTGAAGTTATAAGTTTATTATAAAAAACCTAACCCCCTACTTGTCCCGCTGCCCTCTTTCTGTTCCCCTCCGGGGGGATTCTTAGAAGTACACTACACCTAAGGCACATAAGGGAGCGACACTACTCCCTCATGCATGATGTGTGGGTACACATAGTAGCAACGTTGATATTCTTCGTTTATAGTGTTGATGCTTGGAGAGGCACGACTTTGAGAATCACCCAGGGAGGAGGGAGGAGGGTGGAGGGGGAAGACCGCGTATTTTTCGTTTTTCTTTTTAATAAGAAAACAATTTCAATTTTTTTATAAATTTAAATTTATAATTTTATTTTTTATTTTTTATTTTTTATTTTTTTTTAAATCTAATGTTTAGTTTTGTTAATTTGTTTTTTTTTTTAATTCAAAATTTTAAGAACTTTTCTTTTAAATTTTTTGGTTTTTTTGAAATGTAAGTTTAAATGTTTTTAATTTGGTTTTTTTTTTATAAATTTTATAATAATAAAAATTATTATTATTATTTTTTTAATAAATTTTGAAAATGTTAATGTGTTATTTCATTTTTTTCTTAAAAGAATTGTTTTTCAATTGTTTGTTGTTTGTTTTTAGCTGTTTTATGTGTTTTGTTTTTAATGTTTTTTTCTAAAAAACTAAATTTTTTTTAGGGAAATGTAACCCGAGAAAGGAAATGAGTGTTATTGGTAGAATTTTTTTTTGAGTCGCAGTTAGATTTTGGCCTTTTCATTACAATAATCATTGCAAGAACGTCATATGTTATTCAACTTGTAATTTTATCCTTTTATTGGGGGTTGATTGTGTGACTTGTTTAATTCGAGGGTCGATTTAGGGTTTTGATTGCAAGGGCACCCAATTAGGTTTCAATAAAGTTGTAAATTTAGCCTAGAAAAAATGGGTGCTACTAGTAGCACCACTTTTCAAAATAAAGATAAAAAAAAATTCTAATTGTGACCTCCAAAAAAACAAGAACTCGTGGAGGTTCTCCTTGTATATTATATTGTGTTTATTCTTAATCAGTCCAACAGATAATAAGAAATTGAATTCCAAGAGAAATCACATTTAGGGTTTTAATTATCAAATGTCAAAGTATGGGGCATTACACTTTAGCCCTAAAACTTAAAACAACTTACAATTTACAGAGGTTAAGATGCAATAAATCATTTATAGAGCAAAACAAGAAACATTAGGAAATATAAAGATAAATATGGCAAAAAATCATCTTTATATTATGAGAATAATTTTGAGAAGCAATGTTTACATGTATCTTGAGGTAAGGGGACCTTTCACTTGATTATAGCTCTGTTACAATAATTATTGACAAAAGCATCCATAGCCTTGTAGCTCTTTAAACAGGCTTTTGAGATCCAAAATCCTAACTAGTTGACATAGTCAAATAATAAATATGTACCGACTTCCTAGTGGGTCATAATTAATAGAGAGGTCTTTTTTACATTGATTGTTGAATACAAACTAGTTGGAATTTTTCCTAATAGATGGCCGTATACAATGCCTAACTAACTCCAATTGTAAGGTGAGTTAGTGAAGGACCCTAACATGCCTCTCCCCCTTCAAAAGAAACATTGTACTCAATGCTAAAGGTAAGTAAATTGCTATAAAATGTCTGTTGGTTCTAAAATAACATCTTATGGAATCATATCTTTCCACTAGATCAAAACTTATTTGATGGCATGTATGCACAATTGTCATTTCCTAGAAGTAAAGATTGTGGTTGACTAGAGCCAAATGGATCCTTTTTTCATCCAATTTTGGTAAGCCAGTCTACACTTAGCAGTTAGACCCTACCAGTTTTTTGAGACAAGATACATGAAATATTGGGTGAAGTTTGGAGTGATTTTGTAGGGAAATCTTGTAGGCCACATGTTCAATGTGTTGTAAGTTTGTGTAAAGTCTATAGAACTTTGGAGCTAGATTCTGGTGGATATGGGACTTAAGGGATTTTTTCTTATAAGGTTGGATTCAAAGAAACACCTAATCCCTTACTTTAAAGGAATTCTTGGAGTGACTTTGTTTTCCCCACTATTTCATTATGTTTTGAGCGATAAAAAGGTTTTCTTTAAGCGCCTAGAGAATATATGCTTTGGTACTAAGGGTGTTATCCATAGACTAAACTCTGGAGGTACTTGGTAGAAAAGAATTCACTGATAAGGGACTTTGGATGTACACTACTTCATATGGTGTCATTTTGGTGGTGCCATGATAAGTGATATTGTACCGCCAATCTTCCAGATGAATCCATTTGGCCTAGTGGCATGTCTCGTTCGACACGAATATAGAAAGAATCTTGATAACCTATCAAGCCTAGTGCCCCATACTTAACCTCTAGCCATGGTGAAAATCAAGTCACCCCCAAGCATTATTTTCTCAGGGTCAAATCAACTATTAGCCCAAAGAGAATTCTAGAAAGCCTCCATGTTTTCATAGGGGCCATATACATTGATCAATTGGAGGTCATTTCCCAATTCAAGACTATGGACTTATGTGCAAAGTCGTAAAAACACAACATATGAGTTAATTAAAGAACAAGAAGATCACCAACCAATACTTTGAACTCCATAGAACCTATGAGAACATATATAGAACAAAATCCCAACCAACCAAGAGGTTCTTTAAAATGAAAATAGATGTGAATACCATGATAAATATAGTATGGAATAACATGATGCACAAGGAATATCTAATCCTTCTACATAATGCCATAACAAATTTGGATGCAACATTTTTTTTTGTTAAGGTATGCTCAATACCCTTTTTCACTCTTAGGTTCAAACATTAAGTTGTCATAACATAATATATTTGATATGTTATAGGGTGTTTAGGAAAATTTATTTATTTTTCCTAAAAAAAAACATAACACAATTTATGTTTTTTTCTCCTTTTTATGCATCTCTTTAATTCATAGCTAGAATGATTTATTACATTTTTAGGGTTGGCAGGTTGTCACATGTGGAGGTCAAATTGATTTTACATCCAATATAAAAAAATTAAACAATTTTAAACTTTATATTCCATAGTTACAAGGGGGAAATACTTGTTGCCTCTCTACAATAATTTTATGACTTTTGACCCTTTTTTTTATGCATCACAACCTTGACATTTCTGCAATGCAAAATATTATTCAGTAGAAGAAAAATGGGTGATTATTGATTACATGACCAAAAAGTTAGTGATGATGGGTAAATAGTGACTATACAACCAACAAATGTAGTCACGATAGTTTTTTAAAATTAAATACTACCAAATTTGAGCAATTTTAAATTACCAAAACTAAAAATGACTAACACAAACAACTAATTTAGTATAGGGATACAAAATACGATTATATAACAAATACATGAATATGAATTAGTAGTATTTATTACCTATAAGTAATTGAGTTTTAGTGGTATAGTCATTTTAGTGTTCTTGAACATGTTGATCATGATTAGGATTTTCAATGCTGAATTAAACTAATGACATTTTCCTCGAGTACTTTTAACGGAACCCAGATGAGGGAATTAGCTTGCATACCTGCACTAGTATGTATATATTCCGTCTTTCAAATTTTAGATGCCCATACTTGAAAGAATGACTATAATATTTTGTTATGTAAAATAGGTTATATTCTAATTGATTTCACTTATAATTAGATAATCCTATATGAAAGACTGTCTAAGTTGGTCCTCAAATTCCTACATGCACGAAAGTGTGTCTATAGGAGTTTACATATATGTTACACTGGCTTGCACCTTTGCGGCCCTATATTGTGGACTCTTTCAATTTTACTTTCTTTTTGTCCTATTATATATATATATATATATATATATATATATATATATATATTCATGATTTTGATCAACATAACCATTTGTTAGGATTATTAATTAATCCTCCCTTTGACCACATAGTCTATTTGTCCATTTCCTAGCTTAGGAGGTCATTATCACTACACTAGTGCACGAGGGACACACCTAGGGGCCACCTACCACTCACTACACATGTCTGCATGAGTTTAGAATCTCTAAGGGAGAATCCTTGTCATTTAGGAATCCACTCTGAGTGCTACCAACATTCTCCTTCAGTTGACTCTAGTAGGTATTCAATTATGTTCAGTTATGCTCCGATTCCCATCAGTTAGTTTAGAGTAAGTTTCCATGATTCAAGGGAGTTTGGGTGCATTTACTCACCTACCCTCTTCAGTTAACTGGTTGTGAACTGTTTTAGTGATCCAGAGTTGCATTAGTGAACTCTAGTGGTAATTTTCCCACACCGAGTTAGATCCGCAGTTAATCCAGGTTGGTAGATTTGAATCCTATCTTAGGAATTTGAATTCTCCTATTTGTATTACCATTGTATTACATATTTCATACTGATTAATGGATTTAATATCATTATTCTAGTTATTGGTCTCATGTGTGTTTTATCTTCCATGAATTATTTATTAGAATTTACTCAATTATTCTCTCTCTTCCGCATCCTTATTTTCTCATTGAATTCATGTAAGCATGCAGATCCTATGCTTCATTATATTTAACATGGTATCTAAGCATGTATTCAAGACAACAACAAACCTAAGAAACTTCCATTGATGCATAAGCAGCAGATGGGTTCCACATAAACACTGGAATTATTGCCTTGGGTTCCACATAAACACTGGAATTATTGCCTTGCTCCCTCTAGATTCTATCCAAATAAATCTATCCAGGTGTGATGCACCCAAAGAAAGTGTACATGTCAGAGTGGAGAGTGTTTGATCTGGTTTGATAGTGAATTTAAGTGTTTTGCAATGCTTTGCAGGTACTTTCAAATATTTCTTGAAGAATTTGTTGTTATTGAACCTGTGAAATTGAGAATTCAACATATATGACTCCCATAATGATTACACCCTTCAATTACCTTGATTGGAGGGAAGATATGCAAATTGTCTTCCGCAACAAGGGTATGTACAGAGTCACCCTGGGAAGAGAGGTCAAACCCCAACAATATCTTGAAAAATCCAACTATATCAATAAGCTTGATGAAGCTTTTGCCTTCATATGCATCCACAAATCTAGGGAGCTGTTGTTCCATATTGATGGAATAAATACTCCAAAAGAAGTATGGGATAAGCTAAAATACTTATTTGGAAAACATGATGAGATGAGGGGCCATATTCTGGAGAATAAGCTGATAGAACTACAACCCAGTAACTTCGGAACAATAAAACATTTACTCTCAAGATTCAAATCACTAGTAATGCAATGCAAGAAATGCAGGATTGAGAAGAAGGATGAGCAATTCATGCTCTCCATGTCGAGCAAACTTGGCCCAGAATTCTCAGTGCTTGTATATACCTTTCACTATGGGAGACTGACTACGCTTAATTGGAAAAATCCATCCCTTGATTCCTTCACAGAGTCTCTAATATAGGAGCAAGACAAGATGATACATATTGGGAGCTCTTAGGTCTTCTACAAATCAAGCTCTCTTGGCTGGTGAGACAAGGAATGCACAAACAAGGAGGAAGCAAAAATGAAAATGAAAAAGGAACACTGATTTCACACCTAAGGATGAGTTTAATCCATTAGATGGAGCCTCAAGCTCTAGGAAGGATAAACATCAGAGGTTTGACAAAGGGAAGTGCTCTTACTATAATAAAGGAAACCATAGAGATAAATATTGTATGAAGAAGACCATAGATCACATGTCAAAACTCCTTGAGCAACACAATATTTCGCTCCCTGAAGGTGCAAGGAAGGATTAATTTGGAGATAATATTGAATATCATGATGAGAGATGCCATGCATTGAAGGCTAGTTTTTCAAAATCACATGCCTTACCCATTTATTCAGGAGCCTACAATCATATGGTTACATCCAAAGAACAATTCTCTTCATTAAAACTTACTGATGGTTTGAGTATTCACATGGGTGATGACACTCAAATTTAAGATGAAGGAAAGGGTTCAATCAAGTTATAGCATGGAGTGTTTAAAATTGTCCTCTATGTACCCTCCTTAGCTACAAATTTTTTATCTGTATACCAGATGACACATACTGGCTCACCAAAGTGAGTGGTATTTGGTCCTGACTCAATGGAGATCTCAAATATCTCAATTGGGAAGCTTATAGAGAAAGGTGTTGCAAACCATGCCTCCAAAATATAAACCAATATAGTCTCAACTGCCATTTGAAAGGGAAGGTAAAACCATTCTACCTAAACCTTTTTCATATGATAATGTTTCTATTAATGTTTCGGATTCAAAATCCAAATAAAAGGACAAAGTTGAATCAGTTTATGGAATTGAAGATGAATTTCAATCGGATCCATATCTAGATCTAGTGCCTACTCCCAATCCTAGGCTTAAGTGGGCTCAAAAGGTTACTAAGGTAGTTGGGAACATTATTGAAGAGTCATCTGACATGAGAAGAGCAAGATCCCACTTTCAAAAAGAGAGCCTTGCGTTATGTCAAGAAAATTCACTTCTTCCATAGAGGTGCTAAAAACTCCCAGAGAGATGCTACATGATGGTAAGGTCTGATCAACAATTCTTATCATTGAAGAAGAAATTGGATCATGTCACTCTTTCTCCATAAAAAAGAGACAAAGGAAACATTTCTTCTCCTAACTTTCATCAGATTGGAAGAAGATGGAGAGGTTCACATGCACAGTCCTAGGAAACTAGTGCACACAAGGACCATCACACTGCATTACTTCTCCACAGAGATGCAGGTTGCAGAAATATTTTAACAATTTTTTATTCAAGAAGAAATTTTCTCTTGATACGAAATCTTGATTCGGGTTTGTCTTTCTTATTTCGAGGGGGGTTTCCCATTAGTTTTTCCCCATTTCCTTGTTTGTTGAGAAACCATTTTTATTCTTTTAGATTGTATGGGTGACCTTTGGTCTTAGTTTCTAGGGCCCATGTTATCGAAAGTTAGAATTAAAGCAGGGTGTTAGGATTATTAATTAATCCTCCCTTTGACCACATAGTCTATTTGTCCATTTCCTAGATTAGGAAGTCATTATCACTACACTAGTGCATGAGGGACACACCTAGGGGGAACCTACCACTCACTGCACATGTTTGCATGAGTTTAAGAGATTTAGGGTCCGATCCCTATAATTAAGGAATACACTCTAAGTACCACTAACAATGTCCTTCAATTGGATCTAGTAGGGATTCGGTTATGCTCTGATTCCCATCAGTTAGTTCACTCTCAGTCACTCTAGTTCCAGTTTCCATGATTCAAGGGAGGTTGGGCACATTTACTCACCTACCCTCTACAGTTAACTAGTTGTGATCTGTTTTAGTGGTCCAAAGTTGCATTAGTGAGCGGCTAATGGTGATTTTCCCACACCGAGTTAGCTTCGGAGTCAGTTCAGGTTGGTAGATTTGAATGATATCTTAGGCATTTGAATTCTCCTATTCGTATTACCATTGTATTACATATTTCTTACTAATTAATGGATGTAATATCATTATTCCAATTATTGGTCTCATGTGTGTTTTATCTGCCATGAATTACTAATAAGAGTTTACTCAATTCTTCTCTCTCTTTAGCAACCTTCATTCTCCATTGAATTCACGCAGGCCTAAAGATCCTATGCATCATTGAATTTTAAACCATTTAAGTTTCTTGGGCTTGAAAAAATGGCCCTATTATCCCCAGGCCATAGACACATTTTTACTACAACAAATCCCCAAATTAACCCACAGAATGTTATTTTTTTCCCTAAAAGTTGAGATAGAGATCAAAAGTACTAATAGAGGAGCTTATTTGGTTGATGAAAGGTCTCATTAATGGATATAGTTGGCCAAAAATATGAATAATACATATGAGTAACATCGATAATTTTGGAACAAAATTGAAATATAGGCTCTAAGTACAAAAGTTCTAAAATCTATAAGTTATACACTTTCTTAACTATTCATTGCAACAATACCTTTGAAAGGGATTTTGATGAAGCTTTAAAACTAAAGTGGATACCTAAAAACTTTAAAAACTTCTTGGGATGAATCCATGCCTACTCATATTGAGATAATATGGTTAGGGATGTCATCCATATTCAACTTATAGCAATGGGTTTTAGGAATTTACAACTTAGAACTTGTGGCTTTATTGAATATATGCTTATAGTCCATAGTGTTTTCTACCCACTCTTTTTCTAATAAAATAGTGATAAAATAATCACCAATAATATTCCCATTAACCATCTAATTTTTAAAGTCGGGAAAGGAAATACTCTTAATAATCCATTGAGAAACTTCTACCGGTGGAGGAGGTAGTGAAGGGTCTCTACACCCAACACAAAGAGGACGAGGGTTAATGTGAATCCTTTTATAATCAATCCAAACAAAACAACTTCATAAGAGTTATATTGATTACTAGATAGTTAGGTTGAAGCATATTCCAAGAATAATATTTCCACAACATGGGAAAAGAAGTATCCGAACCATAGATCCTTCAACATGGTGAGAATGAAAGGGAACTTCACACAATCATAATATTTATCATATCCTAGCTTGAGGAAAATGGATTTCAACCTTAGGAATTTGTACATTTTGTACCTTACCATATCACCACTACATCACTAAAACCATGGATAAATCTACATCTAATGCAATTATTTTTCTTTGGCCTATTAATGAATTGAGGTAAAACATAGTGAAACTACAAGGATAGAGACTTGGAAAACATATTATAAGGTACATGGAGAATGATTGGAAGCCAAGTTCTAATCAACTGTGGAGAACCTTCTTTTATGATTAATTTGATGAAGCCTCTATTTTTAAGTGTCTTGAGTGAGTTCTTATAGACTATTTTTTTTGTAAATCCTAAGAAGCCCAGGGCCTAAAACAATCTAATATGGCCTTAAAAAACTCACTATAAGAACCAATATCATGATTTATAATACAAGCAATCTAAAACATCATATAATATTTGTATTTAAAACATATCATATAAACATACTTATTTATATATGAACTACTTTAACCATATGTTGAATGTCTAAAAAGAGTGATTTTATTCCAATCTAAAGGAAATTGACATGGTTTCCACCCCAAGTCAAAGCTACAAATTAGAAAGGGAGATAATAACTCTCAGAAACACATGTGCGCTTGATTATCATAAAAAAAACACATAAGAAACCACTTGCTATCCTATGCACTAGAATTGGGAGACCAAAAATATCATGCATACTTAGAATACAAAACTACATTATCATATAGGCATTTGGTAACTTACACAATTAGCAAATATTACTCCACTAAAATTCACAGAATGAATCAATAAAGCTTGATTATAACATCACATGCTTGACTGCTGCACAGAATGATTGAGACTATAAAGAAAGAAGAAGAAGAATAGGAGGATTCAGTATGTGGCTTGCACTATCTTCTTCTGAACTTCAAACTTGCTTGCTAACTTCTTCAAATTGGATGACCAATTTTGAGTGTCATGAGAAAACCTCAGATCTATAGGCTTATTAAGCATTGCGGTTTTCAAAAGTTTATGGAAGATTATATGCATACAAATAAATGTGTCTTTAGAGGCACTAGAATTAGGTACTCAATCCGAGATTGTCGCTCAATCTTGCAAACAAATATGATATTTTCACCATGTATGTAACTTGAAGACTTGAAATAGTAGAATGCCCAAGAAAATGCATGGCATGCAATACGTATATGGAAAAGTATAAGATGGATGTATGGAAAAGTCTAAGATGAATGAAAGTGACAAAACTACAAAGGATAAGAGGGATGCATTTGACATCCCAAAGTGGGTTTTTTTTTTTTCCTTTAGTTACACTCACATAATATATCATTGCAAAAAGCAATTATATTTATGTATATCGATACCTAGTTGAAGCAACACACCAAGTGTTTGACAAAATTCATGAATGAGATATGGTTTCTTTGACTGTTATGGTGGGTTCTTGTGTCAGGCATTGGAATTCCTAGTAGGCTTTGAGGTTTTTTTTTATGCATGCAATGATATCTTCAGTCGTATGATTCTTTGTGCCTAGTTTCTCATCCTCACATTCGAAAGTGAAAGGTAGATCACCTTCCAAAATATCATTGAACAAACTGATCTTTTCCTTTCTTGAATTGAAAGGTGGGGCGACAATTGAAGGGAGCAGTATGAAAGATAAGGAGCATTTCTCTAGCTTGGAACTAGGTACTCAATCAAATGTAATATTGGGAGTGAAACCTAATTTGTCCATGATGGTGAGCTTGCTTTCTACTTGTGCTTGTGTATTGAATCCACAACAAAGTAACTTGCTATAGGGATGGCTTGATAGAAATGTATCGTAGTTTGTCTTTTATGCTATCCAAGTTGTTTTTCAATTATTAGTGAATGTATGTCAAATGCTCTTTCACCTTTACACAATAGTATGCCTTAAATAATGAAATATCTACAAGTCATGATGTAGGAAATAGGTGAAATAAAGTATACAAATATGCAAAAATCAAAATATTATTCCCTAGATAAAATAAGATTCCCTTCTCAATGGGAATCTCCTTCCAAAGCATACAGTCCTTGAAACTTTTTGTTGATCATATCATAGACAACATTATGATGTCTCTCATGCAAATTTTTTTCTCTTGGTTAATTTAGATCTGAAGGATGCACCTATGGAACATTTGACTAGTTCTGGTGTGCAGTCGTTGGGTTCTTGCAATAATTTATCTCATCTGTCCCTTTCCCATAACATGAAAAATTATCAAGCATTTTTTTATAAGAGTAAATTAAATGGCCATGTTTCTCATGTCCAAGCGATATAAAAACATGGATTCCGTAAAGATCAAGGATTCAATATAGTGACAAATGTTGGTTTTAGTGCGGTCATACATGCTTGCAAAAATTTAAGGACTTTTGAACTCTATAACACATTTCAATTGAATGATTTGGATTTTCATGATATTCTAGATACTTCTCTTTCCCCCATGTCTGTCAGACTGATCTCATGCTATCTTATAATAGACAACCTTCTAAGGTCTATCAAAAAAAAATATTGTTCTCCTAGTTAATTTTAGTTAATTTAGATCTGAAGGATGCGCCTCTAGAAGAACCATTTCTATGACATGATCTGACTAATGCGCCTCTAGAAGAACCATTTCTACAACATGATCTAACTAATGCGGGTGTGCATTCATAGGGTTCTTGCAATTATTTATCACATCTATCCCTTTCCCGTAGCAAGGAAAAATATCAGTCATTTTTGGATGAGTAATTGACATGGGCATTTTTCTCATCGCTCAGGGCCATAAAATCATGGATTCCATCAAGCTAGTAGGATTGTGTAGAGTGATAAATGATGGTTTTAGTGCGCTCATACATGCCTGTAAAAATTTAAGGACTTTTGAACTCTATAACACATTTGATTTGTAAGATTTGGATTTTCATGATATTCTAGCTACTTTTGTTTTCCTCATGTATGTTAAAGTGATCTCATGCTATATTATAACCAGTGAATCAATCGAACACATTTATCTCTATGAATATATAGAGGTTCTTTACCTCACATGTTGCAAAAAACACAATACTTTATTATCTTAGTGGAGTGGCTATCACTGATGCTAGAATGTCCATATTAGGAGGTGGAAATGTTCCCTTGGTATCCTTGTCTCTACATGGTTTTAAAAGAGTAATTGATAATGGATTACCACTTTTGTTGGGAGGTTCCATTAAGAAGACATTGTCAAAACTTGATTTTGGATATATGCCTATTATGGAATATTTCCCTTGCAGATAGGTGAAATCTCCCTTGGATTGAATCTCCTTCAATCCAAGATAGAAAAGAAACAAGTGGACACTAACATCTCCCTATACTTAAATCAAACACAAGTAATCAAAGTAGGAGGAAGAGAAAATGAAGTAGATGACCTACATCTCTTTTGGATGGTTGTCATTACTGCTCCTAGTTGATCCAACTCCTAGTCTTGAGGTTCAATCTCATGATGTAAATGGAATCCTACAAAAAACATATAACAACTCCTTTCCCACACAACACGTGTATCAACAATATATCTAGATACCAAATGATAGAAACATTCACAAATCCAGCATAAGAGAACACATATTTCATTAAATTTGTAATTATTTAGTGGATCTAGAATTTAAAACTTCCGCTAGATTGAGTTCTTTCAAAATGAGGAAAGTCATAGCCTTTGAATCCTTACATAATTTATATTAATACTCTTTATAGTTTGTATTTAATATTAAGTTGATTAAATTATTTTATGACATAATACCAACATTGTATTTGTTACTACAACAATTATAAATATTTCCATAGTAATTATTTTTGTCTTTGCTGAGTATGTTGTTTTATTTTTGGAAGTTGGCACCACTTATAATCAAAACGAGAAAATATTTTATGACTTTAAAGTCTAAGTTTTACCCTTGTAATGATTAAAATAAATTATGAATTAAAATGGCAACACAATTTATTATTGTTGTTGTTGGTAGTGGTAGTGTATAAAAAACTAAGTTGGTGAATGTTTACTTTATGAATAATAGATTAACATGAGAAATTTCTAACCTATAAATTTATTTAATGATATTGATGTTAGTAAAGCCTCATTTATTTATTAATATTAAGTATTTTAACAATCAAAATCAATTATGAACTAGATTAGTATTAGTGCAGTACAGTTTCATTTTTTTCATATACAAGAGGAAAGGGTTTCATATACAAGAAGAAAGGGGGAAAACCAACTGAACTAATTATTGCAAGTGTTCATTATTTATTTATGAAGTATTTCAACAATGTGTTTAATTGAAAAGAGCTTATTTATATTGAAAATATAGATATCTTACAATATTTACATTATCATTAAGATTTTATACCATCTATTAATTTATGTTAGGGTATGGAGGAATTGAACCACCATTGTCCTGCGTGTAATGCAGGTGCTCTTCCATTGAGTTAGCACCCTTTACAACATGAGGGGAGAGGGACTATGTTAACACCTAGATTACACCTTTCCATTCCTCTGTGACAAATCAAAATGATGAAAGTATTAGAATTTGATTCATTACATAATTTCTATTAATATTATCTATAGTTCGTATTAAATGGTAAGTTGATTAAGTTTATGTAATGACATTAATATTGTATATGTTACTATGATTAAGCAATTGAATTATAATTTGATATGGTAAGATGTTTTAAAGTGCATTTACATAAAGTATCATCACATGAATTAACATTGAAGTTGAACCAAAATTTTCATATATGTAGCAAATAATATAAAATTCCTCAAATGGTAGCTTGAAGAGAATATTTGATATACTACAAATATTGACAACTTTTTCTTCATGTATATTAATTAGTCATTCAAAAAGAAAAATTACATTCATGAATCATCTCCACCTAATCTCCTTATATTTTCTCAAGCAAATCAAGTACAGCTTCACGATGAATATTTCCACAGTTAATCATTATGACAAAGAGAATTTGTGGAATTAAATTACGTGTATTGAAATGTCCCTACATTTCGAGTGGACACTCCACCAATAAGCAGGGGAACAAAATGAAAAGCTCAAAGTGGTATTGAAGAGAGTGAGCAAAAACTAATAATAAATAAGGTAAGGGTTTTGCACATGCATTAATGAATATAATTATGCACATTTGATATAGTGAGATGTTGTGTTGATCTAAAAGACAAATTGAAAAGTTAAAATTTGAATGGTATTATCTAATTCGCATAAAGTATCGTTACATGAATTAACATTGAACTTGAAGTGAAATTTTCATATATGCAGTAAATAATATAAAATTCCTCAAAAAGTATCTTGAAGAGTATTTATTATATTACAAACATTGAAAAATGTTTATTCATGTAAGTCATTCAAAAAAGAAAAATTACATTCATGTATCATATCCACCTAATCTCTTTATATCCGCTCAAGCAGATCAAGTACAGCTTGTACACCACATTTATTCATCTTGGTCTTCCTGGAATCTTCTTTCTTTGGCATCCATGCCCAAACTATGGTATTAATAGGAATAGATCTAAGTTCTGTGTCATCAAGATTTGGTACCCAATATTGTTCTGAAACTTTTCCCTTGTATTTCCCTGAGCTAGCTTGCCGCCAATCAATCTTTACATGAAGGGTCTCGCTGTCATCATCTTGGAATATATTTGAGGTGGATTTTTCCATCCAAATCATATCTCCTTCATCCTCATTTCCTGATATAACAAGAAATATTTTTCCTTTCTCAACATCAATTCTAGGATCGAATGTTGGCTTTGGGTTGTTGCACTTGGGTCCAACATATACCGGTTCATCTGTCACATTATCAAAATCCCCATTCATAATACTTGATATTGCATGGAGTGCATTACCATAAGTGTTAACATTTTGCCTCGTCTTGGGCAAAAAATCATCAGAAGAAGAATCACTTTCATCCAAGGGTGTATGGTCATTGCAGATTCCATCTAATGCATCAAGAACTCTTTTCCAATAATCTAGTTCTTTACTCCATTCCTCTGTAACAATTGGTGAATTCCCATTGCCAATAGTCTCTTTCCACATTTTTATGTATGATTTTATTCCTTCCTTTAGTTCTTTTAAATAAACATCATTGTCTTTGGGACGTAATAAAGATGGATTCCCTGTGGGAAATATAGAATGACCTTAATCATCTATATTCCACAACTCAATTGGTTCTGACCACTCAATGTCTCTGATGGATTCTTTATACCTCATAACTGGAACATCATTGAGTACAAGAAATTGGAAGTACTGGACATTAAGGTGTCTAACTAGTGCATTTCCCCCCTCCTTGATGTACCCATTAAGAAAAATTTTCAAGTCATACACTTTGTTAAAAAGTTTAGGTGGAAACACTCGTTTTTCTTCTATTGTGTGATATGCATCCATCACCTCAAGTAAAGAATATATATCTTTTAATTTTCAAGTGGGAAGACACTCTTCCGTAGTTTCCATCTATGTCTTCATGGGTGTGCCCCACAAGGAAGAACCCAACCTCAATAGTGATGAAGACACCAAACGCAGTTAATAGTGCTAGAAACATGAAAACATAACGATTCTTATCATCACTAGCTGCATTGTCCAATTGTAACAACAAATGTGGAGGAAGAGGTTTAAAATCAGGATTTTGATTTTTTGAGCTTCCATTTAAAGATAGGAAATCATCCTTGTACACTCTACATTTTGAGTAAATAGAGTTTTGAAGTAATGCATTTGAAAGTGGGTTTCTTGAACTTCCACTCTCATAAAGCAAATCACATACATATATAGGTGTGGGTCTTCAAGGTCCCTTAAGCGCTTTGCAAGAGATGTAATGGTAAAGTGTGATCCCATGTGTACAAATGGTAGGGAGAAATTACCAAAACCTCCTCTATTATGCCCATGTGTTAGCATACATGTCAAGGACAAACCCAAGCTTATTCCTGCAACAGATTTTGATTTGACACGTAATATTGGGATTGAAGTCTTTGTTTTTCCCATTTTATCATGGATAATGCTCAAATATTCCTTTGGATACCACTCTGACATAATTTTGTGTGCATAGTAGCAATATCTTCCACACATAACAATCTTGTTATGTTTCTTCAGTCTAGCTCGTGCCTTTTCTTCCAGCTCTTTTGTAGTCGTTGTCTTCATCTGTGCTTTCAACACAATACATTCACTACATTTACTGAAGTTAGTGTTCTTTGAGAATGCCACATATGGAAAATGAGTATTCCAAATCTTGCTCACTATTGGTTATGATATTGATGGAAAATTGAGCTCTTGAAGAGCCTCATTGATCTCTTTTAACAAATAAGTTTGGGTGTACGTTCATGGAAGCAATCTTAAAGGAGCAAGTGTTCCATCTTCTTCAACTTATCGTGTTTGGTTCGGTGAAAAACATAAATTATCGATTACAATTTTGTGTAATATTTCTATGGCTGCCACAGTATGTGCACGTGCTTTGCATTTGTTGGTGTTACCATGAATTTCTTTGACATGTCCTTGTTGGAAATTATGTTGGTAAGTATAGAAGGTGCTTTGAGGAATATTATGTATCTTGTACCATGCTTTCTTACAAATAATATCTCCATTAAACCTCATGTACTTTCCTTGGGTGCCTCCTTGAAATTTTCATTCACCCTTAAAATCTCACCTTCATTGTCCACCAACATATTTATTGGCCATCTAACCAAACAATGTATAGAATTATCCCCAATCCTACATATTTCATAATTTCTATCTATGTCTTCCACAAAAACACCGAATTCCTTTTCACCTGACATTTCACCCTCAAACATGTCATCCTCACTGACATTAACTATGATCCCTTTGGCAATGCATGTGCTTGTTCCCGTGCATTCATGTGTAAGAGAAACCTTTTTACATGTGAATGTAAGCCTATCTTGGGGCGTATTTACTGGATGATCATGACAATGAGGTTCCAAATATGATTCTTGCCAAATCTCATAAGATCTCAATGCACCCCCTAGTGTATTCTCAAATCCTGTTGGATGTGGAAAAAGAGCATCATGTTTTAACACCTTCTCAATGTTAACCACTATGGATCCTTTATTTACCATCCTTTCATGCACCTTATGACCAATCTTTGTATTGAATATGGAGCCTTCACCCACCTTCACTCCACATTGCAAAAGATCTACCTTGTCTCCAATAGAAAATGCAGAAGAGGCATTTGCACCTATATAGAAAATTAAACAAATCTTAGTATTTGCTAAAAAAAAAAGGAATGTACTATCAAAAACACTTAACATGTGCTTCAAGATTTTAATTTACCTTTGTTATGCCTCAAATATATGATCTTCTATGGATGTAAGTCCCCTTCATCAACATCTTCCACAATCAAATGTGGTTCAATGACATCAATTATCAAAACCATAACATATCCTACATCAAGCCTTTCTCCACCATAATGAGTTGTAGTCTCTGTAGATTCAACCCTTCCTAGTCCAATAACTTGACCATTAATTGGGAGGTCAACATAGTCTCCTCTTGTCAAAATTATATTTTCCATTGTAACTTCTCCCAATTTATGTAACACATTTGAATTGTAGTTTGCAATTAAGGTTAAACCATATAAAGTGTATGTTCAAAAAAGTAATATAGTTCCAATAATTCAAAAGAATAGGGTAGCCCTTTTGTATGCCACAAAAAATTTTTCTCCTACATCTTGTGCACGCTAGCAAAAGGGATTTTACATATAAATTACATAAAATATATATGAAGAGATAACAATAAAAGTTCCAAGAATTATTAGAGAATGACAGATATCAACTCAGATAAAACCACCAAATTTTTATTTGAATTTGGACATGGCACTTATATTATTGATGTATGTGTATGAATGTGTTAAAAATCTAGTTAGAGTTAGTTTTCGTTCTTAAAACGTTGCACGATGAATGAACGTTAATCTGTATTAGTTTTCATAATGTAGTTTTCCATCTAACAGAACCAAATTGTCATCAATCACATTACACCATGATAGAAATCTAGGTGGAGTTGGATTTCAGTCATAAAACATTGCATGGTGACTAAAATCTAATGTGTTAGATTTCATAAGGTAGTTTTTCATCTAACACAACCACATTGCCATCAAATACATTACACCATAATAGAAATCTAGTGGAGTTAGCTTCCTTCTAACAACATGGCATGGTGATTGAAACTTAACGTGCGACGGCTTTCATACGGAAGTTTTTCATCTAACACAACTACATTGTCATCAATCACATTGCACCACGATGGAAATCTAGTTAGAGTTAGTTTTCATTTTTAAAACATTGCACAGTTAGTGAAATATAAAGTGTGTTACTTTTCATAAAGTAGTTTTTCATCTGACACAACCACATTGTCATTAATTACATTGCACCATGATGAAAATCTAGTTACAGTTAGCTTTCGTTCTTAAAACATTGCACTGTGAGTGAAAGGTAATGTGTGTTAGTTTTCATAATGCAATTTTAAATCTAACACAACCACATTGTGATCAATCACATTGCACCATGATGGAAATATAGTTGGAGTTGGCTTTCATTCTTAAAACATTGCACGATGAGTGAAAGTTAATGTGTGTTAGTTTTTTTAAGGTAGCTTTCTATCTAAAACAACCACATTATCATCAATCACATTGTACCGCAATGAAGATCTAATTGGATTTAGCTTTCGTCCTTAAATCGTTGCACAATGAGTGAAATATAGTGTGTGTTAGCTTTCATAATGTAGTTTTTCTATCTAGCACAACCACAATGTCATCAATCACAACTCACCATGATGAAAGTCTAGTTGAAGTTAGCTTTCATTCTTAAGACATTGCACAGTGAGTAAAAGCTAATGTGTGTTAGCTGTCATAAGTTAGTCTTCCATCATATTGTCCTCAAATACATTACACCATGATGGAAATATAGCTGGAGTTAGCTTTCCTTCTGACAACATGGCATGATGAGTGAAAGTTAATGTGTGTTAGTTCATTGTACCGTGATGGAAAACTAACTAGAGTTAGCTTTTGTTCTTAAAACATTGCACGTTGAGTGAAAGTTAATGTGTGTTAATTTTCGTAAGGTAGCTTTCTATCTAAAACAACCACATTGTCATCAAATACATAACACGATGATGAAAATCTAGCTATAATTAGTTTTCATTTTAACAACGTGTTAGCTTTTGTTCTTAAAGCGTTGTACGGTGAGTGAAAGCTAATATGTGTTAGCTTATTACACCAAGATGGAAATCTAGCTGGAGTTAGATTTCTTTTTTAATAACATGGCACGATGAGTGAAAACTAATACATGTCAGCTTTCATAGGTAATTTTCTATCTAACACAACCACATTGTCAAATTACACCGTGATAGAAATCTAGCTGGAGTTAACTTTCAACCTTAAATTGTTGCACGGTGAGTAAAACTAATGTGTGTTAGTTTTCATAATATAGTTTTTCATTTAGCACAACCACATTGTCATCAATCAAAATGTTCCATGTTGAAAATCTAGCTCAAGTTATATTTTGTTCTTAAAATGTTGTACGATAAGTAATAGCTAACGTGTGTTAGCTTTCATAAGGTAGTTTTTCATCTAACATAGTCACATTGTCATCAAATACATTACACCATGATTCAAATCTAGTTGGAGTAAGTTTTTCTTCTGACAGCATGGCACTATGAGTGAAAACTAATTTGAGTTAGCTTTTATAAGGTAGGTTTCCATCTAACACAACCACATTGTCATCGATCACATTGCACCACGATGGAAATCTAGTTGGAGTTAGCTTTCATCCTTAAATCATTGCATGGTGAGTGAAATCTAATGTGTGTTAACTTTCATAATATCTACCACAATCACATTGTCATCAATCACAATGCACCATGATGAAAATCTAGTTAGAGTTAGCTTTCGTTCTTAAAACATTGCATAGTGAGTAAAGCTAATGTTTGGTATCCTTCATAAGGTAGTTTTCCATCTAACACACCCACATTTTTATCAAATAAATTACACCATGATGGAAATTTGGTTGGAGAAAGCTTCATTCTAACAATAGGACACTATAAGGGAAAGCTTATGTGTGCTAGCTCATAATACCGTGATGGAAATCTAGTTGGAGTTAGCTTTCCTTTTAACAACATGGCACGATGAGTGAAAGCTAATGTGTGTTAGTTTTAGTAAGGTAGTTTTCCATGTAACACAACCACATTGTCATCAAGCACATTACACCGTGTTGAAAATCTAGCTTGAGTTAGCTTTTATCTTTAAATCATTGCACAATGAAGGAAATATAATGTGTGTAAGTTTTCATAGTGCAGTTTTTTATCTAGCACAACCACATTGTCATCAATCACAATGTGCCATGATGCAAATATAGCTGGAGTTAGCTTTCCTTTTAACAACATGGCACTATGAGTGAAATCTTATGTGTGTTAACTCATTACACCATTTTGAAAATCTAGCTGGAGTTAGCTTTCTTTTTAACAACATGGAACGATGAGTGAAAGCTAATGTGTGTTATTTTTCATAAGGCAGTTTTCCATCTAACACAACCACATTGTCACATTGGATCGTGATTGAAATCTAGCCAGAGCTAGCTTTCAACCTTAAATCGATGCACAGTGAGTGAAATCTAATGTGTGTTAGCTTTCATAATGTAGTTTTTCATTTAACACAACCACATTGTCATCAATCAAAATGCACCATGTTGAAAATGTAGCTAGAGTTAGCTTTCATTCTTAAAACATTGCACGATGAGTAATAGCTAATGTGTGTTAGCTTTCGTAAGGTAGTTTTTCATCTAACATAACCACATTCTCATCAAATACATTACACCATGATGCAAATCTAGGTGGATTTAGCTTTCCTTCTAACAACATGACATGATGAGTGAAATCTTATATGTGTTAGCTCATTACACCATGATGAAAATCTAGCTGGAGTCAGTTTTTTTTCTAACTACATGGCACGATGAGTGAAAACTAATGTGTGTTAGGTTTCATAAGGTAGTTTTCGATCTAACACAACGAAATCATCATCGATCACATTGTATCGTGATGAAAATTTAGTTGGAGTTATCTTTCATCCTTAAATCATTGCATGGTGAGTGAAATTTAATGTGTGTTAGCATTCATAATGTAGTTTTTTCATCTAGCACAACCATATTGTCATCAATCACAATGCACCATGATGGAAATCTGGTTAGAGTTAGCTTTCATTCTTCATCCATTGCACGGTGAGTAAAGTTAATGTTTGTTATCTTTCATAAGATAGTTTTTCATCTAACACAACCACATTGTTATCAAATACATTACACCATGATAGAAATCTAGTTAGAGTTAACTTTCCTTTTAACATGACACTATAAGGGAAAGCTTATGTGTGTTAGTTCATTACACCATGATGAAAATCTAGTTGGAGTTAGCTTTCCTTTTAACAACATGACACAATGAGTGAAATATAATGTGTGATAGCTTGCATAAAGTAGTTTTTCATGTAACACAACCACATTGTCATCAAGCACATCACACCGTGTTGAAAATATAGCTGGAGTTAACTTTCATCTTTAAATCGTTACACGATGAGTGAAATATAATGTGTGTAAGCTTTCATAAGGTAGTTTTCAATCTATCACAACCACATTGTCACGTTGCACCGTGATGGAAATCTAGCTGGAGTTAGCTTTCAACCTTAAATCGTTGCACAGTGAATAAAATCAAATGTGTGTTAGTTTTCATAATGTAATTTTCCATTTAGCATAACCACATTGTCATCAATCAAAATGCACCATGTTGAAAATATAGCTAGAGTTAGTGTCCCTTTTTAAAACGTTATACAGAGGGTAATAGCTAATGTGTGTGAGCTTTTGTAAGGTATTTTTTCATCTAACATAGCCACATTATCATAAAAAACATTACACCATGATGCAAATGTAGATGGAGTTAGCTTTCCTTCTAACAGCATGCACGATGAGTGAAAGCTTATGTGTGTTAGCTAATTACATCATGATGAAAATCTAGCTAGAGTTAGCTTTCCTTTTAACTACATGATACGATAAGTGAAAGCTACTGTGTGTTAGCTTTCATAATGTAGTTTTTCCATGTAACACAACCACATTGTCATCAATCATACTGTGTTGTGTTTGAAATCTAGATGAACTTAGCTTTCATTCTTAAACCATTGCACTGTGAGTGAAATCTAATGTGTGTAAGCTTTTATAGCGTAGTTTTACATCTAGCACAACCATATTGTAATCAATCGCAATGCACCATGATGGTAATCTAGTTGGAGTTAGCTTTCGTTTTTAAAACATTGCATAATGAGTAAAAGATAATGTGTGTTAGATTTTATAAGGTATTTTTTCATCTAACATGGCCACATTGTCATCAAATACATTACACCATCATAGAAATCTAGCTAGAGTTACTTTTTCTTCTAACATGGCACTATGAGTGAAAACTTATGTGTGTTAGCTCATTACACCATTATGAAAACCTAGCTAGAGTTAGATTTCTTTTTTAACAATATGGCACGATGAGTAAAATATAATGTGTGCTAGCTTTTATAAGGTGGTTTTCCATCTAACACAACTACACTATCAAATTGCACTGTGATGGAAATCTAGCTGGAGTTAGCTTTCAATCATAAATAATTACAAGGTGAGTGAAATCTAATGTGTGTTAGCTTTCATAATGTGTTTTTTCATTTAGCATAACCACATTGTTATCAATTATAATGCATCATGATGGAAATCTAGCTAGAGTTAGATTTCGTTCTTAAAACATTGCATGACCAGCAAAGATAATGTCTCTTAGATTTCAAAAGGTAGGTTTCCATCTAATACAACCACATTGTCATCAAATACATTAGGCCATGATGGTAATCTAGCTAGAGTTAGCTTTCCTTCTAATAACATGACACTATAAGGGAAAGCTTATGTGTGTTTGGTCATTATACCATGATGAAAATATAGTTGGAGTTAGCTTTTCTTTTAACAACATGGCACGATGAGTGAAAGCTAATGTGTGTTAGCTTTCACAATGTAGTTTTCCATGTAACACAAACACATTGCACCATGTTGGATCCTTAAAGCGTTGCACGGTGAGTGAAATCTAATGTGTAATCTTTCATAGTTTATTTTTTCATCTAACACAGCTATATTGTCATCAATCACAATGCACCATGATGAAAATCTAGGTGAAGTTAGCTTTCATTCTTAAAATATTGCATGGTGACTAAAGGTAATGTACATTAGCCTTCATAAGGTAGTTTTCCATCTAACACAGTGACATTGCCATCAAATACATTACACCATGATGAAAATATAGCTAGAGTTAGTTTTCCTTATAACAACATGGCACTACAAGGGAAAGCTTATGTGTGTTAGAACATTACACTATGATGGAAATCTAGTTGGAGTTAGCTTTCCTTTTAACAACATGGCATGATGAGTGAAAGCTAATGTGTGTTAGCTTTCATAAGGTAGTTTTCCTTGTAAACAACCACATTGTCATAAATTACATTGCGTCGTGTTGGAGATCTAACAGAAGTTATCTTTCATCCTTAAATTGTTGCACGGTGAGTGGAATATAATGTGTGTAAGGTTTTATAGTGTAGTTTTCCATCTAGCACAACGACATTGTCATCAATCACAATGCACCATGATGGAAATCTAGCTGGAGTTAGCTTTCGTTTTTAAAACATTGCAAAGTAAGTAAAAACGAATGTGTGTTAGATTTCATAAGGTAGATTTCCATCTAACACTGCTACATTGTCATCAAATACATTACACCATGATGGAAATATAGCTGGAGTTAGCTTCCATTCTAACATGACACTATGAGTGAAAGCTTATGTGTGTTAGCTCATTGCACCATTATGAAAATCTAGTTGAAGTTAGCTTTGTTTTTAACAACATGGCATGATGAGTGAAAGCTAATGCGTGTTAGCTTTAATAAGGTAGTTTTCCATCTAATACATCCACATTGTCACATTGCATCATGATGAAAATCTAGTTGGAGTTAGATTTCAACCTTAAATCGTTGCACGTTGATGAAATCTAATGTGTGTTAGCTTTCATAATGTAGTTTTCCATTTATCACAAACACATTGCCATCAATCAAAATGCACCATGTTGGAAATCTAGCTAGAGTTAGATTTCATTCTTGAAACGTTCCACGGTGAGTAATAACTAATGTGTGTTATCTTTTGTAAGGTAGTTTTTCATCTAACACAGTCACATTGTCATCAAATACATTACACCATGATGCAATCTAGCTAGAGTTAGTTTTCCTTCTAACAACATGGCACGATGAATGAAAGATAATGTGTGTTACATTTCATAAGGTAGTTTTGTATCTAACACAACCACATCATCACTGATCGCATTGCACCGTGATGGAAATCTAGGTGGAGTTATCTTTCATCATTAAATCATTGCACGATGAGTGAAATTTAATATGTTAGTTTTCATAATGTAGTTTTCCATCTAACACAACCACATTGTCATTAATCACAATGCACCATGATGAAAATCTAGCTAGAGTTAGCTTTCATTCTTAAAAAATTGCACGGTCAGTAAAGCTAATGTTTGTTAGCTTTCATAAGGTAGATTTCCATTTAACAAAGCCACATTGTTATCAAATACATTACACCATGATGGAAATTTAGCTGGAGTTAGTTTTTCTTCTAACAACATGGCACTATAAGGGAAAGCTTATGTGTGTTAGCTCATTACACCATGATGGGAATCTAGTTGGAGTTATCTTTCCTTTTAACAACATGGCACTATGAGTGAAAGTTAATGTGTGTTAGCTTTCATAAGATAGTTTTCCATGTAATACAACCACATTGTTATCTAGCACATTGCACCATGTTGAAAATCTAGCTAAAGTTAGCTTTCATCCTTAAATCGTTGCAAGGTGAGTGAAATCTAATGTATGTAATATTTCATAATGTATTTTTCCATCTAGCACAACCACATTGTCATCAATCACAATGAATCATGATGGAAATCTTGCTGGAGTTAGCTTTCATTCTTAAAATATTGCACGATGAGTAAAGCTAATGTCTGTTAAGCTTTCATAAGGTAGCTTTCTATCTAACACAGCCACATTGTCATCAAATACATTATATCATGGTGGAAATCTAACTAGAGTGAGCTTTTCTTCTAACAACATGGAAATATAAAGGAAATGTTATGTCTGTTAACTCATTACACCATGATGAAAATCTAGCTGGAGTTAGCTTTCATTTTAACAACATAGCACGATGACTGAAAGCCAATGTGTGTTAGCTTTCATAAGGTAGTTTTCCATGTAACACAACCACATTTTCATCAATCATATTGCGTTGTGTTGAAAATCTAGCTGAAGTTAGCTTTCATCCTTAAATCATGACATGGTGAGTAAAATCTAATATGTGTAAGTTTTCATAGTGTAGTTTTCCATCTAGCACAGCCACATTGTCATCAATCACAATGCACCACGATGGAAATCTAGTTGGAGTTAGCTTTCACTCTTAAAACATTGCACGGTGTGTAAAAGTTAATGTGTGTTAGCTTTTGATAATGTAGTTTTTCATTTAACACTGCTACATTGTCATCAAATACATTACACCATGATGAAAATCTAACTCAAGTTAGCTTTCCTTCTAACATGGAACTATTAATGAAAGCTTGTGTGTTAGCTCATTACACCATTGTGAAAATCTATCTGGAGTTAGCTTTCTTTTTAACAACATGGCATGATGAGTGAAAGCTAATGTGTGTTAGCTTTCATAAAGTAGTTTTTCATCTAACACAACCACATTGTCACATTGCACCGTGATGAAAATATAGCTGGAGTTAGCTTTCAACCTTAAATCATTGCAAGGTGAGTGAAATCTAATGTGGGTTAGCTTTCAAAATGTAGTTTTTCATTTAGCATAATCAACTATTTTTCTCTAAGAGAATTATTTGGCCACAAATCTTCTCTTCCATTAGCAACATGTTTTATCTTGTAGATCTACTTGGAAGATACGACACTCTTGGTTTTTGGTTTGAGTATTGTATCCCAATCATGCCTGGTACTCTTCCATCATTGCTTCTACCATGAGTTCACAATGTCAGGTCATCAACATATCCTAGTCTTCCGCATTCAACCTTGAATTTTGTAACCCACTTTACTCTTGGTAAAGCCTTAGTCCATATGAAAGTTGTCCATCCTGTCGTACCATGTCCAACTCAGAGATCTTCTGCAGTCACTCCCCTTAAAGCGAAGTATCATCCTCCTGCATTTTGTACTGGAGTGACAAGTATCATTCTGCTACTATGTATCCATCTCAGGTTACTAGATACCAAGATCCATTTATCTTGAACTTTGTTGAAAAGTTCATCTTGCACCCATCTATGAGCTTGTTATCTTCTATAGGTTTCCATCTTCAACCTTGTAGCAAAGGTTAAGATATTCATCACTCTAGGTGGTCTTTCAAGCTCATGGATGTGCTTATCTATGGGTGTTTTGTGAGCTCGTACAAATCCTATTATGTACAGATGGTTCTTTGTTCGATATATACTTCTACTGGAGAAGTGTGTCTGGTCAATAGAATATGTCATGCCCGAGTCTATTATTTTTGAGAAAAACCATGAACATCGCTTTGTATACTTGTTCTTGTAGATCCATATGGAAGACAGTACGGACATCCCTTCAAGTCTCGAAACCATATATTTGGTTTGGAAGTCTCACCATACTTTTCTTCATCTCTTGAGGTGGATCTATCGCTCTCTTATATTCTTCTGGAGCTATTTCTTCTGTCATGGTGTCTCTGACCCTAGGAGCTTTAGATTTATGTTTTATTGGAGTGAATTTTGAATTGTCGTCACTTGTTCTTCGAAACAAGTCCCATCCTCCTTTTCTTGTAGGTAGTTGTACATGACCTTTCCTACAAGTCAAATTCCTCAGTTGCATGGTTAGAACCATTTCATAGGACATATGCATAAAGGCAAATTCTTATGCATCATGCAACTATTTTAGCCAATACAACATTTATCCATATCTCAAAGAAACTTTTCAAATGCCTTCCATCTCTACCATAACATCATTGAGATTGTACACTAATCTAATATGTCAGCAAAGAGGTTTCATTCTAGATAAGTAGTAATGGAGAGTTGTATAGCACCATGGGCTACTTACCCATAACATGCATATTAGTAGTATATTGTCATTAATGCAAACATTCTGTCATGTATAATACGCAACATATACAGAAAAGAAAATTCAAATACTTATCTTTGTCTTTTTAGAAGTCTTATTATTATGCTTTGTCTTAATCTCCTTCAAGATCTGCAACTCCTCCTTTGACCAATGAGATTACTTCAATCTAATGCTTGCTTGAAAGCTTTTCTGGAATGTTGCTTTCGGTGGACCTAGGGTTTGATAGAGGAACCCTAATTTTTTTCAAATTAGGTATATTTCATATCTGATTGGATGGAAATATGTGCCTCCTCAAGGCGAGCTGAGCAACATACTCATTTTCCCAAAACTATGACCAAAACTATAAAATATCTGATGCCCTAGTTTTCTTCAATTTCTTCTACATAATTTTTTGATTGGTAGCTTCGAAATTGATGCCTCTATGTGTATTAAATTTCTCATGGAGGTAGCCTCGTATATCCTATTTACAACCCTGCAGGTTAGAGCAAAATGGGTTTCACCAATTGGGACTTATGTGAAGTTTCCCAAGGTGACTTATTTCAAGACTGTTCATCATATCAAACTTGTACAGATTGCGACGTGTCACTGTTTCACCTTCGAGGTCTTAAAATTTTACCATAGAAAGTACAGTATGTTCCATATCTGGAACATCTTGCGAAATTTTATTTGGAATTTCGTAGCCAGAGATATAGCAATTCTCCTTAGGTAACATGTTTAAGGTTGAATCCTGGGAGAGGCTAGAACCCTGATTTTGAGGAATCATAAATCCTAGATTATAGTGAATCTTAGGTTGAAACCTTTACACACTAACGAAATTCCCAAAATTACTAGTTTTTAGTCTTTCAGGGTTTTCAAGCATGAAACCCTAATCTTCAATAGTTGTAGTTGTAGCACTGTTTTGGCTGCAACAAGAATTATTTCATGGTATTTATGATACCATGTTAAGTTTTTAATGGTTATATCAGATCTTATAATATTTAGCATCATAACAGCATAACCATAAGCAAAAGGATCGCTGAAAGATAGACAAGTGCAGCCACACAAAAGAACACAAAGATTTATCCTAGAAAATATGCAAGAGTAAGAAAACCCAACAAAACTTCGTCTGTATAAGATGTATAAAAAAGTACAAAACAAGACCCCAGATAGGTGTGCCTCCTTCCAGCAGATATATATCACTCTCTCTCATATGCATTATACACAACTGAGTGTGTGTTCAAATGAGGAACACATCTCCTCTATTTATACTCTTTTCTTCACTTGACTTTTAACCTAACAAGTCAGCCCCACTTAACTAAGTGGGATGACTTCACTTAGGAAGACTCAGTACAATATTATATTATATTCATTAGGGTACTATTGACCCGACTTACAATGGAGCCTTTACCTCATGACTCTATGATGACCAATTATGATAGTAACACCCCGCCAGAGGGATAATAACATCTCCTTTGGGTTACATCAGTAAAATACATTTAGAATATCCTTTGAAGTTACAATATTCAATAATAAGGTCGTTACTAGATAGTCTATGGATTTAACCAAAGTTACCAAATTTGGCTAAGGGGAACCCATACTGAGTGCATATCATGTGCGTGATTGTAGGGATCCACACCCAAAACCTTCCCATTTGGGGTGTTTGCTAACTAGGTGTATTTTTTAGCTCTGTATACACACCCAGTCAATTAGAAGGCCCAAAACATATTGGGTAGTGTTTCCTATCACATAAATTGTGCATATAAAGAAACCAAAAATAACTTAGAATTAAATCTTTATTATCTTAAATGAGGTCAAAGTTTGATATGTAATTGATTATTACAAATCCAATTTCTACTTTTTCATTTCCTCTACCAATAAACACCTCCAAACAAGAGAACCAACCTAAAAAAAGAAAAAATGTACACAAATAATGTAGGCAATCCCTGGAAATTACTAAGAGAATTAGTAAGTATATTACATGTAATAAATCTCTTGCTGCTCTTTTTGTCCACACGCCTGCCAGTGAGCTTTAACAACAGATTCGAGCTTGGTTTGCACTTTGCAAAGAATTTTGATATTCATAGTAAATGGTAGAGAAGCTCCTGTACAACTGGAACTTCTTTCAATTGATATTATGGATGATTGGATGGTTAGCCTTAAAATTCCTCAAAACCCTAGCACTGATACATTGGGGCAGCTTCTAACTGCTGGTACAAAATATTTACACAACTCAATTGAAATATCTGAAGGAGGTACTTTATCCTCATTATGCTTCTTTCATTTCCTGAACATTCTCAATGGAAAATTTTCTTTTATTCTACCTAATTACATATTCTTCTTCGGATTGGCAATTTGTAAAATTAACACTTTCAGTATTGCTACTAATTAATAGTCCATTTCCTTGTTTTAAGCAACCATGAAAAGGCTGGGAGCACATAAATACGTATAAATAAATTAAAAGGCTTTTTTTGTCATTTTAATTTACCTTAATGATAGAATGATGAGTCTCTATTTATTGAATGATGAATATTATCTGTATTTAAACATGATAGATTATAAGTGAATGAATAATGAATGTATGTTTGCATGTATTATAAATCATCAATTCATCATTGGTTTGCTATGTTTTAATTTTAATGACCATTGATTATGTTTATTGTGAGGAGAACGCGGTTAACATTCAATTTTCCAATGATTGTGAGTAAAGGTCATGACAATACTATATTTATCCATAATTTTTCAAACCACTAGAACAATTCCATTACAATTTGGCAGATGCAAAATACAAATGGTGCCATGGCTCACAGTTTCAAAGATAGTGTTAAATTGGGTGTATTTGTTTTAAAAAATATCCATAAATAAGAAATTTGACTGACCATTCATGAGGTAGTAAAAATGACTAATATTTTTCAAAGTTTTTTTTATAAAGAAGACAATCAGCCATTCTTAGAGGAATATATAAAGGAAGAAGGCCAAATGGCCATGCCCAGTTTTCAGAAGGAAAAAATACAAGAGTCTAGGTCTGGAAGGATGGGTTGTCAAATTTTTCTTAGGGTTCAATGGGTTACTTGAAGAATATATTATAAGGATCTCCAATGAATCAAGGATATCAACAAAGATACTAACAACCTCCAGTTCAACATTCATTCCCTTGTTCCCAAAGCCTGATATCCCAATCTCCTTTGATTAAATCCAACTTTATCTCATTATGTAAGTGTACTTGTAAAATTATTACAAAGATCATCACTCTAAGGGTTAACAAGATTTTGGTAGCTTCAATTTCACATGAATAATATGGATTTTCTATTCTGTACGTAGATTCATGAGGCAATTGGAGTAACACAAAGAATAGCAGGTTTCCCATGAATGCAAACCTATGTCATTTACCAACAATATCTTCATCGATTACTATGTTAAGGAGGGCAAGATCAATGAAGGTTGAGTATCGGTGTGTAAATAAAATATACACACCTTAGAGAACATACCTTATGGTGATAAGAAGATAGATGTGTTGGATTTGGCATGTCCTCTAGATCACTACTCTATCCTATTCATGGAAAAAGAGATATAAAGCAACTTTTAGGATCCTAAAAAGGGTTTCAATTGAATGGATTTCCATTTTTTTTTGGAATTCTAGGAAGCTCAAATTTATGCCAAGTTCCTTTCTAGGAGAGTACATTGTGTCCTCTACTATTACAGCCTAGTTAGATATGATTGCCTTCCTCTTTGTGGTGGTAAGAGCAAATTCAGTGATGTAAAGAATTACTCTTTGTACATTATATTGACTTATAAAGCTAAGCCTTTTGAAACAACAACAAAAAAGTATTTACTGGTTTCATCACACCTACCCTCCTAGCATATAGGACATGGACATTTCCAAATTGAAATATTCATCTCAACATTCCAACTCTATTGAACCAACATTAACCAAATAACTCTTAAGTTATCTTGCATCTTGTTGTTATAAGACATCCAATGAAGCAATAAGCTCAGAAAATTCCAAAATCGAACCACTAGTTAGTAGTTAAGAGCAATTTGACAATTAAAAGTTAATTATTAACCAAATGAAATTTTCTAGAAATTTAAGCTTGATGTTCCAATGATTTAGCAGTAATAAAATGAGCAAGAAAACTAAGGAGAAATCAGTCTTTAACCCAGGGAAATGATGCATAAATTTGAAGTGAAAATGCAAATTTGTCCAGTTTGAATCACTAAAATCAGCAAGAAACTATAGATTGTGCCTAGATCTTGCATACTCTGGGATCAATTATCTACCTGTGTTCTCCTGAAAAATATTTATAGTTCTTGAAATGGTGGAATAAGATTCTATGAGGAACCCCTTGTAGGATCCCTTCTTTGTGGAGTTGATAGAAGAGACACCAATTCAATTCTTCTCATCAAGGTGCTGAAGCATATTCTTTTGATTCTGGAAACTAGAATTTGTCCCTGGCAACGGCACCAATTTGTTACCTTGTAAACCTGCCCTTCAAATATCCATGTCCCTGAACAAAATACAAGGTTGGGGCAACTCAGGAATGCTGTCGACTGTCATCACAGCAGTTGTTCCTCACTCTTAAGGCTGGTTCTTATCTAGCACAAGTTGAGAACCCCTAAGTAAGATCACACACCTGTTCTTGATTGCAGATATAAAAATCAAGTTAATGAAATGGTCTTCTTTTTAGGATTTTATAATATAAAAATGGTAAAATTGAAAGGATAAGTGCCTTATCCTTTGGGTAATAGAGTAAGGTTAAAAAGGAGAACCTTGAACCATATGGAGAATGCATGATAAAGCTGCTACAACAAATCTTATCAGCAGCTATCAACCAGATTTGAAGGCCAAACACCATGAAGTACTCATAAATCACTTCATTTTTAACTCAATTTTACAGCCGTGCCATGCAATCAAAGTTGAAAACAGAACAACCAAAAAGTCTTCATTGATTGAATAACAGTCACATAAATACTTTGTTTCAGCCCTTATTATATATTAGGCTGAAGGGGACAAAAAATAATGGCACCTTAACCTATGTCTTAGCTCAAACTACCCAGACAACAGTGAAAACAGTCCAAGCAAAGAAGGTACAGACGTAGATTTGAGTTGGTTGTGTAACACATCAATCTGAGCTACAGCCAATGAAGACAAAGATGGAAGCTTGGACCTATAAAAAGCCTTTCCAACAATTTTCCATAGAAAGAAGAGCAACTCGGTTTCTTTGGGTGGTGTTACAATGCTAACTCAAGGGCTACTCACTGTCGCCTTAGTACACCCTCTCTAACTTTAGGTTGTCTTTCCCTACATAATGGTAAGATTGCTAAGTCTATGGCCTTAATGTTCAAGGTGACACAATGAGAGTAAGGCTTATCAAAATAAGTGTGGTTGTAGTATACGAAAATATGGGAATGAGAAACAAAAAAATTATAAGAGAGTGAAAAGGCCATAACTAGGAGAGAAGAGATGGAGAAAACCAGTGCCCATCTCTCACAGGATAATGGAGTGATGAGGGAGGGACTAAGTTTGTCACATCACCACTACTTCAGTGACAAAGTCCTCACAAGTTCCAAATCTGTTGTAATCATGCATACCATTATAAAGCTGAATCGTACATGGGATTTATCAAGCCAAGGTGAAATGACAATGCAGTCCAGCTGAATAGATTAATAGGTTCATGCAAAGAAACATATTTTTGATAGATCAAAATTTTAAGAATTCTCGAGAAAGCTTGTCCGATGGTAAAATCAGTTTAGATTTCATTGCAAGAGTTGGCATGCTAAATTCATGTTAGACAACACATAAAGAACAAGCACGAAGCTTACTAAGATAAATTCAACATATTTGTTGCATGTGGCTTACAATACAGAAAGAGGAAATGAATATGTCCTTTGAAAGCATATTTCACCTTGTCAGCCACAGTAGAGCATTTGTGCAACTAGAAGATCCCTAGGATGTTTTCTCTTCAATATCCTTACGCACAATATCATATAACAAATTGTTTGCTGAAGAATCCAATTCGTACTTAGCATCCAATCTTTGCAAAAAGCATTGGGAAAAATAGTTATCTGACATGCTAGAAATGGGAACAATTTATGTTTAAAATATGCACTGTTTAAACTTTAGGTCAAAAAATAACCACATAATTGAACTAGTATTAAGTAATTACATGTAAAGATAAGTAAAAACCAAATCAACAAACTCAAACAACAAGATGTGACTAAAAAACACAAAATCAGAAACATGAATATTTGTTAAATGCTTTCAAATTATAAGAAAAATAAACAATCTGCCTTAAAATATATCTTTTAGAAACTATGGTCATGAAAATGAAGACCTGAGTTAAACTACATTTTTAAAAGATCGCATCTTAGTGTCCCTTAATAGAACCTGAGAAAGGTTGCATAGTTTGTGGTTTGTTAAGGAGCACTTATTCATGTAATTTTGTTTAATATTACCTTTAATGTTTTCTAATTGTTCTAAATCAATCCTTTATCCCCAAATTTCCAAGCATCATAGAGCTGCATCCACAATAAGATTCCTGGCAAGTGTATTTCAAAACATTCCCTCCGGTACTATGAGAGACGCTTGCATCTTATACCCATGATTTGGATGCAGTTTGCTGTTTGCATGATGGAAATCAAAACTGTAAAGTTGACATCTATAATGTTCTGAATAGGTGGTTGTATGAAGCTGTACAAACATTAGTCCAAGGTTAAATTAGTTTATAGTATATAGACATGGGAGAATTACACTACTATGCATGTTCATTCCATATACATAATAGGAATTAGCATAAAAATAATAGCATTGCAACACCATGAGATTGTGACTTGATCTTCATTCCATATACATACCATACATCACATACCCATGAGATGGAGATAATGTCATAAATTTGTTGATGACAACGACGAGTACAAACAATCCTACATGATGCAACTCACTACTCACTGTAGTCTGACTCAACTAGTCAGGCATTTTATGTTTATGTCCTATAATTCTGCCCCCCTCTCTCAAAAGGTGTGAGTTTGTTATAAACAACGTTCTAGATATTGACTTTTCTTATCAAACATTGTTCTAGATAATTGACTTTGAACATTCGATTAATATTTTTGGACATTCTGATTGATCTAGTTAGTACAAGGTTGACCTTTCTCTTGTTTTTTGTTTTTTGATTGATATGCTTTCTGTTAGAATAATCAACCCATAGTTTACCCACTTAGACATTAATTTAATTATTTTTGTCTTATTTTCTTAGTTCATGTGTCCCACCTTGTGCAAGTTGCTATTTGCCTATCCATAATG
>LPNX010439775.1:4623-33984 GCA_001517045.1 Pseudotsuga menziesii
TCTGCCTCTGCAAACCTTCATCTGCGTGACCTCTTCAAATCCTTGTATGCCTCTACAAAGCCTCCTCTACATGAACTCTGTGTCCCTCTGCTCTACGAGCTCTATCCCATGTGGCCCTCTCCTCTTCGGGCCCTCCTCGACCGCCCTCTCCTCTGCGAGCTCTGTCCCTTACGGCCCTATCCTCTTCGACCCTCTCCTCTTCGGCCCCTCCTCTACAGCTGTAATGGGTTAAAGGTTTCTTTCCATCTATCCACTGCGACCCATCTCTTATGTGCCTTCTATCCACTGTCTAATAGTCCCCTGTGTGCCATCTATCCACTGTGACCCCTCTCCTCTCTTTCTTTCACTGGTGTTACCTCCAGGATGAGAGACCAGTCGTTGTAACGTTGGCCGTAAGGAGAAAATAAAGACTCAACTGGGCTGGTTGAATAGAGAACAGGTAGCTCCCCAGAGGAGTGAATACTCAAGGTTTAAGTGCAAGAGCCAGCAGCTCAAGCAAGCCCCTCTCTTTCACTGGTGTTACCTCCAGATCTGTTTGTGGCGCGGGGTTGTAATTTGTGTTTGTTCTTGTTTTTTGTTTTTTATTTAGTTTATTTTAGTTTTATTATATTATATTTTTTTATTGTTTTATTTTATATTAATCAACACAACAATAATTTACATTGACATCTCTCACATAGCATAGCGATTATCAACAAATTATGTATATCATGTGATAAATAACTTGCCGTCGCTTAACCGACGGCTCCTCCGTCGCTTAAGCGACGCTTACTATCCATAGTCTACTACAATGAAATAATAACATTGTTGTATCATGTGATATAAATAACGTGACGTCGGTTTAGCGACGGTTATGAGAATATCCGTCGCTTAACCGACGTGTGTGGCCACATTTAAAAAAAAAAATGGATCCTTGTGATTTTTGTTAAGCTTAAACAGAGAAATCCACGCGCCGTCGGAAGTAACCGTCGGTTTTTGGTTCGAAATGTAGTAGTGTTGTTTTAAAATTCTTGAGAAACGACGTTTTTCAGAGGTGTAGGGTTATAATAATAGGGTTTTGGATGTCGATGTTTACAACCATGGATTTAAAAGGAAAAAATAGCCTCACAAGTTTTTTTTTAACTGGCCGACCGCCAGGAACTTTCCCAAGTCGGGTTTCACTAGAACCCTTGGCATCGTTGAAATTTTTACCTAGTTTGCTAGTCCGACCATGCTTTATTTTGTTTTCTTTCACTTCCGCTTTTGATTTGATCCTTTGAGCCATAAATATGGGCCTGCAGAACTTGTGGGGTTTTTCTGGTAAAGTTGTGGTGGGTTGAGTGTTTCACCGACTGCTCCTTGTTTGGTTTTCTTTTCTATACAGTGATAGGGGAACGCTTGATGGATTCACACTTAGTGGACCGCTAGGCTTTGAATTTTGGCATAGGGTTTTTCTTTTCAAGAGGTATTATTTTTCATTGTGGCCAATACTATGGTCTAGGATGTTTTCATAGGTCCTTAGGTCGAGCTAGGGTTTCAAACTTTCCCCAGGATCCCCTCGTCTTTGAGTTACAAAGTCTTCACCGAGTTTCTAATTGTTTTCTTACCTCTGAAGAAAGGAAAAGTTCCCGAGTTTAATGTTTAAAACATAGAGAATAATGTTTTTAGTATTTTTTGGAAAACCTTGCAAGAAAAAACTAGGATAGTCAGCGTGTAGGCCAGATCTTGACCTGAAGCACAAAATGAATGGTTTAAAGAACTAGAGACCTAAATCCCAAAACAATATTTAGAGCTTGGACCTGAACTGATGATTTTCATTCCAATTTTGACCTAATATATACCTTACCACAAGTTTAAGTATCTGGATAACATGCAGGAATAATTTCTCTACATCGCAAGGTTACTTTTAGATGGCCAGGGATGAATCGGTAAAACATCATTATTACCCTCCATCATATTAAAACATCGATTTCCATCTTAATTTTGAAGGAAACTATGATCTGTTATCTGAGCTTCTATTGATATTTTGCAGTCTTGACACTGATATCTTAACTTTTTATTTTGGTTATTTATAGCATGCTGATAAAATTGCATGTTTCTTTACATCCCAACATGTTAAAGAGAGGTGGAAAGAACAAGGCCAAGGTCATTGAGGAGGACTCAGATTTTGAGGTTTTTCCCAGAATGGAAATCATCTATGAACTGGAGTTTCAGTGGGGACAGATATATCGTATGATCAAGGACCAGAATGTATTAGATGCATGTCTAGAATATATACCTTTATACGTGAACATAAGAAAATCAGGTATTACAAAGGTAGCCAGCCGGCCTCGATCTTTTCCCTTGCGCTGATATTATCGGATGGATCATACCACGGGCAGACGTAGGTACTATGATTATTTCAAACATAGAAGGACAAGCCTTTTCCTCCTTCAACCCTACATATATAACTAAGGCTTGCAAGCTACCATCCCCCCCAGACTCTGATGACCGATGAATGGTTAAAAAATGTGAATTTCGATTTTTTTGAATATGATGGTGAATGATGGTAGGAGGGAAGAATATACACAAGAAATCCATTGGAGAATACGAAACTTCCAGCTTACGCGCTCCCTACTGGATCATAGACCTGATGCTAAATAGAATTTTGGGCCGGGAAAATGGGAAGTTCTATAAAATGAGCTGGATCCCACTAATATACCATGTAGCCATGCAGGGCACCATATTTAAGGAAATGCATTGGATTTTGAAGCACAACAATATATTGCAAACAAACAAGAAGGATAGCTAAGGACCTAGGAAAGGGAGTTGGAAGTGCATAAAAATTCATTGGAAACTCTACTTAAGGTGGCCACCGAACGACAACCTGATATCACTCCTTGCCGGGATCAAGCTCGCTTAATCCAGAGAAGCCTTTATCAAGTCCAGTTGAAACTTGTTGAGGAAATATAGAAGATCAAGCAGCAGAAACAAGTTTGAAAGAAATTTTGGCAATGTCAACTGATTTCAGAGCAAGATTCTTAAAGGTCACATAAAAGGTTCAAACTCAACTAACTTGGGTAGAAGCCAACTCAGTATTTCCTGAACAATTGACTCAAAATACGAAAGACGTTTTGAAAATAGGGTTGGAACTCCTATATTTCCATAACAAATATGTTGTGAGATTGACTAATGCAGTTGAAAAAACTTTGGAAAGGTGTACTGAATTTTACAAGAAAATGTGGATCGTGCATATAAAGGTCAATCTCCTTCAACATGAAAAATTAAAGAGTTTCCAGACAAAGATCATCACCTAAAGAATCTTCAGGATCAATTACATGGAGACTAACAGAGTATTCATAAAATCGAAGGCATTAGTGAGGAATCTGTAAAAGTCTGGATAACACAGACTTCTGTTAGTAACTGTCTCTTAGAAGAATTATTGAGAACTACCTCGCAAAAGGTAATAGAAGTAGAATTATAGCTGAGTGTACATGAGTTAATTGTCAGACTGTTGGAGCCAGTGGACTACAAAGTGATTGCTCAGGAAACCAATGCATGGGGTGAATTCATTGAAAAACCAGTTGGTCCCACCTAAGATTTCATCTTTTCTATATTTTGGCACTTTATTGTAATTTATTTATTTTTATTTCAATTTCCTGGTGCAAGGAACTAGAAGTCAAAATTTTGAAGCTATAAAGTTAGGGAAGCTATAAAGGCTAGGGTAAACAAAGAGTCATTTGTAAAAGTGTATAGATACGACTAGAGGATAGATCATAAAGCACTTTTCACTAGCGCATACAAGAGGAGTTATTTGTATGAAGAATTAGTTTTTCTATGAATAAAGAAGAACCAATTTTGTCGGGGGAAGGACTGTACAAGTTTCACATGGATTGTGTGGATTGCTAATGGTGAAATACTTCTTATTTAGTTTCTATACAACTGTGAGATTGTTCTAACTTAATGAATTATTTCTGCAATGATTAATGATTTTACTTTCTATTGGAAATTTTAACAGTACAAAGCTGTATTTATTTATATTTTCTGCTGTAATATGTATGTAGAATTTGAGCAACTACCTGTAGGATTCAATATGCAGCATTACAATACACTAATTTTTATGTCACAAACGTTTCTCCCCATAGGGATAGATAGAATAGTTTAGAGTAGGCTAGATCATAGTTGTTTTTATTGTGTAGAAGTTATTGAGGCGCAAAAGTAGTAAGATGGGAGGTAAGAACCTACGTATCTATAGTGAGGTTATTTTTCATCGGTCACTTGCATTTAGTTTAGGCACTTGCATTTCATCCTTAACATAAAAAATCACATAAACGGTGGACCGGGCCGCAACCGGTAAAATAGACTTAAACCCTTTAATTCTACGATAGTTGGGCTGCTAACCAGATGGGTTCCCCACACTAAATGGTGAGTAGTCTAGTTGGGATCACTTGCTGGGGAGAATCCCTACTGTCTGTACCTAGAAATTTTCTAGGCATCAAGAGTTTTGGTGCTAGAAGGAGCGCCTCCAGTGCATGGCTGGAAGAGGAAATCCATTTACAAGAAATTATTCCATTGGAAATACCTCTGAAACTAGGTTTCTTGAATATTTCATTCCTGAAGAACAAGAGAGAGTAGGTTCTGAAGAAGAAGGTCCAAAACGTCTATACGTTGTTCCATTTGAAGAAGTTAATCACTTGAGAAGACATACAATATATTAAGTGAATAAGCTTGGAGGATTGAAAGAAATCCCTACATTACCAAGAAGGAAGGCTACCAAGAAAGTAACTTTTTATACAGAAGATTCTATATTGGTGGAAAATTTGGAAGAGTTGGTAGATTTATCCATACAAGAGATCATCCAACCGCTTAATCAATTGGGACCATATTTCCCTATTTTTCAGTCTCTGTTACAGTCACCTATTCAGTCTTTGCTGCAGACCCCTCGTCAAATTATGGCTGCAAATGCTAATCAACCAGCATGGAGAGAAAGAACACCACTCAACTTGGATGCTCCATTGCATGGCTTGCCTAAGCACCCAGAAATGGCTCTACCAAAGTTTGACTCTGGAAAGGAATTTCCATAGAATACCACCTGCAAAGTTATTATTTAGTGTTGGAACTTTTAGGTGTTCAACATGAAGATGTTGTATGCATGCTTTTTCCACATACCTTTGAGGCTAAAGCTTCTGCTTGTTTTTTTAGTTTACAAGCCAATTCCATAACAGTTTGGGACACCTTTGAAAGGGTTTTTAAAAGCAAGTTTGGCAGTAAAAGAACCATCGCCACCCTTACAAAAGAATTGCTTTCTCTGAGGATGGATAAGAAAGAAAAAGTTCAATATTTCAACTAGAGGTTTGCTGCTCATCTGAGTAATTTCAGTGCTACAACAAAGCTTGATGAGGAAAGTTTAATAGAATACTATACTTTTACACTTTTCCCCTCTATAGAAATTTTTGTCAAAAGAGCAACTAAACGTTCATTAGTGGAAAATTATGAGGAAGCCAACAAAGTGGAAGCTGAACTTGATAGTATAGCTAAGCATACTTCAAAATCAGAAATAAAGACCTTTAGCAGTAAAAAACCTTTGCTACTAACCAGACCTAAGGAAGAAAACTGGATTGAATTAGAAAATGTGGTCAATATGGTACAAAAATTATCAAATAAGATAGTAGATCTTGAAAAAGAGAAAGAATCTAGTTCATAGAAAAAGCAATTCAAGCCTTATTTCAAGAAAATAGAAGAAAGTGGACAATCTCAACCACTTGTGTATAATTCTTCTGTTTTGAATTTTAATGAAGTAGGGATGGATCGTTTCTACACTTTCCATCAAGAGCCTCATTTTGAAAAGAGTTTCCCACAATGGATAAACTCAATGAATTTAGTTATGAATCAAATATTAGATGCTCAATTTACAGAGCCTGAGGTAAAAGAGGAAAAAACCAATGAACTAGAAGAAACACATGAAACCACAATGGTATTATGGGATTGTGTACCTACATTGGGATTAGATGAGGAGGAGCCTACTGGAGAGATCCAACTTTCATCAGTTAATGTTACAACCAGAAGTAAAGGACCAGTAATGGGTGAAAGATCAGTACTGCCAAAAATAAAGAAGATACAAGAAAATATGAAGAATATTATTAGTACTATCCAAGCAACATCTAAGTTTGATTTGGTAAACATAAAATATAAAATTCCAGTAGTCAGTAAGCTTGTTAAGATTGTGGAAAATAAAATGGAAAACAGTAAGAACGGTATGGTGGAATATGATATGAGGTATGGCATAGTAGAATACATTAAGAAGACAAAAGAGAATATTTCTCTATTTGAATTATGTAATCTGCCTCAACAAAGAAAGAAGCTTTTGGAAGCTTCTAATCCACATCCTAGTAGTTCCTAGGAAGACATTCAATCTGATAAAGAAATTAAATGTTTCCATTCTCATTATCTTTTGAGATTATTAATCATAATGTGCATAATTGTTTGGTGGATTATGGGGCTTCATCTAATGTCATGCCACTCTCAGTATGTAAAAATATTAATGGTCAACCTACACCATCCTCGTGTAAGATCATTCAGTTGGATAGATATGTTGTCAAGGTAATAGGGGAGATGAAAAATGTGGTGATTCGGTTATCTGCAGATGACAGAGTTTGCCAGTTTATAGATATTATGGTAGTGGGTATACCAAAGGCCTATGGATTGATTTTGAGTAGGGACTGGTCTACAAAATTGAATGGGTATTTTGCAACTGATTGGTTGCACATGTGGCTTCCATTTAAGAATAGTCAAAATCATATTAAGGTAATAAGGGAACCACACATGAAACACAATGTAACTCAATTTCAGGGAAATAATGAACCTAAAAAATTCTCATCTTCAGTACTGGGTAACTACTTTTTAGAGCTTGAGCCAGGGAATTATCAAGCTAAAGAGGCCAGTTGTGAATCAGACACAGTCTGAAATCCTTCATTTTTCACGGATTGATGATATTGGTTGTAATATAGTAAATTTAGTTTCTAACATAGAAAGTAACACTAATCGAGTAGATTTGGAAGATAGAATTTGGTTTTTGTACTTTGATGGTTCCAAAACACAAGAGGGATCAGGAGTCGGTTGTGTCCTGATTGAAACATAAAAGAAAAAACAATTTCTCTCTTGTAGACTAGAGTTTGAATGTACAGATAACACTACTGAGTATGAAGCTCTAGTCAGGGGCCTAAGAAAAGCCATTGAACTTAATGTTAAGAACTTAAAAGTTTTTGGTGACTCCGAGATAGTAGTCAAATAGGTTAGAAACACAATACATTGTTTATCACCACACCTGAAAGGGTATCAATCTAAAGTATGGAATCTAATTGCATGTTTTAATGCTTTCAATATAACTTCAATTTCTAGATTAAAGAATGCTGCAGCTGATTTTTTAGTTGTTTCTATGGCTAGGTTAGTACCTACTAATAACAAGTGTGTCATTGAACTTATTTTCAGACCAGCATTACCAGATAATATTACCAATATGAGGGTGTTTGATGATGACGAGCAAATTATCGATTTCTTGACCAATGATGAAACTTCCCAAGAATCTATGATTGTGATGAAGAAAATAAAGCAAATCTACAAGACAAAGAAATAACCAAAGGGAATTTTATGCCCAAAGGAGTAAGGTCACTAGAAGGGATGTTTGACTTACATAACAAATTCAAAAATCCAGCCAATTTCAAGATTAATAGTTCATCTATGCCACATGAACTGATCAATTTATGGACAAAGGCTGAGCCCAAATATGTGAACTTGGGAAAATGTTGTTCCCCGTATAAAGCAGAAGGTTTATCAATTTGTTTCAGCAATACAACTATATATTTGGTTGGACATATGAAGACTTGAAGACATATGACACATGTATCATTCAACACATTATTCCCATTAAAGAATGCGTAAAACCATTTCAGCAATAACTGAGGAAAATGTATCCAAAGTTGGAACCTTTAATCCAAAATGAGGTAGAGAAATTACTTGATACAAAGATCATTTTTAGAGTCCGACATTCGGAATGGGTAGAAAATTTGGTTCCAGTGAGGAAGAAGTCAAGGGAAATACGATTATGTGTTGACTTCAAAAATTTGAATAGAGCTTCAGATAAAGATAACTATCTAGTTCCACCAATGGAACAAATTCTCTGGATGGTATCAGGTTCATAACTGTTCTCCTTATTAGATGGATTTTTAGGCTATAACCAAGTATTGGTAGCTGAGCAAGATAGGCTGAAAAATATATTTTGAATGAAGTGGGGAACATTTTCTTATAAAATAATGCCCTTTGGTCTCATCAATGCGGGAGCTACGTTTCAAATGACAATGGATATCAATTTCGGGGGATTGATCGGCCACAATGTGGTGTTTTATCTAGATAATGTAACCGTTTTATCTAAGAAAAGGGAAGATCATGTTTTTCATTTAAAACATTTTTTTTACCACTGTATAAAATATGGCATATCTTTGAATCCAAAGAAAAACATCTTCGCAGTATTAGAGGTAAAATGGTTGGGACATGTAATTTCAAAAAAGGGAATCTCCATATACCGAAAAAGAATAGAAGCTATATCTCATATTCCCTTACCCCATAACAAAAAGGTATGCAATCGTTTATGGGTACCATAAATTTTGTTCTAAGGTTTGTTCCTGACTTTGCGTGAATCGTAAAACCTTTGTAAGAAATGGTGAAGTAGAGTGTGCAATTTAAATGGACTAATGTGGAGAAGGTTTCCTTTAATGACATTAAAGAAGCAATGGCTCATGTGCCTTTTTTAAGAAGTCCCAATTTTGAAAAGGATTTTATTCTGTACACTTTCGCTTCAGATGACTCGCTTGCAGCAGTGCTCACACAAAAGGGAGAATTGGGAGATGAGTACCCAATATCATTTATGAGTACTGGATTACAAGGGACTGAATTGAAATACCCTGTTGTAGATAAACAAGTATATGCAATTTTTAAAGAAGTGAAACAATTCAAACCTTACATTTAAAAAAAATAGAACCAAGGTAATAGTCGCTCATCCAGCTGTCAGACCCCTCTTCGTACAGAGATAATTGGGTGAACGAAGAGGGAACTGGGTGACAACATTACAAGAATACGATTTAGAGTTCAAACCATCCATTATTATCAAAGGTCAAGGGTTGTGCAAGTTAATTGCGGAAGGCCATAATGATGAAGATTGTGATTGGGAAAATGAAGCAGAGTTAAATATGATTGACGTGTGTCCTATTTTTACTGCTCCTGAATCCTGGTACAAAGACCCGGTGCATTACCTCCAACAAGGATATTTACTAGAGCATTGGAGCTCTAAGAAATGAAGTGCGCTTCGTCTAAGTCATCCTCTTACCAAATAATTGATGGAGTTCTTTTTAGGAAGAGCTAGGATGCAGTATTTCTAAGATGTCTTGAGCAAGAAGATGCTTCCAAATTTGTTAAAAAATTGCATGATGGCCCTATTGGAGGACACTTCTCTGGAGATACTATGACTCACAAGATTCTTAGGGATGGCTATTATTGGCCAACATTATTTAAAGATTCTCATGTCTATGTGAGAAAGTGCGGCGTATGTCAAAGAAGTGGTGGAAGGTTAGAAAAATAAGCCAAACTATTGCAACCTGTTATTATTTCAGAGCCTTTTGAACAGTGGGGCATATACATCATTGGAGAAATTAATATGAATTCTTCACTGTAGCATAAATATATCGTCATGGCTACCGGTAGAAGCATTTCCACTACGAAAAGTGAATGAGGACGTGGTCATCAACTTCTTACAAGAAAACATATTTTATAATGCATATTATTTTTCATCAATTAAGATAACTGAATTCGCTACTGAAAAAGGAATCAAGTTGCATTATTCCACCAATTATTATCCTCAAGGAAATGGGTTAGCTAAATCAACCAATAAAAATCTTATCTGAATTCTAAAGAAGACTGTTATTGAAAATTAGAGAAGTTGGCACACAACTCTTTCCAATGATTTATGGGAAGATATGGTCACCCTGAAGAATTCCTTAGGAGTGTTTCCTTATACTCTAGTTTATGGAAAAGAGGTTGTTTTATCGCCAAACATTCTGCTTCCATCCTCTTAGTTAGCTCAAGCCTCACAAGGTTCTGGTAGTGAAATTTTATAAGCTCGTATAAAAAATTTGCTGAATCTTGAAGAGTATGGACTTGTTGGCAAGCAACACCCTCCGGAGCAATTTGAACACAAGAAATTCAAATCTGTCATTCCATCAATCTATTTTAATGACATTATATATCACAACCTTAATCTACACTCATCAATAAATATTTTAGGAGTGCCTTTAGAATCTTTGATTTTGAAGGTACTCCCAATAGAAGTTGACGGATTGATTGATTTAGGGAGATTAACATCAGTTTATATCGAGTTTGAATTTCTTGGCCTTAGTTCCTCATTTCTTCTTGATCATTTGTAAAGGTTATAATCCTGAAGGTTAGTAACTCCTAATTTTACAATATTTATCATTCATGCTTAGTCAAGGTCAAATGAATTTATTACATCAATGGTTTTTGACTGTTAACCTAAGTAAGCTGATATATGATATGATATTTGTTTTTCAATTTATATATGAGGTCTAACGAGCTCTTTCACTTCCAAAATATCTATTTCATCATAATAATCATAGGGATAAAAGTGTATTTCATATAAATTTATCAAGTTTCACATTATTATACACTTGTCCTCATTTATGAATTTTGTATTTTTAGATGAGATGAGATTTATGGGATTATGAACCTTTTCGACACCTTGAAGTATAGTCAGTATTAAAGTCCATCATAAGTGGCTAAAATGATGTTTGAAGGTCTGATATGGGTTTGGTTACATTTACAAATTGTTTCTTGTTCATTATAATATCAACCATAATTCTAATTACATCAATTGCATTTTTTCTTATTAATCTTGGTATTGTTGATATAGATGATGAAAGATTATGTGATTGTAACCATTAAATTATGCTTTGAAACTATGAGTTTTATTAGGCCATCACATCGGTATGAAAAATGTTAATCAGTATTGATGCTATTATTGAAATTGAGGGTTTTGATATCTGCATAACCCAAATGTTTGCCATCTGTTGATTTGCAATCATGCAAATATCACACATAAGTTGTCGCCTGCTTGATTTTTCTGCAGACCATTATTGCATGGTAAGTGTTCTCCAAGTCCCATTAACTTGTCAATTTGAAGGTATGATGATTCTGCATGAAAATTCACAGTACTTTGGTGAAATAGGGAAGTTTGGAGTGTTAGTTGATATGTGTGAATTCTAGATAAATCAATTGTGTTTTTTAGTTCGGATTTTGAAAATCCTGAAAGCCTGTGTAATTGCTACCATGATCCCTGTTTCAAGATTTGAGCTCATGGGCGATGAATATTTAGACGCTGCCCCTGCATGCCGCGAGTTGGTGGTAAGGGTAGGATGGCTAGGGTTTTTGCAGAAATTCTCTGGGTTTAACTTGGCAATTTCCAGGGCATTTGCAGCATCATTTGATGGTATCAAAGCACCGGTAGGGGATTTCGAGTTGAAGTTGACAAAAGAGTTTGTTTCTTGGGCGATAGGTTTACCGCGGGTGCGTGAACGTTGGTATAAGGGCAAACATGTGAAGAACGATGACTGGAAGGAGTTCTTGACTCTAGCTAACCAGAAAATGAAGTATAAGTCTGGTTTCCCTTCTCGACTACTCAAGAAGAAATGGCGTTCTCTGCTCGAACTTATTATCAGGTATGTCACATGAGAAGGTTGACTTTCCCAAACCCAGTTTTATCATCTTCGGCTTCTAATGGTTTTGAAGGGGCATCCTGTGAACATGCCGTATTATTTCTTAAATAGTTTGCATAAGATGGCTTGTACCTATCAGATTAATGTGGGAGATAAGGAGCAGAGCCTATTTCATCATGGATTGATTAAAATACTTATTTCCTGTTGGCTGGGAGAATTGGGGGATTCTTGGGAATCATTTATCACACGTAATGGGTTTGGGGAATGAGGAGTGGCCCCGATGGAGGCCCAAAACTAGGTGAAAACGTATCAAGACCAAAGAAGATGGTCCTGAGTTAGAAGAATGTGGTTCTCAAGATAATCTTGACAATGAAGTGTCTGAATTTGGTCAAACCCTAAGTAGCAGTGAATTTAAGGTCAAGTCTAAAGTGAACCCTGAGACCCTTGTTGATGATTCTCGGCCTCGAACGAGAAAACCGGTGTTTACTGCGCGCTGTCCAAATGATGATCTTCCTCATTCATAGACCAACATTAGTCAAAAACCAACTGAATACCAAGTTAGTAGAGTACTAAGTAATCAGGCTATTCACCGAACTACTCATAGTATGACAGCCGCGTTCTTTTCTAGAAGAGACTTGAGTGTAGGGGATGCCCCTGTTATTGAATTGAGTGATTCTTCAGAGCCTCGTCCCAATCAAGCACCAATCGGTCGAACCATCCGTGACCTGAAATATGTATCTGTCTCTGAGACTAATGCTGTCGGTGTCCAACAAGCAAATCCTGGGTTTGATGTGGATCAAGAAATTGATCAGAAGCCGTGCGCAGAGGAGGAAAACAGAGGGGGGTCGAGTGTAGGAATGAAGGAACAACTTAATCAAATTTCTTATGCTCAGGTCATCTCATCTTTAGAAACTGATTTAAAAGAGGCTCAGGTTATTAAGGCGTTTACTATGGAAGAAATTGCAAGCCTGAAAGTCGATTTGACTTCTTGGGTTGAAAAATGGAATCTTTTGAGGGAGAAGAAACTTAAATATAAAGCTCAAGTTAGAAGCCTTTTGTTAAGAAATCAAAAATTGATCAAACAAAATAAGATTGCTAATACCAGGACTATTATATTTAACGGCAAGATAGATGAAGCAAGCTATTATATTTAACGCCAAGATAGATGAAGCAAGAAGAAATGTGCCAATTCGACTTTCTTTTGAATCAACCCTTAAAATCTGACATTTTTGTTTGATGTAATGAAGTTCAATTTTGTCTTGTGGTTTAAATCTTTGTTAGGCCTACAGATGATTTAAAATCAGCTTCTACAAGTTAGTAATGTCTTGTATTTTTTCAGTTTTCGTTCTTGGTGCAAAGTGTTTTTCTTTGTTTAATAAGGATATATACATAATTGAAATTCTGTAGACATCCTATTTATTTTTATGTGATTATTATTCGCACTTTGCTAACAGATTTTTGTTTAAAATTGCCAGGTGTTAAGGAGTAAATGAGATGAAGCTTGATGATGTGTTGCATTTTTTGTTTTGATTGGCTGGAGTTTACTCATTGGAGGCTGTTTTGAATATGCAACTGATTGCTATTTTGCTGGTTCTATGCTCCTATTTCTGAGCATCATCAGTTGATGGATTGCCGAATATAGTGATGACACATCTAGGGGAATAAGGATACTGGATTTTATTCAGTAAGTTATCTATTTTCTTTCACATTATTCGATCCTAGTGGTTATTTAACGACATACCGAGGATCATGGTATTTCCTTTGCTTTGTATTCGGATAAGAATCCACATATTACCATAGAAATAGGGTGGTTAGTCAATTAGTAGTTGTTTCGGTTCCCTTTATAAAGAAGTTTCAAACATGAATAAGGGGTTCGATTTCTGATATATTTGGAGAATTGATATTATACAATTTTATACTTCATTATGTTGTGTTGGTGTTTTCTGGAACTTTTTTTGAAGATCACTGAATGTTGCAGGATAGTAAATACCCTAGCTAAGTCTTTAAAATGTTTATGATGTGCTACTGGTTGTTTTCCTTTGTCATCTTCACTTTCATATATATATATCGTGCTATTATATGTGAAATATCCTTTTATGGATCTCGAACAATTGCACTTGCCTGGAATGCAAATGGTTTGTAGTTATGTTGAAATGAATGAGCTTTTTCACATTTTCAATTGTTTATAAATCTATGTTGGATAAATTACTAACTTGTAGGTTGACCTTGTTTCATTTACAAGTTAGTATATGATTATATTTGTTATGTTTCAGGACTGTGTATATGTTTGGTTTCATTTGATAATAGGTTTTGATTTCTGTTTGAATTATTTTGTAATGAAATATCATCTTATTGTGAGATAATTCAGAGTTATTTGTGTTATTGTAGACTTTTTCTAACAGTCCAGAATTATTGATCATCTTATGCTTTAAAACCTCTTGTCAAATTGATAATTCATGCTCTTGGCCGAGATTGGTAGTTTGCATTTAGGTTATCATAGAATAGAATTAGGAGCTACTATTTTCTACATTTTGTTTAATCTTTAGCAATAGTTAGTCATTAGGTTAAATTTCTCTGATTTGTTAGAAGATTGGGTTAAGCACATTTTTTTTTACACACACCTAGAAAGATTCTCTATTTGGAGAGCACATCACACAGGTAGCAAGGCCTTGATCTTGTGAAGGACAGTTACTTCAAACACATACAATATTGCATTATGTCGAGTGTGTGGGATGTCTTTCCATTTGTTGGCCTAGGTTAGTTTTCTCGGCCAACGGGACTTAAGTCTAAGGAAATATTTAAACACCAACAATAAATTGTCAAAAGATGGTTTGATAAGCAGAAGTCCGGGAAAGGAAATTTTGGGATTGGAGACTTGGTTCTAAAATGGAATCGCCTGCATGATGAGAAGGGAAAACACACCAAATTTCAACACCTATGGGTTGGCCCCTTTCAGATTGATGAGAATATAGTCCCCTGACTTATAAGTTACAAAACTTACAAGGGAAGGAAGAGAGCCTTCCTATTAACGACCTTGTTCTCAAAATTTATTTCACCTAGTTATTTAGGGAGTCCTTTTGTACATAAATAAACCTTTTTCTTTTTTTTGTTGCTTTCTTTTAAGTTTATTTGTTGTCCTTTTTATTCTTTCAGAAGAATCTAGCTCAATTTTTGGTGCTTGGGACACAGGAATCTGAACAAATTGCAAAATGCTTTCAAATTGAAGAACTGCTTGTTGGGATATGTATGCAAAAGTTTGGTTTAAAGAGGAGATTCTTTAAATCATAGACTATAAAAGGAAAGTTATTTCAAGAAGACATTGAAATCTTGTTTAAACCCTGTAAAATAACTAAGGTCTATGAGGTCTAGAATACTATTTTGGGACTCAATCCACTTTCACACTAATATCTATCCTAGGAATTCTACTGCGGTAGACCCGCGAAAAGGAAGCAGAACTGACAGGTGTATGGTATTCAAAATAATCCCATGCCACAAAATAAAATGCTAAAAGGCTTAAGATAAAGAGTCAAAATTATAAAATAGAAAATAAACATCCATAAGATGCACTAAAGAAATAAATCAATAAAATGGATGGATTGCTCCAAAAGGTTCTTCTCCATCCATGATCTGAAACAAATCATCACTCACACAAAAGGACACCATTGATGGAAGGACCTAGATCAAAGTATGAAAGTACAAGGAGAAATCAAGGAAGACTAAAAAATACAAATGTATTTAAGCATTAAAATAATGCAAATGGCATGGGAATGGGGAACAAACGAATGCATCCGTCTAACTTTGCCACAATCCTGTGGTGTCATACCCGGCGGTAACTCAAGACAGAGGTAAAATGAATCTCATGTTTTGACCCTAGGAGAGTTATCAAGACTTCTTAACATAGTTACCCTACCCCAAAGGACTGCAATCAATGTGATGGACTAAACTTGGTACCCCTGGATGAGTATGGTTTATTTAAATAATCTTAAATGAGACCTGAAATAAGTTACCCCAAACAAGTACCATGTAGCAACTTTTGTTTTGAAAAGATAGTTTTTTCAGAGATCTATGTTCACCAGCTACTCGCCAATTGTTGCTGCTGCAACCGTTTCCCAAAAAAAATTCACATTTTGGGCCCCTCCTTATAATTTTAACTTCTTTTTATAGCCTTTTTAGACTACTTCTGCTCCTTCAAATTTCATTCCTTGACTTAGTTTTTCAGAAAATCCTTTTTTCACTAAGTTAAAACTCTGGTTTTTCTTCCGACGTGTCGGAAGAACTCGTCAAGTTAAGTCAAAACGCCGAAAGAACTCATCTTTTCCACTCGATGTTGTCTAATCGATTTTTTGTTTGTCTTTATCAGAAACCTTTGAAGTTTTTCTGCCAACGGTGTTGGTAGAAATCATGATTTGGAGCCAACATGATCGTCGATACTCACTTTCCCTTGCCGAAGTTTTAGCTCATCGGAGGATCTTGCCAAGTTGAACCGATAGTATCAGCAATACTCAACATTTATCATCGACACCATCGGTGAAAACTTGGCTTTCCTTGCCGACAACTGTTTTACAGAACTTTTGTTTGATTTTTGCCGACATTCTTTCCTTAGTAGAACTCCAAGTTTTCAGACGTTGTTTTCGGCAAAACTTACGCTTTCTTACCAACGCGTTTTATCAGAGGATTATCTTAAGTCGGTCGAAGATTATCACTGATTCTTGCCAATGGTTTTGGCTAAACTCAAGGCTTCACATCCGACGTGCTCGCCAGGACTTAGTTTTCATTTCCTATCAAAACTTTTTTGGGAGTTTGCCGATAGTCGTTTTCGATAGCATTTGACAAGTGCTTATCGATGATGTCGATGAAACCTCATGTTTCAGGGCGACACTGTCGTAGACGACTTGGTTTCTCGTGCCGATTCATTGAAATTTTCCGATGGATTTAGGCGCCAAAACGTTGTTTTCATCCGTGCGACACTAATTACCTAGCAACCGCATTTATTACCTTTTACATGATTTTTCTATATATAATGCAGTCGTTTTTTATGGTTTATTACCATTTTATTCTGTTTTGGACCCCAATCAACGATTTACACTTGGAGTCTATGAATTTCATAAGCCAAGTACCGTACCTGCACCTGTGTTTTCCAGGTAGGCCTAAAGCTTATCTCATGCACTGTTGTTTTAAAAGGCTTGACAAACTACATTTTTCAGAGATGTAGGGTTATAATAATAGTTTTGGATGTCAATGTTTATGGCCATGGTTATAAAAGGCCAACCCGACCCCATAAGGTTTTTTTTTGGGGCCGACTATTGGGAACTTTCCCAAGTCGGGTTGCACTAGAACCCTTGGCATCGTTGAAATTTTTACCTAGTTTTCTATCCCAACCACTCTTTATTTTTTTTTCTTTTGTTGCTACTTTGATTTGATCCTTCGAGCCATAGATATGGGCTTGTCAAACTTGTGGGGTTTCGCTGGTAAATTTATGATAGGTCGAGTGTTTCACTGACTGCGCCTTGTTTGCTTTGATTTTTAATACGACGATAGGGAAACGTTTTATGGATTCACACTTAGTGGACCGCTACGCTTCGAAGTTTCGCCTAGGGTTTTTATTTTTTAGGCGGTATGCTTTTTCATTGTCGTTGGTACTATGGTCTAGGAGGTTTTAACAAGTCCTTAGGGTCGATCTAGGGTTTTGAACTTTCCCCAGGATGCCCTTGGCTTTGAGTTACAAATTCTTCCTTGAGTTTCTAATTGCTTTCTTGCCTTTGAAGAAAGGAGAAATTCCTGAGTTTAATGTTTAAAACTAAATGAATAATGTTAATTAGGATTTTTTTGGCAAACCTTGCAAGCAAAAAACTAGGACAATCATTGTGTAGGCTGTTACCAACTTTTTTGTACCATAGTTGGGTTACCTGAGGAGCCACCAGTAGACAGACTTGTTCAAAGTCTGATTCCAGTGTATCAGTTGATCCGTCTGCTTGTCTAGCCAATATTGGCTGGTCATCTTTTTATTTGAATAATTTAGACCATGGCCCCGCGGGGTTTGTAATAAAATGTGCTAGTAGGATATTCTTGAGTGGTTCGGTCTCCTGGGACGTAGAATCTCAAATAGGGTATTCCAGGGAGTTTTTTTCCCTTGACAATTATGCTTGACATTTAGCCAAGTATAATTGACGAGGTTTTCTCCCGCTTTCTCCAAAGCTGGAATGCCCGATGTTGAATTCTGGGTCTTGGGGGGTTATTAGAGCTCAACTGAGTGTTATAAGACTACTAGACATTATTTAGATAGATCATGGTCATGTCCTAAGTCATCTGGACATATAATTTTTTTTCGAAAAAATCTTTTTCGAACAGTGAAAAATTATTTTTTAATTTTTAATTACTTTTCCTAAGTTTTTTGGGTTAATTTTTCCATAAATTAAATGGAAAAAACCCATTCATGATCCGGAATCTGAATTCAGTGATTGATGGCTCCAACCTTAAGCCAAAAATCATTCTTGATCATCCAGCCAGTCAGAATCAACTTTCAGATTAGCAATCGGACACATAATGCCTTTTTACTCAAAAAATTCAGTTTTGAGTAAAAAAATGATTTTGAGTAAAAAAATGATTTAAAAAAAAAATGATTATTTTGGAGAAAAGTAAAACTCTCCAAATTAATCCAAATTCAGTAAAATAAAAGGCTAAATGACATCTCATGGAACACTTATGATGATTGGAGTTATCATAACTTAGCTTCAGTCATCATTAAGAGAGCAATTAATTTATTATCAGTTATCAGACATGTCATCTCCAGCTAAAGATGAGATGGAGAGCTCTCATTGGTCCGATGATTTGATCAAGGTGAAGACTGAAGCTTACACCATCAATAGGCTCCCCAGACCTAACAAAGTAGGTTTCCAGACCTAGCAGGCACCTTTCCCATGCAGCAGGGTTGGTTTTTTGGTTTTAGGGTTTTAGCACTCTCTCATTGTACAAATAGAAGCTCCTTTGGTTCTATTTGGAAGGATATTTATGCAAAGAAACTCTGGTGAATTACTGTAATGCTTGTTGCTTTGCAACCGTATAATAAATTTTAAGGCTTTGGAGGCATACATGGTGTGTGAATGTGGATGAACAATTGACAAATGAGGTGAAATGTTTCAATTTTTGTCTTTTATTACATAGGATTGGATAATAGGTCATGCTTTAGAAAGATTCTATAAGCACGTAAGATTGATCATTTGATGTTACAATTTGATCTTTTATGGTTTTGTTTCTATGAATTAAAGTAGCATCGATTATTCAGTTGTATGACATGCTCTTTATATTTTTATTTAGCAAACATACATGATCTAATCCATTATTTGCAGGTATTGAATTGAAATTGTGCAGGTCATCTCATTGAAGTGAGTAGGAGTTTGAGCTCAGGTGCATCCTCTCCTCTCGAAGCCAAGGAAACTTCCAAATTTTCAAGATCCAAAAGAATCCAAACCCCATCAAAGTACCACAGGTTTGAGTGTTTCTTTCATATTATTCATCTCTCAAATTTTTATAAAGTCTTTATTTCCTTGGGATTAGGGCACGTTTTGGCTAAAGTGAACATTCATTCACTTAGCCTTTGCCCTCGTTGGCTGCCCTGTTTCTTTTTTGCAGCCTTTTAGGCCTTCTTTTTGGAGCCATTCCTTCCCTTAGTTCGCTGTCCACTTTTCCCCACTTCTCACCCTTTTGGACAGCCCTCTTTTGCCTCCTCTTTCCACTTTTTTGCAACCCCTTTCCATCCTCTTTTTGGGCCATCTTTGGGGCTGTATTTTCAGCCTTTTGGGCCTGTTATTTGCAGCCTTTTCTTCCTTTTGTTCCCTGTCCACTTGTCCCCATTTTCACCCTTTTCGACAGCCCTCTTTTTCCTCTTTGTTTCCACTTTTTGCAGCCCCTTTCCATCCTCTTCTTCAACCATCTTTTGGGATGTACTTTTAGCCTTTTTTACCCTCATTTGCAGCCCTCTTTCTCTGATTTGAATCCCTCTTTCTCCCTTAGTTTCCAGCTTTCTTTGACTTGCCTTTTGTCCTCTTTTCACTCCCTTTCCCCCTCTCTTGCCTTGCCTTTCTCTTTCCTCTTCTCTCCCTTCTTTTCGGTAAGTTTGGGTAGTTGTTTTTATCTAGTTTGTAGATTTATTTTTAAGTTATTTTTTATCAACTAATCCTATAACAAGTGTATGTCTAGAGCTCTTAGTTTCAGGCAGGTGAAGGAGATCCCAAAGGCCACAAGCAAGCAAGAAGTGAAAAAGAACAAAAAGACTCTCTCCCTCTTCTCTCAATCCCCTTCTTTACCTGTTCTTCCAAGAAGCAAAGAACACATCATCATTGTAAAAAACTAATAAAAAGGGCTACTGGGAGCATGTCTCCTTTCTTTTATACTTCCCCTATTTGGGGGAAGGGTGTTGTGTCATTTTTCATGATTTTTTAGTGTAGTTTCCTTTAAGCAATTAGTTTAGTTCTTTGCTTAGTCTTAGTTTCCATTTTTTGTTAATTGCTAGTTGTTCCTTAGCATAAACACTAATTGCTAGATTTATTATTGCATTTTGGTATCTTGTTATATAATTGTCAAATCATAAAAAGAACCAAAATCTCTTGAATCTCACCGTAAGGTGGATCAAAAGTGCTCTCTGTCGGAGAGTTTAATCAACTAATTTCATCTTAATTATTGTGCTTGTTTAATCAATTAATTATTTAAGACTCTTAAACTTGCAAAAACACAAGTCAAGAGCACTCTCTATTGGAGAGCATCCTAGGTTTGCACAATCCCTACATTAGGTGCATATAGATTAGCTAAGTCTCTTGAACCACTTTCATAAGATGGGGTCAAGAGCGCTCTCTGTTGAAGAGTCTAATTAATTGTTTTAATAAAATATTCAAAACACATAACCCTTTAATTAATTAAATCCCTTCCCTCCTTGCCGGAGTATGCTCTAACCGATCCTAGATCGGAATACCCAGAAACGGCACTGGATCTTTAAACCCTACAAGAGGAATTTAATAACCCTTAAACACCTGTAACCAATGCACCGACGTTGTAGGGATCCTTCCAAAGTACTTCCTATTAGAGGTGCCAGAACCTCCCGCTGTCTTAGATTCTCGGCTAGCTGGTCACTTGACAATATCAGCCTGGGATATTGGGCGGGCCCGACATGTCTTAAATGGAGGAAACTTAGAAGAGTCTCTTGGCTTTGACAAACCTTCGTTGACACCCTAATCAAGAGCATTTTTTAAAATTCTTAAAATCTACCAAGAGAACTTGAAAAACCTAATATTCACTAGCTTAATTCCTAGACTTTATTTCACGCATTTATTTGACTCCATAAGGCACTGGTCCTTCGTTATAATTGATTAATATTGTATCTTGATCAATTGTCTATGGTCTATTTTGCTAATTATATCTGGATGCTTAAGTTACAAGTCTGGAATATTTGCTTATCTTTTAGTCTCTTGCTAGCAACGTGGATTGCTCTGATTTACGTGTCACATTCATAAACTTAATCATTTCTAATCACAAGTAACTCCTAAACAACACCCATCCGCATCCAAAACATTTAAAACTTAACTTAAACATTAAGCCATAGAAAACTCTTTGTTAGGGACTACCCCCCTTGGCTTCGTTAGGAGTTAGCCTAAATGGAGGAGCTAAGAGTAGGTGACAGTACCTAGCTTTGTGCTTGCCCCCAAGGTCACACCTGTCCCACTTTCCTAACTGGGGAGACAGATTTCAGAATATTTCTGTTGCTGGTGTGCAATCGACGGACAACATCTTTTGGCGCCATTGTCGGGGACAAATCTTTTTGTTCGTGGACGACCTTTGTTTCTTTTAGTTTTTACCATTTTTCCCTTTTTGGTAGATTTTTAGTCCAATCACTCTCCGAAATTAGACTTAATTCCACCTTGCAACTCCATTGTCAGTTAACACCTCAAGGTATTCTACTAGAAGAAACTCTATAGGTTTGGTCGATTTCATCCTTGACTCCGAAAAGGTCTTAAGGAGGAGATTAAACAAACTATCTTCTCGTAGGATCCTTGCAGAACTTGGATCTGAGTTTGTTTCAGACATCCACATTTTATTTCCTGAAAACACCAATACCACTATTTTTGACATAATGGGAAAGTATTTTACTCAGCTTGACTTTTCTCAGATAGCAAGTCAACCCCACCGTCTTCCAGACAAAGCTGTTGAGAAGCTCCCGATGTATACAGGCACTGATTCCATTACCTCTGCCATGCACCTCAGGAACTTTTCTAGGTGTATCAACACTTATGTCAATGATCTGGTCAGCCAACATGATGATGTGTAAATGAAGTTATTTTCTCTATCTCTGGATGGAAGGGCAGGCGACTGGTATAGCAATTTACCGGACGATTCCTTTAATAGTCTAGTAGCTTTCAAAACTTCTTTCACCAACAAGTTCAGTGAAAATAAAGAACCGCGGCATCAACTTGCGTCCTTGACCAACATAAAGAATAAATACACAGAAACAATGGACGAGTTCAATACTAGGTTCACGGAATTATCAAATGCCATCCCTATGAAGTATGCCCCAACTAAACCAACCATCCTGGTCTATTACATTGAGGCACTTAGTGGCAAAATGCAGTACCAGATCAGAGACAAGGAGCTTGCTAACTTGCTCCAGGCTGAGGAGATGACAATCAAGATTGATCTGAACATGCAGTCATCTGGTGAATCTAACCTCCATGGTTATTCAGGGTCTTCAACTCCGTTGAAAATCAGTGAACCAAAAGACAAGGATCCTTTATCGGCTATGAAGGATACCTATGAAAAACAAATGATGGAGATGAAGAAAAATATGGAGGAGGCAGAGCAGAAACACTTAGCACAATTAAAAGAAATTCAGAATAGGGTGATAACAATGGAGAGAACTCAAACTCAGCCTGCTCCTAGGACCTTTCCTACCAAGCCAACATGGCAGAGAAAGAATCCCAACCATGAGCAGAGGCCTCCTCATCAGCTAGAGGCCACTAATGTGGTTGAACCTTACAAACCATTTTGTAGAGAATGCAGAGATTTCCATGAGGAATCTGGATGCCATTATGCCTATTATGTCCAGGAGCATGGTTATCCCGAGTGTTGCGGTCCTAGTACGTCTGCAAGCGATCCTGAATTCATTCACAATGTCGAAGGCATCTATGTTGACCACAAGTATAGTTGGAATCAAGCTAACCAGTTTCATCAATGGGTTGATTACTTAACTGAGTATTACGGGGAAATGCCTTCGAATAGTAACAATGCTCAAAATTTCAAAGGCATGACATATCAAAGAATACCTAGGGAAGGACCATCTACCCAAACTGCTCCAAAGGTAACAACTTCTGACATCCCTCCTGAAATAGATGATAAGTCAGATTCTGTTGCTCTAACTTTTGATTTAGGTAGTTGGTTAGCAAACTCTAAAGTCCCTGTTCTCGTGCTTGAATTGTGTAAAATTCTTGGTCAAAAGGAGAAATTGTTGAAAATGCTTGAGCCTCAAATTAACAATGATCCCCCTCCTACCTCAAAAATAGTTGCACTTGAAAAACCTAAAGCTCCAAAGAAAGTAACTTTTTCCAACACTATAAAACAACCTCCTTCTAGTCAGTAAAATGTTTGCAAAGATCCTCCTATAATCTTGCATACTAGGGACCCAAGAAAAGAATATCACCCGCCGTTCTACATGTCATTGATGATAGGTGATTTTCTCCTGCACAACTGTATGCTAGATTTAGGATCGGGATCAAACATTATGACTAATAAAGTCATGCAACAACTTGGCCTTAGAACCACTCGCCCTTACCAAAATGTATGTGCCATGGATTCTAGACCCGTCAAAGATGAAGGTATGATCGAAAATCAAAATGTGAGATTAGAAAAGTATCCCGACATCCATGTTACCATGGATATTCTCGTCATAGATGTACCGGATAAATGGGGCATCCTCTTGTCCAGAAAATTCGGTGCAACTTTAGGGGGATCCATCCAAATGGATTGGACTTACGCCACTGTACCTGCATCAGAATATTCATTAGTTAAGTTACATACGGAGAAAGAACGAAGACATCATGTAGAAAACCTAGGGAATCCATCAAATGAGTATGTCAACTACTCAGGTGAACTAGGGATGTACCAGATTAACTCCACTTTCTTAGAGCCTATCCGTGAAGAAATAAAAAATGAAAAGCTTAATGAATTATGGAGGATGAACTTTCGGATGGAGCCTATTCTAGAGCAGGAAAGGGTGATGGGATAGTCATTATGTCACCTGAAGGTAAAGTTTTCAACTTTGCTTTTAGATTAGAAATTGAGGCAACCAACAATGTAACAAAATATGAGGCACTTCTATTGGGCAATGAGATTGCCAAGGACATGGGGATTAAGTTGCTTGATATTAAAGGGGACTCTGATTTGATTGTTCAACAAGTTAAGGGTCAGTTTGCATGTAAGTGTCAAAGACTTAAGAATTAAGAAATTAAGAAATGCAATCTGGGATACAATGGAATTTTTTGATGCCCTTAACTTAGAAGCAGTCCCTAGAGATCAGAATAGTGCCTCTAACAGACTTGCAGTTTCAGCATCAAATCTTCAGCCGTCGGATGAGATGTTAGAGGGGAATTTCCCATTAGAGATTAACTTCAGACCTTCTGTTCCTGATAATGTTGAACATTGGCAGGTCTTCAAAGATGATGAGAAGATTTTGAGATTCATTCATAATGTCGATGAATTCCTTAATTTTAAAGTAAATGATCAGGAAGAAAACAAATAATATTATGGAGAAGGTGACCAGTTCAACAATCCTATCCCACGGGGCCTAGTTGCATTAGAAAACAACTTTGATAGACAGGACAGAAGAAAAAGCAATGTTGAGCAGATGAAAGCAGGAGATTACATTGAAATCAACATTGGGACGGAAACATAACCGAAAATTATAAAAATTGGAAAAGGTACTTCTGAAAAAGAAAGGAATAGCCTCATAAACTTGGTCAAAGAGTATAGGGATGTATTTGCCTTTACTTATGAAGAGCTCAAAGCTTATAGGGAAGATGTATTTCAACATACCATTCCCCTAAAGCCAGAATGTCAAAAAGGCAAGCCTTTCAGAAAAAAACTTAGGCAAATAAATCCTAAGTTAGCACCAATCATCAAGAAATAGTTAGAGAAAATGCTAGCAGCAGGAATAATAGCTCCCACTATGCATTCAACGTGGTTCTCTAACTTAGTAGTTGTAAGGAAGAATAACGGGAGCATAAGAATATGTATAGATTTCAGGAATCTAAACATAGTGTGTTAGAAGGACAATTACCCCCTCCCCAACATGGAGACCCTCATCCAACGGATCACTGGATCGAGCATGATGTCGATGCTGGATGGTTTTTCGAGCTATAATCAAGTAGTCATTCAAGAGGAGGATAGGCATCAAACCACCTTCACAACTCCTTGGGGCACTTTTGAGTATCTGAGAATGCCCTTTGGCCTTTTAAACGCAGGAGCTACTTTCCAAAGGGCCATGGATTATGATTTCAAGGAGTTGATTGGCAAAGTCATTGAGATCTATCAAGATGATCTCACTGTTTTTTCAAAGGAAAGATCCAGCCATGTTGGTCATCTCAGGAAAATTTTCGAGCGGTGTAGGAAGTATGGCATTTCTCTGAATCCGGCTAAGTCAGTGTTAGGCATAGAAGAGGGAAAACTCTTAGGACATATCATCAACAAAGACGGTGTCAAAATTGATCCTGAGAGAGTAGAGGCCATAAAAAAGATCCCTCTCCCCAAGAATGTTAAAGCCCTTCAGTCTTTTAATGGTCATATCAATTTTATCAGGAGATTCATTCCAAACTTGGCAAAATTAATGAAACCCATGCATGCCTTAGTCAAGAAAAATGCTAAGTTTGTATGGACCATAGAAGGAAGGAAATCCTTTGATTCAATAAAGAATGCCATTACCAGGTCTCCGGTCTTAGTCAGCTTGGATTACGCAAAGGATTTCATGATCTTTTTATTTGCTTTTGAAGATACCATTGTCGGTGTGTTGCTCCAAAAGAAATTCGAAGGGTTCGAGCAACCCATAGAATTTATGAGTAGAGCCTTGCAGAATTCCGAGCTAAAGTATACCATCATGGAGAATCAAGCTTATTCCTTAGTCAAATCATTAAAAAATTTCAGGACTTATATCGGGTATTCCAAAGTTACCATATATGTACCCCACACTGCGGTCAAGAATATCCTTTCTCAAAAGGATTGTTTAGGAATAAGGGGTACATGGGTATCCAAGATTCAAGAGTATGACCTTGAGGTAAAACCTAATAAATTAATCAAGGGACAAGGCCTGGCAAGAATGCTTACTCAAAAGAATGAAGAAGCCATTGAGATGATTGCAGAAAATGATATCCTACAGCCTACCATGACTCCTGCCCTTCAAAACCTTGACAACCATTGGTATTCAGACATCATTTTCTTTCTCCTCCATCTCACTTGCCCAGATCACCTCAAAGGACACAAGCGTAGGGCTTTGAGACTTAAGACTGCTAGGTATTTCCTTACCCAAGAGGGTCTGGGTTGGAGGAACCCAGATGGTATTATACTTAGGTGCATCAACGAACATGATTCTAAGAGGATATTAATAGAGTTTCACTCAGGATTTTGTGGAGGCCACTATGCAGCAAATACAACTACCCACAAAATCTTGAGAGCTGGTTACTACTGGCCAACCATTTTTGCGGATGCTCACAAGCATATCAAGTGTTGCCAGGAGTGCCAACTGTTCACTGGGAAGCAAAAGTTGGCAGCTCTTCCCCTTACTCCGGTTGTTGTCCTTGCCCCTTTTCAGTAGTGGGGGCTTTATTTTCTTGGAAAATTCAAGGATAACTCTAGCAACAATTTTTGTTGGATTCTCACAGCAACTGATTACTTCACCAAGTGGGTAGAGGCTATACCCACTAAGACTGCCACTGAGAAGGTTGTTATAGACTTCATCGAGGAAAGAATCATCACTAGATTCGGGACTCCCTTAAAAATAACAACCGATAATGCCAAAGCCTTCAGTTCTGAAAAAATGAATGACTTATGTTTTAAGTATGGCATTATCCTATCCCACTCATATGATTATTACCCATAGGGAAATGGACTTGCTGAGTCCACCAATAAAAATTTAATGTCAATCCTCAAGAATACTATGGGGGATAATAAGAGATCATGGGATAGTAAAATTAAGTATGCTGTGTGGGTGGATAGAATCACTAAGAAGAACTCAACTGGTAAATCACCTTTTGAGCTGGTGTATGGACTCACAGCCACCCTTCCGGTCAGTATGCAGATTCCGATCTTCAGGATGCTAAGTGAGTATGGCACAAAACAGGAAGAAATGGAGCAGAGAATAAACCAGATTATAGAATTGGATGAATCCCGAAGAGTTGCCCTTGATCAGTCACTCAGACATCAGGAAAGTATGAAGGGCACCTTTGACAAGTCAGCTAGGCCGAGAGCTTTCCAAATTGGAGATACTGTTCTCTTATGGGATAAGAGAAGGGAGAAGCCTGGAAAGCATGGGAAATTTGACAGCCTTTGGTAAGGCCCGTTTATCATTCGTGACATGGTTGGCACCAATTCCTTTTTCCTTAACACTATGGACGGAGAAATTTTAAACCTGCCCATGAATGGCCAACACTTGAAGCCTTTCTATCGAAACAACCTCCAAGATGACCAAGGGTCGTCACAGGGATTTTCTAAACCCATCCTTGTTGTATTTTTATGTACTTTACTTTTGTATCATATGTTATGTATCATAACTTTGTAGAATGCTGCATTAAAGCTTTTACTTTTGTATACTAGCATTTGTATCACATTTCATTCTATATATGCCGAAAAAGAAGAAGTTTATTTCCATGTACTCTATTTCGAAAAAATCCAAAAAATATTTTTTGGTATTTCATCATGGCATATTTTTATCACATACATGGAACTGAGACACTTCTGTTTACATGCAGGTACCAGAGATTCCTGGATTCTCAGGCACTCTTTTTTATCAATAGATCAAGCAAGTACCTGTCCCAAAGTTGGAGCTAGATGTTACCAACTTTTTTGTACCATAGTTGGGTTACCTGAGGAGCCGTCAGTTGATAGACTTGTTCAAAGTCTGATTCCAGTGTATCAGTTGATGTGTCTGCTTGTCTAGCCAATATTGGCTAGTCACTTTTTTATTTGAATAATTTTGACCATGGCCCCACGGGGTTTGTAATAAAATGTGCTAGTAGGATATTTTTGAGTGGTTCGGTCTCCTGGGACGTAGAATCTCAAATAGGGTATTTCAGGGAGTTTTTTGCCCCTGACAATTATGGTTTGCGTTTAGCCGAGTATAATTGACGAGTTTTTCTCCCGCTTCCTCCAAAGTTGGAATGCCCAATGTTGAATTCTAGGCCTTGGGGGGTTATTAGAGCCCAACTGAGTGTTATAAGCCTACTAGACATTATTTAGATAGATCATGGTCATGTCCTAAGTCATCTGGACATATAAAAAAATTTCAAAAAAATATTTTTTCAAACAGTGAAAAATTATTTTTTAATTTTTTAATTTTTAATTACTTTTCCCAAGTTTTTTGGGTTAATTTTTCCATAAATTAAATGGAAAAAAACCGTTTGTGATCCGGACTCCGAATTTACTGGTTAATGGCTCTAACCTTAAGCCAAAAATCATTCTTGATCAGCCAGCCAGTTAGGACCAACTTTCAGATCAACAATCAGACACATAATGCCTTTTTACTCAAAAAAGTCAGTTTTGAGTAAAAAAATGATTATTTTGGAGAAAACTAAAACTCTCCAAATTAATCCAAATTCAGTAAAATAAAAGGTTAAATGACATCTCATGGAACACTTATGATGATTGGAGTTATCATAACTTAACTTCAGTCATCATTAAGAGAGCAATTAATTTATTATCAGTTATCAGACATGTCATCTCTAGCTAAAGATGAGATGGAGAGCTCTCATTGGTCCGGTGATTTGATCGAGGTGAATACTGAAGCTTACACCATCAGTAGGCTTCCCAGACCTAACAATGTAGGTTTCCAAACCTAGCAGGCAACTTTCCCATGCAACAAGGTTGGTTTTTTGGTTTTAGGGTTTTAGCACTCTCTCATTGTACAAATAGAGGCTCCTTTAGATCTATTCGGAAGGATCTTTATGCAAAGAACCTCTGGTGAATTATTGTAATGCTTGTTGCTTTGCAACTGTATAATAAATTTTAAGGATTTGGATGCATACATGGTGTGTGAATGTGGATGAACAATTGGTGAATGAGGTGAAATGTTTCAATTTTTGTCTTTTATTGCTTAGGATTGGATAATAGCTCATGCTTTAGAAGGCTTCTATAAGCACCTAAGATTGATCATTTGATGTTACAATTTGATATTTTATGGTTTTGTTTCTATGAATTAAAGTAGCATCGATTATTCAGTTGTATGACATGCTCTTTATATTTTTATTTATCAAACATACATGATCTAATCCATTGTTTGCAAGTAAACCACTTATACTATGAAACGAGAACTCGACACAGTTCTTGTTTTTCTCTCTCCTAATTTTAGTAGCTATTTTTACCCCCGTTTCAAAAATGGTTGATG
>LPNX010439779.1:2616-17462 GCA_001517045.1 Pseudotsuga menziesii
TGCAACTCAACGTTAATTCCAATATTAAGAAAGAGTGAGAATTCTTTATAATTTGTAGTTGGAACCGACATGAAACCCTAATCCTAAACTACAAATTATTATTAATAAATTCTCTTTTATATCATTATCCTTGAGATCGATTTCTCCTGAAGATGGACGCAAGCTTGCGATCTAAAACGTATGTAGAGACACCAGTTTCTCACACACGATTCCATAACTATGATGTAAATATTACAACCTGAGAAAACCTAAATAAATACATGGTAATAATTATTATTATTATTTACAACAACAACAAGGACATATCAAATAACAAGTTGGTTATATAAAATCAAATATAAATAATACAAGGATATAAAAAATAAAAAATATATATTTAACTAGCCTCCAAATGTAAAGATCAAACAATTGTATGATAAGATAGAGCCAATTGAGGAATTACACCTATCAAATTATTCTAATGATTTTGATCATAACACAGAGGTCTCTGGATATTTCTATGTAATTTTATGAATATAATTTTTATGCAAATTCCCCTATATAAGAGAAGTCATGAATATTTATGTTTAAGAGATTCTCACATGAGAATGGAACATGGGGCTCTCTTTTAGTGAGTTATCAAACTTTGTCATGCCATCTTAGTATTAAAAACACAATTGATCTTCAATTACACTAAATTTAGCAAATTAAAAGGGTAAAAATTATTTCATTGTTAAAACCCAAAAGCATCAATACATTGTATTAAAAAATACATCATCAATATATCATAATAAAGATAGATTTATCATATATCCCATGTATTATTTCTTACCTTTCTTAATACAGTATCAAAAATATATTCTTATAAATTATATTATGTGTAAACCAAATATTATCAAAGAAAGAGTTAATATACTTAATAGGGAAGGATAAAAAAATGCATGTTCCAATTACTAATGGGGCCTAGAAGAAGTTTAGTGTTTTCTAGAGCAGCTCTATGATCCATATTAATATGTATCCCTAAATTTTGGAGAATAGATGTTCTCTAACATGTTAAGGATAATGATTTTGAACATGTAGTCATGAAACTGTTTTTCTTAACGTATTGGCAACCATGACAACAAATATATTGAATTTTGCTATTGACTTGTCTTCAATTTTTACTACAAGTATAATGTGGACCTATGGTTACTTATAGAAATAGTAATGGTGTATTTAATTATTTTACATTATTTATAAAAATAGGAATTGTGTATTTTATTATTTTACATTTAGCTTATAGAAATATGTGCACCTTGTTTTTTTTTAACAGAAACTAAAAAAGATTATATTATAAACGGGCTGTGCACAGCCATTCAGTACATAGCAAAAAAGAGGAAGGATAATCCTGCAGAACAGAGGTAGAGCACTGTAGACTAAGCCTGAAAAGAGTCCAAAAAACTACATATAGGGTTCTTCCATGGTGGCTAATAGTACGGGCAGTGTATACCCTTATATATTGCTGACATAATAAAAGACAAAAAAACATGAGTTCATAAAAACCAGATTACAGATGGCCTCTTAAGTGGACTGGTTGCACAACGGACTCGTCTTCCATCAGACGCTCCCCTTCAACTGTTGCTCCACTGATCCTACTGCCCTGGTTCATGGAGATGAGACGAGCAAGATCCTCCTGAATCCTATCTACCTTCCCCAGCATCTCACGCAAGGCGCTTTCATTATCGTCGATTCTGGAGTCGTGATTGCTCATTTGAAGAGAAGTGTAGCTCACAGTGTCCTCCATCTTTTTTATGACACGGGTTGTCTCCCTGTTATCCATGATTCCTATTGAAATCACCTCATGCAAACGCCTCAGATTTTTCTTGATGTCTTGGATACCTGCATTGTCCCCTGGCTGGGCCATTCTGTCAAAATCAGAGGAAATATCAAGACAGTCGAGTCGCCTGGACAGAGTATCAGCAACCAAGTTGCTGCTCGAACCCACAAGCCCTGAACAATTGAGAATGCCACTTAGGACAACCAGCTCCTGTTGGAGCACCGAACACCCCTGTCTATCGGTGAAGACCAAAGTTCCAACCACGCCCTCCTGCCACCCAGTACAATTGCAGCCAAGAACACAACACGGGCTGCCAACACAGGTGGGATTTACTGCACCAGAGCCACGAGACCACAACGCTAGGGTGAGATTACAGCAGCAATTGGAGAAGGTTACAAAGGCCAGCCTCTCCTTAACAAATGATCGCGTCAACGGGAGAACCTGCCAGGGAATACCATATAGATGACCGCCTTCAATACCAGACACCACCTCCTAGAGGATTCGAGACCTGTCTTGCAAGCCGAACGGAGCCGAGACCAAGAGAGAATACATGACTTCACAGTGCAGCGGCATAAGAAGAAACCCAACTTCAGAGCAAACGTGCGGAGGGGGGTAGCAATAATCCCACCGTCTCATCCATTTAATGCTGGGAAAGCTCGAGAAAGGGGAATACCTGACCATAGACCACGCGGCCAAGAAACGGAGGGAGATAGGACGGGCGTTTAAAAGAGGATAACCGGCAAAAGGAGGAGGGCCAGCTGCCAAGGGGAAGGGTATGACGAGGAGGGGGATATGAAAAAAGAGGGGGAGGGCTAATGGAGGGAGGAGAAAATTAAAAAGGGGAGGGAGGGATAAGGAGGAAGGGGTATGAGAAAAGAATGGAGAGGGAGGGGATAAAGGGGGTGGAGAGAAAGAAGGGGAAGGGGTAGAATCGATGAGTTGGGGACGGGCTAATTGAACAAAAAGGAAAATCCTAGAAGCGGTTAAGGAAGGGAGCATCCAGCACCTCATTAAGGAATAGGATAGAGGGAGGGTTGGGCTCCATTCTGACTGTAGAGTCCTTGTGGGAGGGAGGCTCCCACATTGGCCATGCTATCCGCAGCGGTGTTATTTTGCCGAAGGATATGATAAAACTCAAAGGAGCTGGACATGAGAGGCTTGGCTTTCCCATGTAACCGGCGGCACTTAATAGCGCCTGAAGGATATCCCTTGATCATCTTGTAAATGACGTGCCTTGAGTCCCCAAATATCAGAGCCCTGTGGATCTTCATATTGTGTAAAAGGTGGAGACCCTGAATAAGGGCCAACCATTCTGCTTCGTTATTAGTTCTTTTCCCAAGCCCCCAAGCAAAAGTCTAGTCGACATATCCTTCGAGATTCAGGAGAATCCCCCCCATGCCTGCCACCCCTACCTTGTTATTTTCTTGTGTAGCCCATATTTATTGAAGCTTATTTTAAGTCACGAGAGAGATTTTTTTATCAAACATAAATTATGCATATTGTGCTTTGTTATATTGTTATTGTTATTGCATAATGCCCCATACTTTTAATTGGTAATTTTTTGAAAAATATCTATTTTATATATATTTAACCTTGGAGGTTTTGCTATTTGTTTACCATATAATACTCTTTGTGAAAAAAACCTCTAATTCACTAATATATTTGTTACTTTTATTTTCTAAAAGGGACTAAGTTGCATGCAACTCTTGTTTCTAGGAGTGCACCTTAGTTTCATGAAAGATTGTTGTAACAACCATTTCGACCACTAATGTAACCTGTGTGAGAAAAAGTCATTTTCATACTTATTGGCATGTCTTCAATAGAGCACCACTATATGAGGGGGTAGTTAATATTTTTTAAAGAGCACCTGGTCGTAAAGGATATCTTTTGATTATCTCATGCATTTGATATCATCATTCTATCTGGGATAAATTTATACATCTAAACTACTTAGTGCTATTTTTGGGAAAAGTTGTTGAGGAGGTTCAATAATGACAGACTTTATCATTTTTTATTAGAGATCGATTCATAGAATTTGTTGATGAAGACATCAAATCCTAGGGGACTATTTCTAGCACGTTGATCACTTTTAATGAGGCTCCAATATTCTTCTTTTTAGTAGATCCATCCTTGGATTCAGGATTTTGTTGCATAATTTTTTACGATGTCCACTTAGATAAACCATATGTGCCACTTGATGGGATTTTACATGTTTCAAACCTTAGATGAAGGAAGACATCCACCTTGAGGAGGAGGCACATGGCATAACCTCATTATTTTATTCATTGTTGACTTGTCATATGACTTGGTTATTGGATTGTTTTCCTTTGGAGAAATTAGTAGATCTAGGGAAACAAACCATATTATATTATAAGGAGATGGAGATACCATCCTAAAAGGACTACGTCTCTCCAATTGTAGACATGGTTGGATTTGTAGGCGAATTCTCTTAAGCTTCATAGAATATATATTGAAAGCAATGGAAATTCAAGGGTTTCTTAAGTGAAATTGTACATTGTTTCACTTCTTGTTGATTTATAGTGTTGGAATAGCAATTTAATTATGTTACAATAAGGTTTTTGAGCTTGATAAATTCAGGTCTCTCAAATAAGAACTTCCCTACAAGGTTCTTGTTGTTTTTTCTTACTAGTTGATGCCTCTATGTTATGCCATTTCAGTGAGAGGTTTCTTGTGTGCTTTAAATAGTAATAAAATAATCCTTTATTTATTTTCATGTGCATTCAAGGTTACCTTTGGAAGGAGCCATTTTATCATATAAATTTTCTCTCTTTTGTTTTTTTGCATGTTGTTAACAACAATAATTAGATCCATGTTTCATATATATGCAGACATAGCTATTAATTTATGACCCCACTTGCCCTTGTGGAATTTGGCAATAGTCCTAGCCTATAAATCACCATAAATTTAATCACATAAACCTAAAATCAAATTTATTTCATTGAGGCACCTCTTCTCAACACCTTGAGCCATCATTGCATAAATTTAATGATCCTAACCTTAGGGACACCCCCATTGAATTGAAGGAGAGAATGTCTAACGTGAAGAAGGATGTGTTTTAACATTGGCATCCCTCTTGAGTTTCCCATTTGCTAGCACCAATATTGGAATTTTAATCCCAAGTGTTAGTTGGATCAATAACACGATAGATCAAATCAGGTTGCAATTTGTTTTTCCAGCATTAGATTTGGCGACTACAATGTTAGGTGGAAAATGCTTTGAAAATTTATCCTATAACTCAATGTAGATGATGCTCTAGAAAATGCAAATGGAATATATTTTGAACACCCCCAATGAAAAAACACAAAAGGAAATAAGATGTTATGGTTGCCCCTTGAGAGCAAAGATTAATTTTTAAGTCATTTGGAGTCTTATTTTTTAGCAACTAATGTTGTTCGTTAGAGTCTTACAATTGGCCTGATTTCCCTAAAAATAGTCAAATTTAGTTACAATGGAAAGTTGAAAGTTATGACATTTGGTTGTAGCAAGATTGACCCAAAAGGCATTTTGACATTAATTGGATTGGCATAATATATAGTCAAAACATATTTATTTTAAACATTAAAGATAGTTTATCTAACCAGTTTAATTTAATGTCCTAAAAAACCGACGAGTGTCATGGCTATCTACCTAGATGTCCATGTGTGTGAATTAACTCATACGTGGTCTTTAGGTTGATGGTTTGGGGTAAACCAAACATTGTAATAATGACCCCATGTGGACTCTTAAGTTGAGCACCCCACGTGGACATTTAAGTTGAGAAATGTAAAGTATAGGTATGATGAACTTAGTTTGGATTAGGGGTTGTGTTTTTGTAGTATATGCAACTCTTGTTTGAGCGAGATGGAGATTGCATACCTTAACGTTGGTTAGAGCATTCTCGAATCATTTGCAATAAACGATAGTTTGAATGAGTAGAGGGATTTACTAGTTTTTAAAGTTCTTATTCGAGGCTGATTTTTATAGGATAAAAAATGCTCCAATTTAATATTAATTGCTTTTATACTAGGTTAAATTTATGTTATTATTAGTATAATGTGTTCAAATGTGTGTTATTTAAGGGTAATGTGGTTAAACAACCATAATTGTATGGGTGCTATAGTGGTTCTATAAATGATCCAATTCGAGATGACTAATATGAGAAATTGGTATGTGTTTGTAGGTAGCCTACCTCAAGTACCCGATAATTTATTTTGTCACGGCATCAAAATACTTATACATTTGTTATTCTCTTTATGTGTTTATGTTATTGCAAGTGCACCTGCCAAGGTTGAAATTTCCCAACCATGAAAGATTAACTTATCCCATGATGGATTCCATCACAGGAGGCCACCTCCCACTCCTAGAAATAAGCCTAGGTGATTTCACCCCTTCAAAATCAAAGTCATTTGTGATGTTGGACTCATTTTTTTAGTGATTAGTCGACATCGAGGTACCAAAAAACTACTAGAAAACATGATTCTAACCTCACTGTATTGTTTCCCACCTTAGGATAGATCTTATTGTGGAGTAGACCTTGGTAAATAGAAAATATATTGCATACATTATGGTATATCTATATATAAGAGGTTAAAACAACCCAGTCCTCTCAAACTACGATTAGCTTATCGTAGTTCAACCTTAGAATCGTGAGCTCTTGAAACTGGAATTGAAACTAGCAATTGTAAGATGGGTCCAGAACCAAAATAGGAAAGTCCTTTTATAAGAATAACTTGCTTGAAAACCACGAGAATGAAGAGTTATGTTGGTCGAGTATGCCTTGGATTCGTCTTGATAACTAGTATTTCAAAACATAGCCCTAGAAAGAAACGCATTTGAGCATATTTGTTAACTTTGATGGCAAGCATGCAATCTTGTATTTAATAGAGAAAATGCTTGATGATGGGTGTTTTGGACATCAAGTTTTATCCCCGGTGTTTGTATGAGTCAAAGTAAGAAGGTACTAGGGTATTAGTCAAAGAAAGAAGTTACTAGGGTTTGTGAATATTTCTTTGTAATTTTGTGGATATTTCTATGCAAATTCTCCAATAAAATATAATTCGATGAATATTTATTTTTGAGAGATTCTCACATAAGAATGGAACATGGGGTTCTTTTAGAGAGTTATCAAACTTTTCCATACCACATCTCAGTATTAAAAACAATGAACTTCAATTACACTAAATTTAGCAAATTAGAAGGGTAAAAATTATTTCAAACTTGTTAAAACCCAAAAGCATAAATAAATTGTATTAAAAAAATGCATCATCAAAATATCATAATTTATATAGATTTATCATATATCCCATGTTTTAATTTTTACCTTTCTTAATACAACATAAAAAATTGTATCCTTATAAATAATATTGCATGTAAACCGTAATATTATCAAAGAAAGAGTTGATATGTACTATGGTACTTATTGATAAACCATAATATTATCATAGAAAGAGGGTACTAGTCAGGGTTCAATGCTAGGAAATGAGACAGGAAAAAATATTTTTGGTGTCATCACAATCACAACCACGTGCTACCACCACACAACAGACTTTGGCACTACTACATGGAGGGTGGTTTTAAGACAATAAACGATAAATTGTTTAAAGTTGAGAAAAAATGAAACTTATGTATTGTCTCAAATATTGTTTTTAAATGTCTTAAATTGAGACAATAAAAAGATTATTTATATGAACTATATAGAGTGCAAAACTTTTTCCATCTTCAAAGACAATATCATGTTTCAAGTCGAGACATAAAAATCTTGTGTATTGTCTCAAATGTTTCCTTTCAGTGAGTGTCTTAAATTGAGAAAATAAAAAGAACATCCCTCTAGAGATAAATGTAGAATGTAATTTTTTTTGTCTTTCTAAAGATGATATCACTTTTACCTTTATAGATATTATAAAACAATATAAAAAAGAATTGCTTACTACTAAGCTAAATTAACATATATTTGCCTATATGGGGTGCACTTGATGTGATGGGGGTTAAATACAAGCCCATGCAACAAGCAGAAGTATACCCACACAAACTGACCTTAACTAGGCTGGAGAGTAGAATGAAATATATTGGCATTAATCCAAATTCCCATCCTCCCATGTCCAACAATGATATGAAGAACATGTAGAGTAACAAGGCATGCAAGAGAGGAATCATGGTTGGAACTAGACTCTCTGATTTAATTCATTTTTTCAACTCACAGGTCTTGAAAAAAAATTTGGTTGGCATATGTTTGCTTATTCTAGAGAGACAAATATCTAAGAGCGCTACCAGTTTAACATGATTTTTCCTTTGGGATGTTAGCCAAGACCGAGTACCTATGACTTAGTCAAAGGAAATACGCATAGGGCAAGACAAGAGGACTAATTGGCAAGGACTGTGTTGCAGTACCAAGTTGAATAGAAAAGAAATTTGAGATCTCCCCAACAAGAAAATATACTTAATATTTTATGTGCTAGTTTTGGTGACCTTCATGATTCTTAAGCCAGGAGCAAAGGACAAAATGACTAGGAACGACCCTCAACAGGACAAGAAGGGGAAGATACTAGTTAAAGTGGAGGATAAGGAATCCTCAGCCATCTTCAAAGTGGAATACCTTGTAAAGTTAGTATTTCTCGCAAGCAATCCACGAAGAAGATTCCTCGCACCTAAAAAGAATCCATGGCCAATGCCAAGCGATTTCACCAATCTCATGCAGATGTTGTAATAAAGGAGATTGACAACCTAGAGCGGAGAGCCAGGTCCAAACATGGCTTACTTTTGCAAAACATGTTCACAATGAGTCCCTACAATGGATTCTAGATACAGGTTTTTCCAGTAGTGATCATAATAAAGCCTCTAAAATGTCTAAAATCTATTGGTTAGAATCTATGGAAGAAAATGAATCCAAGAAACCATTCTCAGAAAGATGGAAACCATGGAGGTGAAATATGATGCATTAATTAGAGTGAATTGGGGCATCAAGGTTAGGGTCACAAAAAAATTTCAAGCCTCAAGTCAAAGCCACCTCAAGGAAGACAACTAAGGATAGACAACAAAACCCCCAACATGAATACATCGTATTAGACTTTGATTTAGACGTTGGAATGTGACCAATCCCCACAAATATACAAGTGCTACTATGTTTTTTTTGTTTCAATAGTATAAGGAAAGTTCAATTCCTTTTTGCTTGTCAACATGTTTTTAGGCCTACATCGTCACCATAGCCCCATAGGTCAAGGCCAAGCAGTCAACCTCAATATTTTTAAAATCTATGACATTACAAGGCACGGTAGTTATAGTGTCATGGTTAGAAGCTGTGAAAGTTGAGAAATAATTTTCATTATATGTAGTAAATATCTCTTCCATTTAATTTATTGCAGGCTTAGTTAAGTCCTAAGAGAGAAAGACATCAACTGGAAAAAATTGCTTCTCAATGGATTCTCTAATTAGCTCCACTCTAAACTGAGAAATATGTAACAGAGCCACAGTTTAATAGAGTAATCTCAAGAAATTGAACAAATCTAAGGAAATAAAATATACAATGAAAATCAAGATGCAGTGCACACAAACAGAGAGTTTTCAAGCATGATGAAAGAGAAAGAAAAGTCACTGGTGATAATCAAACAACTAGGGGGTTAGAACCATGACCCTGTAGATTTGGAAGATGCACCACAAGTGGACTTGAACCTTAAGGAAGATGGTTGGATAGCCGACGGGGGATCGGATGGAAAGGATCGGAGGGAACAGTGCGAAGGAGGTCATGTTGCATTGGAAGTCAACCCACAGATCTGGCAACTGTGCATAAAGGGAGGTTAGACCACGAGGGAGGTCAAGTGACTGGTCATGAGGTCACATGAGGGATTTTTACAGAGAATCGGGTCAACTGCTCTAAACAAGGCTCAAGGGGATGTTCCTCTTCTCGCCGCCATTCCCCCGACCAAACCAACGGATAAGTTTATCCAAGAAATACTTGCACAAGAGAGAGGTATCCCTTGGATTTTGTGCCCCTAGATGGTCAATATTCAAAGGGTTATGATGATGTTGTTGTCTTTCTAGATCATAAATTCACCATGGTTGATGTTTCCATGTAGAATGAAGAATGGCCACCTCTTAGCCTAAATCACTTGGATCCCTTACTCTCAATCCTAATTTGGAGGTAATTTTAGCAAGGAATTTTGATATGCATGTGCTTAAAGGCCCTATTTAATTGAATGAGGTCTTCACCTTAGATTTGAATCCCTCTTAGTTGCAAGCAACTTTTACGATTTTTGAAGCACAACTAGAGACAATTAGAATAGACAAAGAAATTTTATTGAAAGTGGTGAAGCCCTCACTTCAAACCACCTTGTTCTACCATCTCGGTGGTTGAAAAAGTTGAAATCCCCTTCCCTCAAAACAGTGTTGAAGTTGGTGACGTTGACTTCAACTTTTTTTTGGTTAATAATCAAGAATATGCAGAAGGACAACAAAACCTAGAACGTCATGGGGTGATTCTATACTTTCTTCACTACATGTCAGATAAGGCAGCCTTCAACGAGTGGTTTTTGCTAAATTGGGAGGCAAAAGGAGTCTCATAAAATTCATATTGGGGTCTGGTTACAAATGTGTTTGTCTTTTGTTTAACACCAAGTAATAGCCAAACATGTTCTCCACTATGGTACATGCCAATATTGTAGGCTACATGCCAACTTCAATCCGGATGACAGAGGGAAGGACAACTATCCTTTATGGCTTGAGTTTCCTACACTCTATGTTGCTCTTAGATCATTTTGGATTTGTTCGCTCAACGGTTTGGGGAGATCCTGTTCTTGACAGCAAACGTAACTCTTTTAGACTTAACCCAAAAGTTTGTGTAAAGGTTGATTTTAAGAAAACATGGCCTCCCTATATCTTAGTAATAATTGTTGATGGTGTCCAACAACAAAAGGTGTCGTATTTGAATTTTTCAAATGCATGTTTTTCCTACCAAACACATGATCATCTCATCTGCAATTGTCCTCACTGAAAACCCCCTCTAGGGAATTCCCAATCTGCATGGGGTATAGGTGCAGTAGTAGTGGCTTAGCCTGGTAATGATGCATCTTCAGTTAGTTCTGCTCAGGTGACCAAGGAAGGGACCTCTCAGGTTCTTGCTAGAGTGTGTTCCTCCTTCAATATCAGGACGTGGTACAAAGGCAGTTGGGGATATGGTTCAAGAGATTCATAAGGATGTTGGGGTCTTGAATCAACCAACAACTTCCAAGAGCTTGATTGCAACTTTACTCATGCCCCAGAGGTAGATCATGCAATCAACGTGAGCGAATGGTAGTGATCTGATCCAAAATATGGAGGTGGATTAGGGTTGGTAGCTCAAATCTAACAAGAAGAAAGGGACTTTATATCCTACGGTTGTGGAAATATTTTCCAGCACTGTGAGCCCAATTCTATAAGTGAAATCCTTCAAGGAGGTTGTGACCCATTCCCCTGAGAGAAGGGCACCTAGAGTGTGTTCCTGCTTCAATATCGAGACGTGGTAAAAAGGAAGTTGGGGATATGGTTCAAGAGATGCATAAGGATGTTGGGGTTTTGAATCAACTGAAAGCTCCCAAGAGATTGAGTGCACCCCTACTGATGACCCAGAGCTAGATCATGCAGTCATCGTGAGCGAGTGGTAGTGAGCCGATCCAAAATATGGAGGTGGATTAGGGATGCATGGGAGCTCAAATAACAAGAATAAAGGGACTGCGTATCCTACGTCTATGGAGATATTTTCTAGCACTGTGAACCCAGTTCTACAAGTGAAATCCTTTAAGGAGGTTGTGACCCATTCCCCTGAGAGAGGGGAGCCTTCCTTCACAATGATCAATAATTTCAACTCCTTCGCCAATCCCTTGTTCGTTAAATGAATCTCTCCTTTTTTCTTGGGATGTTAGAGGGATGAAAATCTCGGGTAGGAAGAAGATTGTTTAAGGAGTTTTCATAAATTCAAACAAAGATAGTCCTTTTGTAAGAGGTCAAATCATCCATATTTAAGTTTCACAGTCCCATGACTTAGATTTGGAATGGTCCCTTCTGGTCCACGAATCATGATCATGAAAGAGCAGGGGTGGAGTTAGTGATCTCCTCCTTGCAGAGCGTTTTTACAACCTCAAGAAGTGGCCCAAGTAATCAATGTGTGTGGATCACTCACCTGGTTAGGAAGAGATTACTGGAATTTTGTTTTGTTTATGCACCAAACCTTTGTTTCAAATGTACTTGTCTCTAGGTGTGGATGGAAACCTCTCTTCTAGATGTTGACTGGATTGTTCAATGCTCAATGGTTTGTGGAAGCATGCTTAGACTAAGTGTAAAGATTCTCTTCAACATTTTTACTCTAACTAGGGAAGAAAGCTCTTGATTACTATGGACGGTTGACTTGGACCAATTTTAGATAGCGATTTGCTAGAGTTTAGGCTAGATTGGATAGGATTATGGCCTAACAGATTATATTACCTTTTCTAGCACCATGTGCCCAATTGATGTTTTTATTGTAGCTACTGGTTCGAATCACCTTCCCATTATGACCTCTATTTCAGTAGGGCATGTGGCACAATCCAAACCCTCTTTGTTCAAGTTGTTGAACATCTCTCATTTGGTTTCTCTATATTTCCTTGCTCTAGTTCATAGTATTTGGAATATTGTTCCTTGGCCTTAGGGTGATAGTGGTTGGATTTTGTGGTAGGAAGTAACTATTCATTGTTCTGAGAAGTTCATGATGGGGTGGGATCGTATGATTGCACAAAAATGTAGGATCATACTTTGGGTGGCCCAAATGCAGTTAGAGGAGGTTTGTATTCTTCTAGAGGAATAAATTCATAACAATGCACTTCAAGAAGATGTACCTCAATGTGAGATGGTGGTGTGTGAGTAGTATATTTCCAAAGGGGCTAGATTTGTGCTATATTACATTGGATTCAGGAGGGGAATCAGGAGACCAAATTTTTCTTCGACTTCTTGAAGAAAAAAGTGGTAGCAGACAAGGTTGTGGGCCTACGTCGCGTGGATGGGACTCTTGAGGATAACCCAACTAAGATCGAAGGTATGTTTAGTGCTCATTTTCAAAATATTTTTTCAGCTTACTCTTTGTCGAAATTGGTTTTGACTGCTAGGGATGCCTATTGTGGAGTTACCCATAAGGTCTCGCTTAGCAACAGGGACAAGTTGGATGGAAATTTCATTAAAGAGGAACTCTTTATTGCTCTATCATCCATGCAAATTGGGGAGTCCTTGAGTATTAATGGTTTACCGTGTGAGTTTAACAAGGTGATATGGGATACAGTAAGAGATGATTTTTGTAGCCTTGTGTGGGAGGGCTCTTCTCGGAAATTTTCAGAATTTCTCAATCAACACCTTATCAAGTTTATTCCAAAGAACACCGCGAGAGATATTATTTGGGGGTGGCATCCAATTGCCCTGTTGATCGTTGTCTGCAAAATTATGGTAAAAGATTTAGACTTAAGGGTCAAGGAGGTGGCCAAAACAATTGTTCATTGTGAACAAACAAGCTTTGTGTAGCCTTGATTTATTTTGGATATAATTTTGTCAGCTTGGGAGACCATGGATTGGGCCAAGGAGACCAGTCAACAAGCCCTCTTTTTGGAAATTGACTTCGACAAAGCATATGATCATAATGATTGGACTTTTGTTACGTATATGTTAACATTCCTTGGCTTTGGACAACAATGTTTTAACATGATTAGCACATTTTTTTTCTTGCGCCTCTACTTTTGATCTGGTGAATAATGTTTTGTCTCCCTCAATTCATCTCCATGGGTCAATCAGACAAGGATTCCCATTGCCTCCTTATCTTTATTTGCTAGTGGCAAATGATATAGCGTATCTATTGGAAGTTGTGCATTGTCAAGTTCAACTCCAAGGTATTTCTCTACCTGAGGGGAAGGAGATGGTTAATAATCACTTTGTGGACAACCACCTTTTGTCGATTTTTGTTGAACAGGACTAGGACTAGGTTGTAGCTACCATGGATTGTATTTCAATGTTTTGTGAGGCTTCAAGGGTTATTATTAATGACAATAAGATTAATTAATGGCTCATCGGTGTGGAGGAGGTGCGTGAGTGGATTCCAACTTCTTGGAAGTTGGTTCAACAAAGGGCTATTGTTAGATACCTTGGTATTCCTTTTGGGGTGGACCTCTCCCCAATTGCAATGTGGGATTGGTATCTGGATAGATTACAACGCAAATTACATGTCTGGAAGTACGAGGATTTTCCCTTTGTTGGCAAGCTGACTATGGTGAGCAAGATTTTGCAGGCCTCCCACATTTATTATGCATCTTGTTAGCTCCCTAGCAAGATCCAATTTTGTCGGTTGGAACTGATTTTAAATTCTTACTTATGGGTGGAGCTCGTGGCCTTCCCATGGTCCCTTAGGATGTTTTCACTATGCCCAAGGATCAGGGAGGCCTTGGCTGGATTGATGTAGCGACTCAAAACAATATTTTGGTTGCTAAATGGTTGATTAGATGTCTAGAGGGATCCTCCCCGTGTCAAGTTTTGATGCGGTATAAATTGCTCTTCGACCCCCGTGTTGGTAAGATCATAGGGAAGTTTATTCTTTGTGATATCATCTATGCCCCTCATATTTTTTCAAATTGCAGAGTCTTTCATCATCCAAAGCATTTGGACTGCATGGAACAAGGTGGCATGTCTAGATAGTTGGAAAATGTCTAGAAATAGAGCAGGTTGGGATTAGGAAAAAGGCCTATTTGTAGCCGAAAGAAAGAAGGTATTTGTATCTCTTATTTGCCTCGGTTTTGAGAAAAAGATTTAACAAAAAGCACATTACTTTTGGAGGGATCTATGGGACTTCATCACTTGTTCATGGAAAAATTGGCAAACCATGGCTCGGGAATTTTAGGTGTCCTTTGTCATAGTATGATTCTCGTAAACTCTACTCCATCCTTAATACCATGATTTATGGCATAAGCTTGCTCCTATCCTTCATGCCTGATGGGTCTCTACGAATACCGAGAGCCGATGGATTCGTTAGTTGCATGGTAACTGGTTGATTACGACTTCTTATAAGATTTGGGTC
>LPNX010439784.1:0-28632 GCA_001517045.1 Pseudotsuga menziesii
GAGTCAAGAACAAGGTGACAGCCTTGACTCGAGACTTGCCCCCAAGGACACACCGAGTGGCTTGAAGATTTTTGCCACATGACCCAGGTGTGTGAAAGGTGGAAACACTTTTTGGCACCGTTGCTGGGGATAAATATTTTTATTCTCGGGTAGGACTTAGCTTAACTTTTTTCTAAACAACTAAAAAGATTAAAAAAAAAATTTGATTGATCTTGTCTTTAAAAAACATAAAAATTAAAAAACTCATTCCATCTGGAAACTCCACTATCTAACATCCCTTCAAGAATTTATACCCGAAGAAACCACCGAAAATTATTTAATCCTCTCCCTGATCCCGAAAGGTTTATTAGGGAAAGATTGAATAGGCAGACTTCTCATAGAAACCTTGAAGATTTAGTAGACCAATACCTCTTAGATATCCATCACATATTTGTAGAGAGTCATGTTCACCAATCTCAAGAAATGACGGAATTATTCAAACCCCTTGACTTTTCTCAAATAGCAAGTGCTCCCCATGCCATTCCAAAAGATGCTATCAAGAAGCTCCCCATATTTCAGGGCAATAATTCCATCACTGCCAAGTCTCACCTTCGAAAGTTTGAAAAGCACCTGGTCAGTTATTGCAATGATGCTACCCATGACCATGACGATGTCAAAATGAAGCTTTTTGCTTTATCCTTGGAAGATGATGCTGAAGAATGGTACTTCGACCTAGATGATGATTCATATAAAACTCTTAATGAATTCCTAGAGGGTTTTAAGAAGAAATGGGGGGAAGAGAAAGAACCAAGACATCTGCTTGCTGCCCTTCATAACATTAAGAAGATGGAGAATGAAACCATGGATGAATTTAACACTAAGTTCAGGCATGTGGTTGCAGACATCCCTAACGAAATCAAGCTAAAGGATGCCTCCATACTCATATCTTACATCGAAGCTTTCACTGGTGATTTGAGGTACCAGTTAAGGGACAAAGAGCCGACCAATCTAAAAACTGCTTAGGAATTGGCTGAGAAAATAGAAAAGAATATGCAGTCTTCAGGCAAATCCAAAATTCCAGGTTACACTAGGGGAAACACTTCATACAACGAAGAAAAGGGAAAATCCTTTGAATCAGAAGAAAAGGGAGCCTCTAAATATCCCATGGGAAAGGTAATAGACATGATTAAAGACTTGGTTACTAGTCAAAACCAACTTATGGCAGCTCAGTCTGTACAATTGAATCTTATGCACAATAGAATAATCACAATGGAAAGAAATAATGGACTTAGGAACTTTCAGCCTAGGCAGAATCAAATGTATCAAAAGAATTTTCATCAACAATAGCCTAGGATTCCAAACCAGTTAGACTCAGCTAACATGGTAGAAGAAGTAATTCCATGGTGTAGACCCTATGAACAATTCCACCAAGAAAGCACTTGTTATGTTGCAAATAAAGTCATGGAACATGGACTTCCCGAGGTCAGTAATCAGGAAACAAATTCAAGGAAGCCTGATCATATATACATGGTAGGCCAGGCCTACCATTTGTCCCCATCTAAACAGTACAAGCCTGAGGATGAAACCATTGCAGAATCTTATAATGAAACTTATGATGAAAACTGTAATATACATGATGGGACTCCTACGTGTTCTCCATATAATGATGACAGTTTGGAAGGTTTATTACCTTGTGACATTTTCTCTGAAGAATATGAGTATGAAAATGAGGACAAGTATAGCTTGGAGCATGATACAAGTGACGAAGACTCCCTTATCCCTGACAAAGATGTTGATGAGGAGTCCTGGACATTTATGGAAAATCCGGTCTATGACATGAATAAAGAGGAAAATAATGAACCAGAAACATTTGATGGTTTTGTTGATTTTTCTATCAATGGCATGTCTAAAGGAGAGAGCATGGACCATGTGGCCTTGGGAAACTTTGATGTAAAAAAGGAGCATGCAGTTTATCCACATGATCAATCTGAGCCATATATCAGTATCAGTAATGAAGATAAAGAAAACTTGATATTGAAACCTGATATCAGCAATGGGGAATCCATCACATCTAACATAGATGATGGTGATGATTATTGGGATTTTTGTGGATATCTTATTAAGAATCCTATCTATGCTATATCCAGCAAGGGGAGTGTCTATTTAGAAATTTGTGGAAGTCCTATCTACTATACTTCCATAGAGGGAAGGATGGATTTAGAGACCTTGGAAAACCTTCGTATGGAAGAGGAGCATTCAAAATTTTCATGTGATCATTCAGAGTCATATCATGCAGAGCCACACAAGGGTATCAGTAATGAAGACATTGAGAAGCAGTGTTGTGAAAAGTCAGATGTGATGCAGTCAGTGGAATATCAGTCTCAGCCATATTTTTCACATATAGAGGTTACTTATGATTTTGAGCTACTTGGGGATTGTGCAACGAGTTATCATTTGATAATCCCCGGTGATCAGTATGATGATGTAGTCAGCCTACCTCATCATTTCGATTGGTATATCAGTCCTATCCAGTCATGGATAGAAGCAACCTGCATGAGGACATACAAGTTGGGGAAGAATTTTTATGACATTATTCATGCCTATGATCTCCCATCCATCCGGCCCATTCTGAATCATCACGCAGGTTTGAATTTTCTAAATAAGGTATCCTTACTTTGGTTGATAACCAAAGACAAGGAAATTTTTTTTTTATGTTAACAAAATGATTAGGTGGTTACATTGGATTTCTGATTACACTTAACCCTTTTTATATCATGCTTAGAGTAGGAAAATAAGCTCCTTGAAAGAGAGAATTTACTTTCTGCATTTCTATTTTATACTTAGATATAATAAAACTTTGCTTCTTTTAGTTAGTTACATTTATTTTGTTTAAATAAATCAGCTTAATGGTTCATTTGATTTTTTTATAAAACTTGTGCTACTGAGGTTTTTCTTATCAAGTTGAGATGTTTTGACAGGGTATATAAACCAGATATTCTAGTGTTCTTGTATCCTCTCCTTGCCTTAAAGATTAGATCGAGCACACATCCCACAGTTGGAGCCAGAATGTTACCACCTAAGTTGTACTTAGTGGTTTTTTATCAAGTGATCTTGGTGAACCAGGCAAGGATAACTTGTTTGGACTTTAGAAGACCTTCAGTCTTACTTCTGGGAATCTTTGTTGTATTATATCACATGTTCATACCCCATGGGGGAATTGTAATAAATGTTCTAGCATGATAGTCTCTGTAAAAGAATCGGTCTCTTAGAATTTGTTTGTCAATCCGATCAGCCCAGGGTGTTTTTTCCCTTGGTTATTATTGGTTGTTGAATAAATGACTGATAATTTCTAAGTTTTTCACTCCATACCTCCAAAGTTGGGGTGGTCAGCTTGGCATTTAGGCCTATTGAGGTTATTAGAGTCTATGTGTCAATGTATAAACATGCTAGGCATCATGGTCGAGTCATATGCACATGTTTAAGTCCCCCGAGGTTTTTTCAACTTTTTTATTTTTTAAATTTTTTCAGTGTTTTTTATTAAAATTTAATTTTTCCAAAACTTAGGCTATTTTTTAATAGTTTAATTGGAAAAGTTGATTTTGTAATAAAAGTGGGCCAAATAATCAGTTTCAGTCATGTAGGTGCTCATTTTCAAGCTAAGAGCACCATGTAAACCCATGGACCCACTATTTCCTAGTTTTGAGTGATTTTCCATCACTCAGGTCAGAAAGCCCCAAAAATCAATTATTGATTATTTTAATTAATAAATTGATGAATAATGGAGTAAATCCAGAATCATAGATCAATGGATTCTCAGTCGATTTGATTGAAATCAGTCAGATCTGAACCAGATTGACTGGATCTGACAAATCCTTGACTGAAGGAGGTGATCAAATCAGATCCAGAGTTGATCTTCAACATCCTTTATGGGTAATTTCAACCTCCCTCTCTCCTTTACACATTTTGGCTCATCTGGATGAGTTTTGGTGGATGATTCAGTCAATAGGTTGAGGTGTCAGTCAGATCAGCTCTTCGATTGACAATTGCACTCAGTGAGACTCATATCTGGCTCAGTTCAGCTTTAGATCTACATTGATTGACTCTCCATCAGCTGATTTGGTCTATCTCCTTGGGATTTGTGCCCCCCTGGGCTAGATCTCCTAGTTTTTGTATATATCCAAGCATAAGCCTCCTCTTCCAAGCTATTTAGAACTAGGATTGAGGTGCTTCTGCTATTGTACTATTGTTATTGTTATTTTGAAATAAAGAGAAGCTTTGGAAGCAAGACGGTGTTATGCCATTGTATGTGTGGATGATCATTGCCATTTTTTACTGAGGTAACCTGTATCTATGTTCATAATTTGCTGATTGCTTGTGGATTCATTGCTAAGATTGATAATAAGCTTATTATAATCTTGATAGGAAAGGTGCTTTTCAATAAGTTTATTGGCCATCTCTTTCCTTTGATGCATGTTTAGATATCTAGATTCAGCATGTTTTATAAGTTTATATGCATGTTATTTTGAATCTCTGTGTATGTACTAATTGGATCTCACAAGTATTTCGACAAGTATTTGATTTTAGCTGAGTTGCAGGTTCCTAGATTGGAGAGGATGCTGATCTAGTTTGCTTCTTCACTCTCTCCAAAACCTTCCAAAGGCATAGTCCCTCGACATTCCACCTAAAATCTCCACGGTTGATCTTCAAGGCTACCAACATTTCTCTCCTCCTCTTCCTCCTTCAAAATCAATATTTTTACCTGGTTACTTTGTTCATAGCTTTGATATTGTTTAGATCTATTATCTTAAAAGTAAATTTAACATAGATCTATCTCCTCAAAGCCCATAATCTAGATCTTGTTCTTAAAAGGTTTCATAAGCATTCTAGATCTAGCTTTAGGGAAATCATCCTTTTTGCATGGAATTTTAAAGAGAATTTGTAGCTTGCATGCATTAGATTTATGTTTACTGTTATAAAAGATAAATATAGCAATCAGTGCACATGATATTGGCTTCCTAAAAGGCAATCCAAGATCCCAAGGAAAGCTTGCTTTCTTTGGTTCCCTTTTCACCTTTTTTTAACTAGTTTTAACTTAGCTTTCTTTGGTTAAAAGTAAGCTGACCCAAAGGTACTTTCAGAGTGCTTTTGAGAATATTTAAGTCTAATAATATTGCTGGTTTTTATCAGGTATAACAGAAAAGAGGAGGAGCTGCTGCTCGAAAGTGACTTTTGGGCCTTCTGAATCACCCCAGGGGTCTCCCTTTTTGACTGAAATCTTTAATTTTTGCACTTTGTAAGCTCTTGGTTTCATTTTGTATAAGAATCAAGAGGAATCATATCAGTTTTCTGATATTGTAACCGCTGGTAATAAAAATAATTCTGAATAGGCTCTTTCGAGCCCATTCCCCATCCCCCTTGGGGGGATTTGCGTCCGTGTCATTTTTTGCTTTTTGTTCATCTTTTTTCAATCTAGCATAGCATTAATTTGTAGGGTAGTATAATTTGATATAAAATCATTTCCATATTCCATTTCTAATGGTTTCAAAGTAACTTTAATACTTACCCCACGAGCCTCCTTTTGAATCGAAAGGTGAAGAAAGGTTCATGGTAGTCTAATTAGAAAATTGTGGTTTGGTTATATTTTTATGTTTCATTTGCTATCATCATTTGTTTTAGTAACCATATTAAAATCAACCCCTCCTTGATTCCCCAATTGAGGTCCACTTGGACCGAAAGAGGTTCCTGGAGGGTTTTCTTTTTAACAAGAACATCCATCTCAAAATTTACTAAAATTGACAAGACTCCGGTATGTATGCTCTGCACTTGGCTGTGGTTTGTCCGATCAGTCAAGCTGTATCAAAAGCACTTGAGTGACTAGTATAATTAGGATTCACTCTCCCAAATTGACAAACCATCAAGTGAAATTCCAACACCTAGATCAAGCCATTATGGTGGCAAAATACCGAAAGGAAGCTGGAACTTCTGAAAAGTGACCTCGAGGCACTGATCTCTATCAAACCCTAATGGGTGCGTTATAAACATTAGCCCCAAAGACTCCATTCATCCCACATGTTCCTTGCGGGTAGCCGTGAAGGTTTAGTTTTGGACATACTCCAAGTACTCTCAGGTATATATAGAGTCCACCCCTTCACCTAATTTTAATCAACTCATATTTCGCATTAACTTAAAACATACCAAGAGGCAATTGCAAAACATTCACTCCAAGCACATGCAAGTACATTGATTTTATTTTGACTCCATTTTAAGGCACTGGTTATTTTCTTGCTATATATATATATATTGTGTCTCAGCATTGTGCTTTCGTGCGCTCATTTTGCATCGTGTCATCTATGGTTGTTTATGGTTAATTTTCAAACTCCTAAATAATTCATTCAGTTTAACATCACCATACTAAGTAATTAGCCTTAGTAACTTAATAGGGTCTACCCCCCTTGGCTTCGTTAGGAGTTGAGCCTAAACAAAGGAGTCAAGAACAAGGTGACATCCTTGACTCGAGACTTGCCCCCAAGGACACACGAAGTGGCTTGAATATTTCTGCCACGTGACCCAGGTGTGTGAAAGGCGGGAACACTAGGGTACCTTGAGAATCATTGACATCAATGTGTTACGGAGAGAAATTCCTATGGCTTGGGGTACCACAACAGACATCTTTGACTCCAGAAATCAATCTTTCCCAATATGCAACAGAAATAAAATGTCTAACACTAAAGGATCAGACCTCGTACCTTATTCCAGACAGTTGAAGTAGATCCCCGTTGAGCTTTCCAATCTTCAGCTTGAATTGATATAATACTTCCTCAACAACAAGTAAACAATACAAGCATACTATATATCATGGTGTTAGATCTATTCTAGCATATATAATCAATAATGTAAAAGCATTTGACATATTCCAATGGATACCATATTCAATCAAATACACATCATTGGACAGGAAAAGATAGTTCTTATTAATATAAATCAGAGATTACAAGATAGATACAACCTCTGATGGCACGTCTGTGAACAGGATAAACTGAATCCCCCACTTGGGCCTCCACCACCTCAATCCTCCATCTCACGATAGCAAGCTCACTAGCAAAAGGCAAGCTTGGGAAGAACACAACAATGCTCCAAAGGGACAAAGGGATGCAGACTCAAGCATAAATTCCGGCAATAATGGACTATAGTTTCGTTGCTTTCAATCTCTCTATATGCCTTCAATGTACCAAGGGGTTCCTTATATAGCTTCACAAGGGATAATGAAGGGTCGAATCTGAGCAATCTCAAGGCATATGGAAGGCCAGGAGTCGAATGAGTCAGATCCATGTCAAGGAAAACTCCAAAAGGATTTGGACTATGCACACATCCCGATGTACGTGGTTATAGGGGTCAAACCCGCATATGTACGTGGTTATCGGATAAAAATACGCGTATATCATCTTTCATATAGTTTTAGGGATGATCAAGGAAAGATCAAAGGATAAAACATGGTCCATGGGGTCTAAAGAGTCTGCAGCGGGACAGGGGAAGGACATACAAAGTGTGATTCACCTAGGGTGGTGAAATCCGCTATAACAGATGCCCCCTAATGTGTGAGGTTAGAGGGGTCATACGATGGCTGAAATACATTATAAGTCCATCCCAGAAGTGGAGTGATGAAGGATCCCAAATGGAAGACCAGCCACCCAATCAGCATAGTACAATGATACAACTCTACATACAACTGCAAGTACATATAGTAGTCCTAGATACATAAGAGTACAATGGCCATGAATAGGAATAATACATGATATCACATATGTGGTCATCGCCACGTACAATATACATAGATCAGAATCTCCATGATGAAGATATACAAAGGACCATGATTTCCAAGATGGCTGAAGATATACAATAGATCAAGATCTCCATAGTGGCTGGAAATGTCTGACATACACTGGAATCAAGTCACGAGAGCTAAAATCTCATGAACACTGACACGATCAAGGAGGTAGCATATAAGAGATGCCACTAGTCTGGAAGGTTTTCTACACAAACCGCTATGAGTACATGTCCTACTATGCGAATAGAGGTGTCGAGGTCGAACATAGTAGTCCATCATCTGATTACCGGTCATTGATGTATACTGTTAACAGACGCGAGATTACCCACCGATAATGATAATGGAAATCAAGGTACTAGAGTGAAAACTAACAAGTGTGAATAGATGTGTTGAGGTCGAACACTTGAGAGAATCCATCGATCAGGGGACATTGATGTATTCCCAAGAAACGATCGATGGCGAGAGAACCTGCCACTGATGACTGCAAGTCTCAAGGCACTCAAAAGGACTCTAGATTCCAATCCCAGAATAAATGATCTGAAGTCGATGGGATGAAATCCACTGGAAGGAGGGCATTAATGCATCCCCCATCATCCAACACGAGGTACTCAGCAAAGCTATCTAAGGTGGAAGAACTCAATCATAAGGTGCACGAACCAGTAACTATACCGGGAATGGCCGACATGCAAAGTCAAGATAACTGACGAATGGCCGACACAGGTTTCAACTTCCTTCGAACAAGAGCATAACGGCGTATGGTGACTGAATGAAGGCAGCATAGACTCGATATACAAACTGGGACATCTCTGTGACACAAGAGGCATCAACAGAGGCTCCATAGGGACTGGAAGCTTAACCAGTCAGTGGAGATAAACTCAGATAAACGAGTACAGCTCCTAAGTCAAACTATAACCCATCCAATGGATGTGATATACATGTAAATTTGAGCATATATATCTGTAGAAAAAAACAAAACTCACAAATAATATCTCACAATTTAGCAATTGAAGAATGAAACAGTGCAAAAGGCTTGCAGCTGTGAATGCTTTCATTAATCAAAAAAGTAATTCAGATGATAATTACAATAATGTAAAATGGCTTTAATAACCACAAGCAATTTGAATCCACATGAGGAAGTTCGAATTGATGACTCTACTTGACTGTAGGTAACCAAGAAATTGTCTAAATCACTATCGGAGGACCCAGTAGTTAACTGTCCTTGTCTAAATCATAACCAGAGTTCATCAGAGCTCTAAAACACAACCAAGTGTTACATTTAGTATTAAATAATGGTTAACTTACTGTGGTAGGTGAGAAATGCACCCCACATGTGTGCAATCAATTAAACCTAGAGCTAACTGAATGTAGAGGGATAGAACTGAATGTAACTGACTCCTAACTTGGCTTGACTAATCATTAACTAAAGTGAACTGACCTTGGTTGGTTTCGGCACTCCCAGTTGCTTCCTAAATTGTAGGGATTGATCTAGGAGACTCCTAAACTTATGCAATCAAGTGCAATAAGTGGCAGTGAGCCTCAATTAGTGTTCCCCACACTTTGGTAACTGAAACATGTGCCCCAATTAGGTCAAGTTTAACCAATGGTGCTAATGACTATAAATAGACTGGATGGACTCCCAATTTAGACATGACTCCCGATTTAGACATATGACCAAATTTGGACAAGGGAGGATTAATAATCCTAACACCCCCCCTAAATGCTAACTTGGACAAACTGTGGGCCCTGGTAACTAATACCATAGGTCACCCATTACATCAAGTAAAATAAAGTAACTGCTCAATACAAGTAACTAGGTAAAAAACCACATGGGAAAAAATCCCTCCTTCTATCTAAGCAGGTAGAATCAGGTCTCAAGTTTGAAAAAATTGAAAATATGTTGCTGCAATCTTCATCTCTGTGAGGTAGTGAAGTAGCATGCATGGTGTGTTGTGCACAGGTATTCTGGGGCATGGCATGTAGACTTCTCCTTCTTCTCTGAAAAGGATGATGGGAGGAAGGAGGAATGTAACCTTTGTCTCTTGCTGAATGAAGAGGTGTATGATCATATCCATTCTTCTGAATGTAGGAAGACTAAGCCCTTGCCATATTACATCTTATAGGAAGTCTATTGCATCTCTCTAAAGGAGGCAAAACAGTATGGCATAGCACAAGAGTCTTTCCTTTCTGAGTGTCAGGTGAGTTTCCAGTCATCTTCCTAGCTTCCAGTTTGGAAGTAGGGATTGAATCTAGATCTGAGTCACCCTAAATCTTAATGTCATAAACTGATATAGATGGATCTGCAATACTAGTAGAAGCTGTAAAAGAAGTAGATGCAATGGTTTTACCTTTCCTTACAGGTGGCTGCTGAGAGTGCACTGGTTCTGAAGGAGGCATGAAATGTGAGAACTCATATGCTTTTGAAGCATGATTCGCAATACCTTTTGCTATGATGCTCTCAGTAGAGATATATATGATCTCCACTAAGTCAGGACCAAATATCACTCGCTTTGGAGATCCAGTATGGGTCATCTGATAGACAGATAACAGGTTTGAAGTCAGGGAGGGAACAAACAACACATCTTTGAACCTTCCATGTTCAAGTTGGATAGAGCCCTTCCCTTTGGTTTGGATTTTACTGTTATTGCCCATTTGAATACTAGGACCATCAAAGGACTGAAAAGAAGAGAATGATTCTATGGATGCAGCCATATGGTTGGAAGCTCCAGAATCAATGAGGAAGGCAGGTGTTGATGTGCAGCAAGATTTCAGTGCATGTCCTTTCCTTGGGTATTATTCTTCTTCTTCTTCTTCAGAGTCTTCCTTCCTTACGCTATCAGGTACAGAAATGTTGTGCCTTTTCAAAAGAAGAGCCATTTCATCAAGTTGTCTTCTCATATAGGAGCTTTCTGAATGGAAGCCCCTTCCACAGTAAGGGCAGAGAACCTTGCCTTTTCCATTCTTCTTGCTTCTCTTTGAACCTGAAGGTTCTTTTGACTATTCAGACTCATCTCTTTGCTTCCCTCTATCATTCTCTACCTTATCTCCTCTTGTAACAAGAGCTAGATCTTTGGGAGATTGAATGATCCCCATTTGGGTCAATTTATCATTCTCAGAAATAAGAGATTGAATGAAAGCATCAAGAGTGGGAATCTTCCAATTTGGAGTAGTGAGCCTCACTGTTTGGAAGGTGGATACAAATACTGAGTAGTCTGAATTGAGCTTTGTGAGAATAGCAAGGATGATTTGATCTTCATCCTTCTTTACTTTGCATTGCTTCAACTAATATATCAGGTTTTTGAACTTTGAGAAGAATTCATTTAAAGATTCGAAATCTGATGGATTGAGAGTAATCAGATCATTTTCTAGCTGATGGATCCTCATCTCATCATGCTTATCAAACAAGGAAGCAAGCTTGTCCCAAACCTCCTTAGGAGTGTCCAAGTCTTGGATGTGAAATCGAAGATCTATAGAGACTGAGGAGAGCATGAGTCCAATGGCTTCATCAAGCCTATTCATGTACTTAGCTTTGTCTTTATATGATTCTGGCTCTTCCTCTGTTTCTTCAATGAGTCTGAAGAAATGCTTGGTGCGAAGCAATATTATCATGTCATCCTTCCACTGGTGATAGTTGAAGGGAGTGAGGCTCTCCATTGGATGAGCCATTTTGAATGTAATAAGAAAGACTGAGCTGCTGTAGTGAATGCAATGAGAAGTAGAGGCTGCTTGTAGCGAATGTTGTAGAAAAGCTGATAACATGTCACACAATCAAACAAAAAAAATGATTCGGTTGGAGATCTGAGGAGGAGAGGAGTCTTGTCCACCGAGGCTCTGATACCATGTAAATTTGAGCATATAGATCTATAGACAAAAACAAAACTCACAAAGAAGATCTCACAATTTGCTCAGCAATTGAAGAATGAAACAGTGCAAAAGGCTTGTAGCTGTGAATGCTTTCATTAATCAAAAAAGTAATTCAGATGATAATTACAATAATGTAAAATGGCTTTAATAGCCACAAGCAATTCGAATCCACATGAGGAAGTTCGAATTGATGACTCTACTTGACTGTAGGTAACCAAGACATTGTCTAAATCACTATCGGAGGACCCAGTAGTTAATTGTCCTTGTCTAAATCATAACCGGAGTTCATCGAAGCTCTAAAACACAACCAAGTGTTACATTTAGTATTAAATAATGGTTAACTGACTGTGGTAGGTGAGAAATGCGCTCCACATGTGTGCAATCAATTAAACCTAGAGATAACTAAATTTAGAGGGATAGAACTGAATGTAACTGACTCCTAACTTGGCTTGAATAATCATTAACTAAAGTGAACTGACCTTGGTTGGTTTCGGCACTCCCAGTTGCTTCCTAAATTGTAGGGATTGATCTAGGAGACTCCTAAACTTATGCAATCAAGTGCAATAAGTGGCAGTTAGCCTCAATTAGTGTTCCCCACACTTTGGTAACTGAAACATGTGCCCCAATTAGGTCAAGTTTAACCAATGGTGCTAATGACTATAAATAGACTGGATGGACTCCTGATTTAGACATGACTCCCGATTTAGACATATGACCAAATTTGGACAAGGGAGGATTAATAATCCTAACAATACAGTGCTCTGTTCGAAGGCGACATGACTTGACAGCTGCCAAAGATAACATCTTTCCTTGTCCAGCTTTTTGGTTTTTTGATTTTTTTTTTTGGACTTTTTTAGTTATTTGAAAAGCTTGAAAAAAGAATAAACTAGCATTATAGTTACAAACTAGGAGGAGACGAGTGTCATCAGGGCAAACAAACTAGTTCCAAGCAGTGGAACATACCTATGCTCCAAGGATACATGTGTAGGATATCGACACTCGGGGGAAAATCCCCTCCCTGTAAAAGGGAAATCAAGCTGCAAAGGATATATAAAATGGCTCTGCATGGCTAGACATGAGACAAGCTCGAGCTATATGGATGAAACACAATGTCAGGGGAGCCGGCATAAAGCTCAATAAGGCAGGCAAAGCTCATGATAATGCATTCACAACTTGACATAAGGGGAGTCAGGAGGGAAACATGCCAGCATAAGATCAAGAGGAGTATGAGGCTCTTGCGAAATGTCATGGCAGTACTATACAACGGACTCCCACACCCTAAAGGAGAAAACATCAGCATGGGCACCAAATGAAAATAAGGGGCTAACTAGGGTACCCATGTAAGGTGAAGCTCTACCACTCGTATCATGCCACTTCTAAAGCAGCAAGAAGGTTCCGTGACATAATAGAGTGGGTTCGTACCTAAGGTCATGGTGACATGGTCATAAGGTCATGCAAAATGCAAACGGTGGTGAACCTAACCTATATTCCAGTATAGATGTTATACCTGAGATCAGTACGAACGGGTCAATCCAATGGCTGAAACGGCACTGAAAATGGTCTTCTACATCACAAATTATGTCAGAAATGGTCCAAAATGGTTAGAAACTGTCAAAATTTTTCAAATATTTGAAATTTTTTCTATAAATAGTAAAAAATATAAATCATTTGAAACTTTTACCCATTGGAGCTCTGATATTCAACTGCAAATTCCAGGAGATCCAACCGGCGGAATTCACAACCATTTCTTCCAGGTAGTTACTCATGCTCTCCTCATGCATTTTAATATATTTTTTGTTGATTTTCATGGTAAAATGGGGTAGTTTAGGCCATCTCTACATGAGCGTTGTGGCCCATGTGGATATCGAATCTTTTTCTGCATATAGGGATGGCTATATGCAGAAAAGAGGCTAGAACCCGTGTACATACGAGGCTGTTTGCAAAACAGTCGCGTATGAAGCCACGCAAGTAAATTTATAAGAATCTAATGGACAAATTGGCAATTTCTCTTGCAGGATGGTGCTAGAATGGAGAGAGCACGAGCATGGTGAAGTAGAGGAAGTTGTAAGGGCTGACGTGATGCCTCAACAAGCTCTTAGAAGATGCAGACTCTACAAGTTTTGGTGCCTTGGTGGTTTGAGGGCCAAACCAAGACTGCTAGAGATGCTGGTAAACTATTGGGATCCATACTCAGAGTCCTTCAGGATAGATGGGATGTGTCTCACCATAGAGGTGGAAGACATATACTTTATCACAGGTCTATCTAGACGAGGGGAGGTGGTGAACCTTCGTTCCCGAGGTGGGGCAAGTAGTGGGCTTACTATCGATGAGTACGTAGCTGTGTACTGCTACCCAGATACTGAGAAGGTGGGAATTCAAGTCCCGACCAATTCTATACAGGTGTTGGGATTAAAGGCCATACTACTAACGCTGGGCAGGATAGCAGGCTTAGCCTCATTCCATCAGGCCTCGTGGCCCCTGATGTTCTACGTGGTGGAGTGTATGAGACCGACCATATCCGACTAGAGTACTACACTACTGAGCAACATGAAACACCGGCTCAGTGAGTGTAAGGCAGGGAGGATATGGAACTTCGGGTTCAGCAGCATATTGAGCATGTTTTTCTTCGAGCGTGTTCCAGGATTGAGCCCTAGAGTGGACGTTCCTCTCCACGGGGTTCGAGATCCAGCCCAACAACGTTGGGCAGATGCTATGCGTAGACTGGGGGGTGGTAGGGTGGCCAACCCATATCCAGGTGACTTCTTTCCATGGTGGCGACGACAGATTGTTGCCATAGATGACTATCCCTATGGAGGGATAGATTTCCGGGGGGATCCAAACATGCCATTGCCACCAGGATCGACATATGGAGAGATAGGTACCGAATCTCGACTCTCACTCTTTTTAAAAGTTTTTTGAGTTATTTAATTTTTTTGTATTTTCTTGATTATATGGAATCAAAAAGACATGTTTTTGCATGACAACACATAGTGACATCTACCATTCATGTGCAGATGTGGGACCATAGAGACTAGAGGGATTCCCACGTCATAGAAGGAGGGGAAGAGGGGATGACATCACAGGTGCGGATGCGGAGCGAACGGTCCAGAGCATTCATACCAACTTCGTGCGACTGACTCATAGGGTTCCCATGGCACAAGTCGAGGACTTGCTTGAGGCCATGCAACGACAGGTGGTGGGTGTGCCATGCAAATGGGTGCATTTATTCCGACGGCTAGCTAGAGCCGTAGTGACGTATCATGATCACAACCCTCCCCCTCCACAGGATTAGACACCTGGGAGTGTATATTTTTTGTATGACCGTGTATTATATGATGGAAGCTTTGAAAGCTCCACTTTTGTATATGACACTATGTATTACCACATTTTGATATATATAAAAGGTTTTATGGTGATCGATTTATTTATTTACATGTGTAAAAATGTTTGTGATTAATTTATTATGAATTAAACAAATGCCAATCTAACACGTAGTTAGCATATGATTCAGCAAGTTGATTATCATTTCTTGGAATGTGTATATATGTAATACTGTCAAATTGTCGTTCTAACAATCTCACACATAAGAATCTTCTCAATAATGTCGGATCTCTAACATGGTACAAACCATTGAGCTGTGACACTACTAACTCTGAATCAAGACATACCTCAAGAGAGAGAACGCCATGTGAAATGGCATCCCGTAGAAGCTCGATAACGGCACTATATTCAGCAACATTGTTGGAATATGGCCGTAGACATACACCTCCTGAAGACAGTACCTGACCCATAGGAGTATAAATCACCCAAGCAGCAAAGGCTGAGTGCTGAGTGTGACAGCTTGCACCATCCATGAATCCTATGTAGGTGGAAGATTCCATTGACATCTGCCAAAAGAAACAGAAACTAATCACAAACCCAATCATGATAAGAAAAATACCTAACTATGCAAAGCTGTACACTAATATACAACAAGCAGCCTTGGCTAAAGATCATGCATAGTATTTTTTGAGATAGAGCCCATTTCTAGGCTCTGCCAAAGCTGTGCCTTCGTAATCGACTAACTCATAGGCACCCTTCTCTAAGACACGCTTGACCACGTAAGGACCACGCCACATAGGATTAAATTTCCCTGCCCCCAAGGGCTCTTTCGATTGATCCCACAAAAGGACCAAGTCTCCTTCACTAAACACTCTTGGACGGACAGACTTGTCATATTGGACCTTAACGCGACGCTTATTAACCTCTAGAGCCACCAAGGCATCTCGACGCTACTCATCAAGTTGTTCGAGGTGGACCAAACGCTCCTCCAAAGGTGAAGTGTCTAGTAAGAGTTCCACATCTAGCTTAAATGAAGGAATCTCGCATTCAACTGGCAATATCGACTCCACTCCATGCACAAGCTGATATGGAGAAAAACCAGTGGTAGTCTTAACCACGGTTCGATATGCCCACAAAGCAGGGTATAACATAATATGCCAATTCGTCTTGCTCTGTGCGATGGTTCATTGGATAATGGACTTAAGTGATTTATTCACTGCTTCAACCTGTCCATTCGCTTGGGGGTAGTAAGAAGAGGAGTGCTCTTGCTTATACCCTAACTTGGATGCCAACTCTTCCATCATACGGTTCTGAAAGTGTGAGCCATGCTTAGTGACAAGCTCTTTTGGAATCCCGAACCAAGTAATGATTTGGTTGAATACGAAGTGAGCAGCTGTTTCACCGTCGAATTTTATTGTAGGCATTGCCTCATCCCATTTCGTGAAATAATCCACAACCACTATAATATGATGGTGTCCCCTAGCCGAAGCTGGGTTGCAATCCATAAAATTGAGCCCCCACTTGGTGAAGGGACTGGCGGTGATAATGGGATGTAACGGGGCAGGCTTCGAGCACCTATTTCGTGTGAACACCTGGCAAGGGTGGCACCTCTTGACCGCATCAACACAATATTTAAAGATCGACGGCCAGAAATAACCCACTCCCAAAATATTTTGAGCTGTAGAAAGCCCAAATAAATGACCACCACACGCCCCTCCGTGGCAATCATTCAACACAACCTCAGCCTCCTCATGAGTTAAACAACGTTGTAAAATGGAATCTACCCCATGATGGTACAAAGTATTGTCCACTATAAGGTAGTTGTTAGAGACGTGACGTAGTCGTCGTCGTTCATCTCGCGAGAGGTGAGAAGGGGTCCTCTGTGTTTGCAGATATACTATGATATCTCCATACCATGGGTCAGACGTTGAGATTAAGAAGATGTGTTCATCGACAAACGTATCTTCACAAACCAACTCCTCGGCCTCGCTCGGGAAATCCGATATAAGCTCTGCAAAAATTAACGGCTTCTTCGACTTTGCCGAAACAAGTTCGAGATCGAATTCTTGCAGAATGATAATCCATTTATTATACTTTCCCCCAATCATCCTTCATGTGAGGACAAACTAAAACGGATTGACATGGGCCACAATCGAGGTCTGGCGAAGGAGAATATAATGTCTCAAACACTGAACCGCATGTATGGTCGCTAAAGCAAGCTTCTTGACATGAGAATAACGAATCTCTACGTCAATAAGGTTTCGGCTCAGATAATATATGACATGCTCTTGGAGCTCCTCATCCTCCTGAACCAATACCATACCAATCGTCTCTAAAGACGCGACCACATATAATAAGAAATCACGGCTATAATCCGGAGGACTAATCACCGGGGCCGATGCTAGGGCTCGCTTAAGTGCATCGAAGGACTCCTGGGCTCGCTCATCCCATTCAAAGGGAGTATCCTTCTTCAAGAGATGCATGAAGCCTCTAGTCAAATTGGCAAAGTTGACCACAAGTCTTCATAAGAATTTTTCCATACCTTGCAAACACTGAAGATGACAAATGTTCTTCGGGGGAGACAACTGAAGTATTGCCTCAACCTTTAAGGGATCGACTCTTATGCCCTCCTTTGAAATGATGAATCCTAATAAATGACCTGACTTCATGCAAAAGATGCACTTATGAGGATTTAATCGAACCGAATAGTGCCAGCATCTTTCGAAAACCAATCTCAAGTGATATGAATGACGCATTCTCATATGAGAATGAGCAGCGAGGTCATCCAAAAATACTTCAATAATAGACTTGAAATCGTGGAAAATCAAATTCATTTCCTGCTTAAATGTAGCTCCGGCGTTTTTAAGGTCGAAAGGAATCTTCCGATATGCAAATGTTCCCAAAGGACAAATAAATGCAATCTTGTGTTGGTCCTCAGGTTTAATCTGGATCTGATTATACCCGGAAAAGCCGTCCATAAAGGAGAACACCTCGCTACCCGCACACTCATCCAAAATACGATCTATAAATGGTGTGGGGAAGTTATCCTTAGGACAGGCATGATTTAAATCGTGGAAATCAGTGCATATTCGGATCGCTCCTTGCTTCTTATCCACCGGAATGGGATTTGAAACCCACTCCGTCAAGGGAACGGGATAGATCAAACTAGCTTTCAACAGCTTCTCTATCTCTTCCTTAATGGTGGGTGCTTTCCTAGGATTCACGGCGCGTAAACATTGTCGAACAGGATTAGTGTTGGGGTAAGTCTTAATCTCATGTTCGATAATCTGAGGGTCAATACCTGGCATCTCATCATAAGACCAAGAAAAAATATCACGGAATTCCTTGAATAGCTCGGTATATTCGAGAATCTCAGGATGGGAACAATCCGCCCCAATATAGACATTCTCAATGGTGCCAGGATTTTGAGAGATGTTGATAGAAATCATGGAAGATATGTTCGCCATGTTCCCATAAGCCATCTGACCAGGAGAGGTTAATGGAATCATGGGACTACCAACTCTCTGACTAAGAATCTCCCTATAATCCTCATGCTCCAAACGGTCAAGCAGTGGAAGGAAATATGATCTATGATGAAGTTCCTCCCATGGCAGCTCAACGCCCGACATAGCCTCGATGATTGCTTCATATGAAGGGAAAACCATATCCAGGCAGTCGTGGGCATGAGAAGATTGTATTGCCCATGCCGACAGCACATAGGGGTCTTCCTCTTCCATCCGTGAAGAGGAAGAACAAGGCTCTGCAACATTCATAAGATTGGATTGATAAGCTATCATGGTTACAGGAAGCGGCACATTGGTCTCGACAGGCTCACTCGAAATACTCAGTGTGGGAAGAATCCAAGGATCTCCCATATGAGTCGTGCGAAAAGACACTGAGGTCATAGAAGTCGAAGCCTTATCGAAACAAGATCCTATCATGAGGACCGACGCAGGACAACTAAAGCTTCCCATGAGGGATGGATACATGCCTATACCCACACTCCCAGTTGCCGACTGAGAGTGCTCAACGACCGGGACTGAAGCTCCTGAAGATGCAGTAACAGGGGAATTCTTGAATGTCATTTAATCAATCGTTACAATCTTCCCATTATGTGGAAATCATACAACGCAAAACATGGAAGAAGCAACGGCTTGCATACTATACATCCAGTTCTGACCCAGCAAGATATTCTAGTCGAGGGGCGCATCAACCACCTCAACCTCTATTGCAATGGTCTTCCCTCCCAAATGGACTTTAAGGGACAGAATGATGCCGTGTGGCCTAAAATATCTCCCATCAAAAGCAGTTAACATAGTCACTGATTTTGACAACTCAGGAGAACCAAGACCCTTCCAACAGGACAAAGACATCACAGATGCAGTAGCGCCCTCGTCAATCACAGTGTGCTTGACGATCATATTAAGACATTCTACATGTACCAAAAGCGACACATAGTAGGGCAAGCGAGGATGATGACTTGCAGTTTCAAATTTGATCACTAAGGAAGAATCATCACCATTCACACCAAGAGCAAAAAGCAAAGCCTTCCTTTACGAAGGACAACTCTGAAGCGCTTCCAATGTAGACATTGCACAAGGAGTATGGCCCAAATCCTTGACAACTGAATAATTCTGGGTAGCTCAGCCATTTGGATTATGCCCCGAGCACTTAAGTACCCCCTTAGAAATGCGAGTTGCAGCCTCAAGTTTATCCATAGGTTTCTCAATGCACAAAGGGGTTCCTGGTGGATCAGGTTCTTTTCCTGGGTTGGTTTGTGACGATCCATAATCTTTCGCACGAGTCACAACCTTGGCAGCACGGACCATGTTAATGCACCCACGAGCACTAGCCTATGGTGGATCATTCTCTCTAGATTTCTCCTAGGACTTCGAGTTCATATTCTGGTTATGCGGTAAAAGGTTCATTAGCACAACTGGGCCTTGTGCTAAGAGTATCGAAGCTTCATCAATTCGAGGGCACAAGTAAATGAGGTGATCATCCTTACATATCTTGCAAGGGAACTTAACCTTACATTTCGCTTGCTTGTCCGCACCAGCATTCTGACCGTTCTTGTCATTATTGGAAGCATTCTCATTCATATTCCCACCCTTTCCATTATTATTCTTACCCTTTTTTCTATTCCGTCCGGGTTGCTGGTTACCCTTCTGGTCTAACGATTGCACAGAAAGTACACTCACCGTTTGGGTGGGTTGAGATGAAGCCGTAGCTTGTCCCGAAGCAGAATGGTTGAGCGACAATTGACTAACTTGTTTTGCAACCGAATATGCAGGTTTCACACTTGCACAACCCACAATGCCATCGGCATGTGGTCCAGGTTTGACCTTGGGGTCGAAACTAGAACGAGGAGCGTTGGGAATAATCTCATACAACAAACCGGACTGACCATAAATCAAGTCTAGTTCCTACGCCCTAAAGATTGCTTGTTCCTCATTCTGTACTCCGAATGTAGAAACATCCTTCGTGATATATGGCAATAAAGACTTGAGGAACCACTTGAGAAGGAACTCTGGCGGTATAAAAGCTTTAATTAATCTCTTCCATCTATGCCACTCCTGAATATGATCAGAAATATGGGTGGCTTTATCTTTCCGAAATGTCAACAAGAGTTCAGTACCAATGTCATAGCGCACTGGTAGCTGGAAGTGATTAAGAAAAGTCATCGCAAGATCGTCGAACAAGGTAAAAGCTCCCTTTGGTAACTCTATATACCATTTGACAGCAAGCCCTGTGAGGGTGCGTTGAAATAGTCGCAAGCAGACTGAGTCCTGATGTAACGAATTTGAAGAGCACCAAAGGTGAAACGTGGTAACGTGTTTGCTCGGATCCTCTCCCAGTTTTCCTTCGAACTTAGGTATGTCCGAAGGAAGCTTGGTAGGGACAGCTGGCCAAGCCGGGTCATGAGCCATGGGATCGTTCGTAAGTCTCGATAAGTAAGGAAGGTTAAGCGTCGCGAGGAAAGGGAGCCTAGGATGATGAGGTCGATGGACCGCTCCCTGTTTCACATAGGTTTGAGCACCACCATGGCCTTGGCCATAGTGTCCTCCGCCCGTCTGACCTTTATAAGGTGACGTGGAAGTACCATAGTAAGGTGGAGCTTGACTAGTAGGAGCTACGAAGACATAATTAGGAGAGTAAGCAGGTTGTTGATACTCGCCTCCGTAAGGTGAAGAAACCTGTCCATACTGCATCCCGTAATAAGGTCCATAGGTCATCGCCTGCGATGTCCCATGGGACACTCCATAGGTAGGAAGATAAGCTCCGGAAGGAGGAACATACATACCAGAAGTAGGTATATATGCCCCGGACGTAACAAGCTGACCACTATAAGCGTGAATATAACCTCCCAAAGCAGCGGGTGGTATATGAACTTGAGACATAATCGGAATAGTAATTGCAGTATGGATTTGACTCGTAGCCATATATCAGCACGAAGGACCACGTGGATAAGGTGGAGGATGTACATTTGAAGAACTCGGAACCAATGACGAAGGAATCTCAGTAATAAGATATGTACTACCACCTATCGTCACCCATCTCGGACCTGGTATCCTAATCGGATCACTAACCCTAGACCTAGGAGGGGGATGAGATGTAGCTTCCACCACTGGGACGGAAGGTGCAATGTGACTAGTACTCCCAAACCTCTCTGCAAGGTAAGGAATGGGATTTCCCCCAGGCATAGTGCTAGGCTCAAAGTCAGATTCAACATGAAATGTCAAATTGTGCATAGGAAAACCAGTCGTAACATAACTACTGTAGCTAGTGCTGGCAGGTTCAAAGTGAGTCTCGGCATCTTCCGGCAATCCATACCGGTAATGTGTCAACGGGGAATCAGCCCTAGAGTGAGTAGGTCTATCATGCAAATATCCTATCTGGGAAATCACAGGACTGAACTCAGCTAGGTCAGGTGAAGGATCGTATGTAGGAGTAAATTCCCCATCATCAACACGAAGGAGAGGAGGTGGCTCAGGAATAGTCTCTGAATGATCCTCTATGGTGTGTGAATCAGTGTGTGACATAGTCCGCCTGGACTATCTAGGTCTCTCTCCCAAAGGAGGAGGAGAAGTGGAAGGCGAAAGTCTTGCTAACCGACGAGAACGGCGCGGAACCACACTCGAATCCACAATGACTCAAAACAAAAATAGCAAAGACTCTCTATTTACGTAAACCCTAGGCCAACTAGCGTGCACAGATAAATCACTAATAAAATCTAAAGCCAAATGCAAGCAAACAAGGGCTGGATAAGTGAGCTCCCGAATGAAGCAGGTATGTCTCACCTAGGAGAGGCCTGAGACTCCCATACACAACAAGTGGAGGTACGTAACCAATTATTGTGGCCCTCAACTTCAATGCGTAAAGCGACTGTGCTGTCCGACCCCAACCTGGCCGGGACACCTGCAGAATAACCTCTACAAGTACCCCCTCGATATCCTAGGTAAGGTCACTAAGGTCACCTCAATATAATCAAAGCTCAGGCGGATAGTTGCAGGCGGGATTGACCGTATGGGTAGGGTAGCAAAGTTCGAAACTCTCGAAAGAGCCCCCAGATATGAATACAATCCTGGAAATATCTCTGGTGCTACTCAGTTATGACTAGGGGTCATCCCAATCAATAACCACTCACACTGCCTCGTGCTTAACTCCCGTTTGAGCGGAGGATCATGAGAACGATGGTTATACCAAGGATTTCACACACTCCCTGGACAGACACCTAGATGTTGTTGTTTAGTGATCTTGGAGAATTGACTTACAATGAACTATTCCAATATCCTAAAACCTAAGCTTGTTGGTGCACCCTAGAAAAGAAAAGAGTGTAATTCATTTTAATTAGCGTTGATTTTAGTTGGCTTTATTACTAAAAAATAGGACATGGTCGTGCAACTAGTGGTGTTATGACGCAACATGAAGTAAAATGCACACCGTAACAATCAATGCAAATGCATTGTGTCCATGTAAACAGGGTATGCTACTACGTGAAATGCACAATTTTTCTTCAAATGATGAATGTAGATTTTTCCTATATGAAGTCCTAACTAGTACTCCAAAGCAAATCTAGATCTAGTGCAAGTACAATGCAAAGTGAAAAATGCAATGCATTATGATAAGCAAATGTTTTTGGGATTTTTTGAAAATATAAGAGATGCAAAAAGCAAAAGAATGATTCTACCACCCCTAGACTCTGCAAGCACACATAGACAGCATCCAAGCAAAGCACTAAGGTAAAAGAACTCTAATGCACTAATCTCAAACAAAAAATCAAAAATGCCATGACAAGAACTTTCCTAACAAAAAAATTAGGCTAAAAAAAAAACATTTACAGTCAGAAACAGAGGTCAAAACAGACTCAGGCAGTGCCAAAGGAGACTCAGCAACTAACAACATTCACCCAGCAACCAATTAACTTCCACAAAAAGGGAAAAATCCAGGGTATACACGACTGTTCGCAGTAAACCCGCGTTTATATGTGGAAATCACAGAGGAAACCGCGTGTATACGCGACTGTAAATCAAAAACCCTCGTACAGGAAGAAAAAGGTGCATAAAACAAGGCAAACAGACAGGTTGAGACAAACTTCACTCCAATCAGACTCTATTAGGCATACATGCCCCCAGACTTGACATAGAAACAAGAGAGAAAGAGCAATTCAAACACATTGAATGCCGAGAAAATCACCCCCAAAGGACAACTACTAGGAACTCCCCAGCGGAGTCGCCAATTCTGTTACGGAGAGAAATTCCTATGGCTTGGGGTACCACAACAGACAACTTTGACTCCAAAAATCAATCTTTCCCAATATGCAATAGAAATAAAATGTCTAACACTAAAGGATCAGACCTCGTACCTTCTTCCGGACGGTTGAAGTAGATCCCCATTGATCTTTCCAATATTCAGCTTGAATTGATATAATACTTCCTCAACAACAAGTAAAGAATACAAGCATACTATATATCATGGTGTTATATCTATTCTAGCATATATAATCAATAATGTAAAATCATTTGACATATTCCAATGGATACCATATTCAATCAAATACACATCATTGGATAGGAAAAGATAGTTCTTATTAATATAAATCAGATATTACAAGATAGATACAACCTTTGGCGGCACGTCTGCAAACCGGAGAAACTGAATCCCCCACTTGGGCCTCCACCACCTCAATCCTCCATCTCACGATAGCAAGCTCACTAGCAAAAGGCAAGCTTGGGAAGAACACAACAGTGCTCCAAAGGGACAAAGGGATGCAGACTCAAGCATAAATTCCAGCAACAATGGACTATAGTTTCATTGCTTTCAATCTCTCTATATGCCTTCAATGTACCAAGGGGTTCCTTATATAGCTTCACAAGGGATAATGAAGGGTCGAATCCGAGCGATCTCAAGGCTTATGGAAGGCCAGGAGTCGAATGAGTCGGATCCATGTCAAGGAAAACTCCAAAAGGATTTGGACTATGCACACATCCCAATGTACGCAGTTATAGGGGTCAAACCCACGTATGTATGCGGTTATCGGGTAAAAATCCGCATATATCATCTTTCATATAGTTTTAGGGATGATCAAGGAAACATCAAAGGATAAAACATGGTCCATGGGCTCTAAAGAGTCTGTAGCGGGACAGGGGAAGGCCATACAAAGTCTGATTCACCTAGGGTGGTGAAATCCGCTATAACATACTAAGTAATTAACTTTAGTAACTTAATAGGGTCTACCCCCCTTGGCTTCATTAGGATTTGAGCCTAAACGGAGGAGTCAAGAACAAGGTGACAGCCTTGACTCGAGACTTGCCCCTAAGGACACACGAAGTGGCTTGAATATTTCTGCCACATGACCCAGGTGTGTGAAAGGCGGCAACACTAGGGTACCTTGAGAATCATTGACATCAATGGTGATCTCCCTCGCACTTATTAACGGTTCACATCATTGACCGATAATCAAGTGGTTTCTTCCATGTTCAACTTCAGATCATTGTAATCACATGGATAGAATCGTACTTTGTGGAAGACAAGATGAAGACCCTGGGTATTTGTTTAATGCGCTCATTGCTTTTCCCCAGGTTGCGATGGAGTTTTGTATGTCTAACATGGATCCACATTTGTATGGTCGTAGCTATGCTCAAATTTGCGTCTATATGACATAGATCTACATTGTATGTCTAGTAGCTATGTCCAAGTTTGAGTCCTCTATCACATGGATCTACACTGTATTCTAGTAGCCATGCTTGTTTATTCATCTCATGGATCTACCTTGTATTGGTCTGCAGCCATGAGTTTGGTTACTTGTGTCTATGAGTCAACATACTGATGTACTATAGATGCCTACTTGACAGCATGCTTCGATCGAGCCGACACTTTCACCTTGTAGCAATGACTTATTCTCTCAAAGCTCTCATTTATCGTATCCCTCCAAGACTCATGCTTTGGGGGCCATCCTGTTATACCAAAATCCTATCACCATCATGTGATAAGACTCTTGACATACCTACTTTCCCTGAATCCCAACTTTTGGAGTGGAAACCCATGCTAATTATCAATATTTCATGAAAATTCCCAGCACTGCGCTTTCCTTGTTGTCCAGGAGTGGTACCTTGTTCACACCGCCTATCCCTTGTTGTCCACAAGCGGTGCCACCGCTTATGGCCCTTAGTCCATAAGCGTTTCTTACCAGAACCGCTCTGTCATTGAAGGAGAAATGCGGTACCCTAGGTAAAAAGGGAAAAAGAGAAGTTTCTCGAGGCTTCTAGATGATAAGCCTCGTGTCCTCCCTTATCCCTATCATTGTGGGTCAATTGAGCTTGAGATCCCTTATCCTAGGATCCTAGAGGCCACCTCATCCACTAATCTCTCAACCATCCCTATCCATTGAGCCTTATAGATATAAGCTCATATCCATGGTTGAGGGGGGAACTCTTAAGGTATTGTTATGCTATTGGATTGATTACTTAGCCCAAGTCATTGGAGAGCATAGAGAGCTAAAGTCGAAGCTTATGGGGATGAGAGTGCTTGGTTTCATGGAGATGCATGTCAACACTAAGGATTAGTTGTAAACTTCTCCATATTTTTATATTAATGCAAGTTTATTTCTGTCCCACATTATTGTTGTTGTTCGATTTCACATGTATGTTGTTAGATTCCTTAGTCACTAACATGGATCAATAGATTATATTCTAGCAGTTTCGATGTGTTTGCGTGTTTAAGATTATTGCAGGTACACAGGGTTACTATCAAAGCATCACATTCTAGGTATCTACGGTGTCTAGGGAGAGTCTTCAACCTCTGTCCTTCATTTGTTTTGGATCTGAACGATTCAGACTAGTGGAACACCTTACTATCCGCAGGAGGTGAAATATTCCAGCTAACATGTAGTCTTGTAAGGCAGTAAAGCGGTGCAGCACAGGATTGTTGTAGTTAAATGAGATAGAACTGAAATATTCTCCAGCCATCATTCAGTCCAGTGGAACACCTTACTATCCGCAGGAGGTGAAATATTCCAGCTAACATGTAGTCTTGTAAGGCAGTAAAGCGGTGCAGCACAGGATTGTTGTAGTTAAATGAGATAGAACTGAAATATTCTCCAGCCATCATGTCGCTGATGGGGAAAGAACAAGGAGCTAATTATAGAATTATTTATAATTTTGAATTTTTTGAATTTTTGTTGGAGGCTCCTCATAGGCCAGGCTGTGCACAGATGACGATTAGTCAAGGATTACCATCCCTTAAATAGCACGACAGACGATGATTAGTTGAGGAGTACCATCCCTTAAATAACACCTTCGGTGTAATAAAAAAAATCATATTATTCCATAACATGCTTGTTATGTTAAAATAAAAATCAATAAAAAATTTATTAAAACTTAACTGAATAATTACTTGTATATCAATATGTCACACACCTAAAAAATGGTAAAAAAAAAAATTGTACTCACATTTAACTAGAGCTTTTCATATATTTCTAGAAAGCATTATTATTTATGAGTTTAATTAATGATGTTATGTAAAGTTACTTACATGATTATGTTGCTTATGTCAGGTTTAGCTAGCTGAAGTACTAGCAGAGTTTTAACCGCTACATACATACATCCACACCCTAAGGTGATGTTTAAATACTTGCTTTTGCTTTTAACATGTTTTAATAGGGACTTACTTAGTCCCAAGGCTTGGGAGACTAAACTATAGCCTTGATCCCATCTTGCAATGTAATATGGTTTACCATAGTCCTAAAGAACAATGTTTAAAATAACATTTAGAAAGGACCTCGGTCCTATAGTGCGAAGGTTGTAAGGCAAGGTTTGATTAATTGACATTTGTTATCGTGTTAATCCATGGTTGAAATGTTAATATAATGGTTGTTGTTTATATGGTTGTATGTTTAAATGGAAATGGTTTTTATGTGATATGGGTATATACCATAGTTTGTAAAACAATGGCACGATACAATGATTATAAAGATGGATAGGGTTTTACCTTGGTTGAATTAAGGTTTAAAGGTGTTGTCCTTCCTGTGAGTTGTCAGCGGAGCCAGGTTTTAACTATTGGCCTTGGAGTGCATCCCGGTTGTCCATCTGTACAACAAAATGTAAAGATATTAATAGGGTTTAATGTGTTGTAATTCCTGTCCCGAACCCTTCATTCTTGGTTTGTTTGGTATGTGGGAAAGAGACGAGCTTTGCTCTGTTCATGGTGACCGTTCTCAGTTCTCTGGTGTAAAACTTGCTACAATTTTGATGGAATTGTGGCTAGTTTATTTCCAAGGTGTTCATGTTTTTTCCATGGCTTCCATGGCCTCCTGCAACATGCTATTTTCGATTCCAAAAAGAAACTTAGCCACCAACTCTAATTTCAATGCTTCCCTTCACCAAGTAAATTGTTTGATTGTTTAGTAGTTGCAAGGTTTAATTAGAAGGCTTTTAAAATATTTTACTATAACTAATTCTTCTTAGTGTTTTTTGTGCCAGAAGAGGAGCTATAAAAGAAAACCAGGAGGAGTCGACCCCTGTCCCTCTCTGCAACTCATCCAAGGTAAGATAAAACTAAATTTTTAGCTTGCTTACAATCATGTTCTTCTAATTTTTTTTACTGCAACTTATTCGTTTCTTGCAGGTTAGGAGAACTGGTGAGGAAGGAGACATGGTCACCTCCTCCTAGGCCCGCATATTAGAACTCCCAGGTAAAACAAAGCCCAAAACCTTGCTTTGATTTCTTTTTGTAATTAAAATAATTCTACCCATAGTTCTAATAGTTTTCGTGGGTTGTTGTAGGTAGCTCTTGACTGAGCGAAGGGGACAAGAGGAAAACACAACATCTCCAGCTTTGTGAAGATAGGTTTAATGTTTTTCTTTAAACCTTTAAGGTTTAAGCTCATATTTACAGAGGGATTTATAGCCTCTCTGCTTCGGCATTGTTTTTATGTGCATTACATATTTTTTAATACTTGTGTTAATACTGTGGGTGCCATCGTAGATGGACTTACTGTTGATGTATATGTAACTTCGGAATGTATTATTCTATGTATCTTATGTATTGTAACCCGGTGTTTATTCCAGGATGTTTCTATTATGTATTTGAGTCATGTGGTCATGCCCCGATGTTCTGATCGGGAGGATTATAATGTAAACAAGTCA
>LPNX010439787.1:0-19574 GCA_001517045.1 Pseudotsuga menziesii
TTATGTATGCAAGTGCAAAGCCATGTATATTGTATATACTGAAAACACTTTTTCTTACTCATAGATATTAATACAAATCAAGTATTAACTTCAACTAGGTTAATGTAGATTCAAAATCAAAATAAATTTATATTGAGGAAAACTTGTGTAAATGAAACCAATAGCATATTGAGAAAATTGAAACCACTCCAAAGAATGACAAATTTTCGAAACCAAGAGAAAAAAAAAACTAATGAATATTAAAACGATAGATTGCTAAATTGGACTTCCAAACAAATATGTCTTTCACTTTGTTGCTTACAATAATGCACATGCACATTGAGGCACGTTTCATGCTCCCCACAACATGGATATCATCTTGATATTAACATCAAAATACCTAAAGCAATGCCCAACCACATAACCATCTCTCAACATGTGGTTTCCAAATTTTCAACACATTCAAGAGTAATTCAACTCGGGTGTAGGAACTATGGTCATGTGGCTACTTGAAACTCAAAAAAAAATTGTAATAAATCTACAACCTCGATGGGAAATTTTAAGCTCTGATTTGAAAGTTGCATTAGTTGTAACCTAGCATATTTTAATCAACAAGCAATCAAGGAAAATCAATACACATCTATACTTAGGCAAAACCATAAAATGCCAAAATAAGCATTCATTCAAAAAAATCATAAATTGGTGCAACCAAACTTAAACCACTACGTGGAATGACTATTTCTAAAATCCTAGAGAAAAAAAACCAAACCCTTGATAAAACTATGAGTATATCTACACAAATATTGCTAAATTCAATTCACAAATAGAGATCTTTTTTTGACATTTTTCCTCTCAACAATAAGCATTCACATCAAGCTTCTACATGATGTCCAAAACATGGCTAAACACTCAATATTAACACAAAAATCCCTAAAACCATGCCCAATAACATACGAAACTCTCAACTTGTAGTCTAAAATTTTTGCATCCCATTTAGTGAGTGGTGTGGGAACTATGATAATTTGACAACATGAAGCTAAAAAAGCTCCAAAGAAATTTATAAAGGAGGCTGGACAAGTAAGCCTCCAGTTGAAAACTGCATATAACTATTACCTAGCATATTTTCAATAGAAAAGCTAGGACATTCAATACACTAGCATATTTTCGATGTTTTGAACAATGTGGTTCGATTCCAAGTTTTGGACATGTTTTGGAATACTCATTAATTGACAAGTTCACCCATCTTAAGTTCATTCTTTTGTAAGATCTACTATTATGGAAAAGATACAATTAGCCAAAGTTTCGCATGTGAATGCTTCAATTCATTCTAGGCTCATTTCCTACCTCTCATTTTTATCCCTTGTGGGACACAATGATGGAAATATCTTGGCAAATTATTTTTTAACCCATAGAATTTCTTCCATCAGTGACACATGTGGACCTCAACGTTCATTGCTTGTTGCATCTCTAGAGAAATGTGATAATAGACATGGTTTCTACATGTTGGTTCTAAATACCGATTAGAACAGGTTTGCAAATTGACCCATATAGTTAAACACATTAAACACAAGACAATGGAACACAACACATCAACACATTAAACATTAAAAAAATCTCCCGAGGAAAACCACCAAACCAGTTTGCTTTCACTCGTATATTAATCAAATGCTCAAAAACATGTGATTAGAACCGTGACTTTCTAGACCACATATCACACTTCATTACATCATGCCAATGTCATGCTTCACAGTCATTTCATCTTATTTATATATGCAATACAACCAACTTCTCATTATTTAAAATCCACAAATTCCTAACCACTTTCAATTATTCTGTTACAATCGACTTGACTGGATCAACTTTGGCGGATTACTCATTGAGCTTTGGTCGTTCTATCAACTTCTTGTCGACCAGTCCTCTTCCTTTGACCAAACAACTTATTCTAATCGATCGATCGAACAAACATCCATCGTATGTTTCCTCCTACTCCGATCAACTTAAACCAGTTTAAAATCCATCTTTGCTAATTAATTTTCTTGCAAAGAATATAACATTCCCAACGCTACACACTAACAATTCTTTCTTCGTTATATATTAAAAATAAAAAATTAGATATATATATATATACATCAAGCTATGCCTCAATATATAAACACTATGTTAGTGCTTTTGAGAGAATATCCCAACCACACAACAAATTAGGATCTAATTAGTTAGATGAAATATCTCAAATCCAACTGAATTCAACAACCTCTCCTAAAACATACAAGAAAACTTCTAGAGTAGAGACAAAATACCCATTACAATGACCAATAAGAATAAAACGACAAACTTTAGTAAGATCGAGTATCACATACGAAAATAAGGAGTTAGTAATTGCAACACTCCTCCTTAACAAGTGCTTGCCTCAATACATGTCATGTTAGGTTCTTATCAACATCTTTAACTGGTTCGATGCATCATATTCTCCACCCTGAATTTAAGAGCCTCGCAATAAAAAAGGTCCATATTTGGTCCAACCTAGCACTTCCATCTAATACCTCGATCATGTAAACATCCTCAAACTATCAATGTTTATATAACGGAATGACCATCGACTGGATTACATGGGTACCTAACCACTTTAACCGTCGATCTAGTAGGATTCCCTTCATGTACATGGTTCATTTAACTTCTTGATGAACTCCTTAATACTGCACATAAATATTCTTTTTTCTAGGCTTATCTCAACTCGTAGATTTCAGAACCAGCATAGCCCACTCATAGAGAATCAAGCCAAACCATGGAACACTCTACCAGGTGGTTAACAACACTGTAATAGAGGTTACCGAAATATTTATCCAAATTATCAGGGACAAATGGAAAAGGTGTATGCATGCCTAGCTAGGTATCCCAACGATATTATGTTTACGGTAGATATGGAAGAAGGACAGCTCTAAAAATCTAGAGAAGAGATTTCTAGTGTCCCTACACCAGTATTGGAGATCAAGTGGTGAAAGGGATGTTGTACCCTTTTCCCAATTGATGATGATTGATGAGTCACCGAATATATTGAGCTTGGGTAACCCCATCATTTGGGTAGTATGCAAAAGGGCCCAAAGCTCTATTAATTCAGCTTTGGTATTGGTACATGTACCCGCCCCCAAAGCAAACTCGAAGGAATGTAACTCATTCAAGTATAAGCAAAATCCAACCCCTCCAACATTCTTTGTTGATGCCCCATCAAAAAATCCACAAGGATAGACAAGAATAGGCCCTGGGCCCAAAGTTCTTGTTTTTTTTATCTTGATTCCAAAGGGACAGTGCAACTCTAAGGAAAAAGCAATCTAGTGTATCAAACTAAAGACAGGCACTTTTATGCCTTCAAATATGAAGGTATTTCTAGCTTTCCATATAGACCACATGGCAAAAAAAGGGAGATAATAGTAAGTTGAATGCTTAGAGTAACTGTCAGCCGACTTTTCCAGAAATGAGGAAAGGTCATCAGCATGAAAGGAAGGAGAGATACGGTGCTATTCCTTCAGGTTAGAAATGAATTTCCTCCAAATGGCACAATGAAAAAATAGATGCTGAGCACTATCCTCATCCCGACTGCATAGTGCACAAATACCAGGCCCATTCCATCCTCGCTTCTGGAGATTATCCCAAGTAAGTAGCTTGTTCATCAAAGCCAGCCATATAAAGCAGTTAATTTTCTAGGGGAGCGAGCCAGTCCAAATAAGAGTAAGAATTCTACTACACGCCAGGGGTAAGGAGGTGTGGACAATGCTGTCATATACCGGCTTTGCTGAGACAGAGCCATCAAACTTGTTAAAATCCCAAATCAGTGTATCAAACTGAGAGTTGAGGCAAATACGTCCAATTTCCAGAATTCTCGTGAGCGTGTCCCAAGCCTACTTCTAGTCCCCATCCACATCGAGATCTTCTATTGAATACCAGTACCTGTGTGTACCCAGGAGGGTATTACGAGCCTAAGAGAGAGTGACTATATCCAGATCTTCTAAGTACTCACGTAATCCTACAGGCAATGTGAGCGTATCATGTATGTTGATAATTGGATCAATGCCGAAGAGTACATTAATACCATTTCCTACTTGCCAAGCAAGGCTCCTACCAAGCCAAGGAAGGGTTAGCAGGAACCCCTTCCAAAGTACAGATACACCTCGAGTACCGAATTTCTTACCTCTGATCCAGGACACAACCGAGAGATGCCTCAAGTATATACTAATAATAACTTGATGCCATAATCCATCATTCTGAAGAACCAACCACAGGTTTTTTAATCTAAGTGCAATGCTAAACCAGTGCAAATTCTTTATGCCCCAGCCCCCATTTTCTTTCGGCCAGGAGAGAGACTTTTAATGCAATAGATGATTCCTATGTTTGTTGCTGGAGGAACCCCACAAAAAAGCAAAAGTCATACTTCTGAGTTTGTTCAATATGGATACATGTATGGGAGCAAGGCCCAACCAATAAACCAGAATGCTAGACAGCATTTCATGTACAAGATTCAAACGTCCACAGAGAGAGAGGAGCTCGTGAGCCCAATGAAAAATCCTGTGCTAATATTTCAGGATCAGCCAATCCTAGTCATTGACCTTATACCCCGGGGGCTTGAGAAAATAGCCTAGATACTTAAAACCCGTGGTGATAGGCTCCATATTAAATGGCAGAACATGAGCAATGTCTGTGCGGATGTCAACATCCACAGTGTTGTAGAGGAAACATGATTTGTCAACACTAATGCTCATACTGGATGCCTTACAAAAGGTATTTAAAATAACATCGAAGGCCATCCACTCCGATAAGGTGCCACAGCCCAGCAAAATAACGTTGTCAACAAAGAGGAGTTGTGTTAGAGCAAGAGTGGAAGAAATCTTAATACCTTTTACAAGACCATGATCTCTTGCATCAGCAATCAAGAGGCTGAGCCCTCTGATGATGAGTATGAAGAGCAATGGAGAAATGGGGCATCCCTATCTGATGCCCTGAGAGGCTACGAACCGTTGACAAGAACAGCAAAATTTGTTGTGGTAAGACATCCCATAATCCAGTTAACAACCAGCAGTGGAACCCCGATATGAATAAGAATGAGCCGAATGAATGACCAGTTAACACAATCAAAAGCCTTCACCATGTCCAACTTGAGGATAAGTGCACAAGAGTTCTTGGTTTTCACAGTGTGGAGAGTCTTCTGTACAATACCGATAGGTTCAACAATCTGATGATTTTTCAGAAACCCATACTATTCTTTGGAGATATGAGAGTCTAGAAAAGGCTTGAGTCTCATAGCAATAACCTTCGATATCAACTTATATAACAGATTACGCGGGGAGATGGGCCTAAAATCAGCATAGGTTAAAGGCTTTTCCTTTTTAGGGACTAATGCTAGGAAAGTAGAGTTTAGGGAGGGAGGAATATAGCCCGAGACCCTAGCACAATCCACTACAGACCAAAGTTCATCGCCCAGCAAGTCAATGAAGTGGATATAAAATTCGACAGGCTAGCCATCAGGGCCTGGGCTCCTATCTTTCTTGAATGATTGTAAAGCACTTTTGACTTCAGGCAGAGAAACAAGTTGAGTAAGACAAGGAGCATTCACAAGAGAGATCATATTGGGATATAGTAAGACAAGCTTGAGTTGATCCATCAGATCGGTCTCCCTATCATCTGTAAATATAATTGCAAAATGACTATGGCCCAATTCCTTGAGTGCATTATCTTCCTCAATGCAATGTCCCTCATTATCCATAAGAGACCAGATCTACTTTTGATTCCTTCTACCAGATGCCAAGGCATGAAAATACTTAGTGTTTGAATCACCATACAGTGCCCATTTAGCACGGCTTTTGAGCTGCCAAGTCAGAAAGTAGTGATCCATTAGCTTCTTTTTTTCAGATATGAGCTATGAAAGAGACAGATGTTCCTCCTGGGAGAGGATCCCAAAGGAGGAGCCAGAGAGTAAGTTATTGATTTCCAAATCCAACCTATGAGACTCAAACTCCATGAAAGAGCTTTTATCCCTGATCCAGACCTTTACATCCTTCTTTAGGGATCGAAGTTTATGGATAAGAAGATCCAAGCTGATTCCAGAAGAAGAGGGTGACAACTTAGGCCATTTTGCAGAGACCCAAGACAAGAAATCCGAATCCTTAAGCCAGGCCCTATTGAATTTGAATGGATAATTACAGTTCCCAACCGGTTTATTCCACTCAAAGCAAATAGGGTAGTGATCAGAGATATCAGTATGGTGAGTCCACACACGGTGAGCTAAGAGTGAAGGGATCAAGGAGGAGGCAATTAAGAAATGGTCAAGTCTTTTACTAATCCCATCATCACCAATCTTGCCATTCCTCTAGGTGGGGCTAGCACAGGGTGGGGCAATATCCAGAAGACCCACAAAATCAAAAAAGAGCTTGAAATGGGAAGTAAGAGGGTCTAAAATAGCCTATTTACCCCAGGTCTCAAAAGCACTCATGGTCAAGTTAAGGTCCCCACCCACAATCAGATTAGGAGAATTGAGAAGACCCCCCCTGAGAGCCTTATCCCAAAATGTATCCCTCTCCCGATAAGGGCCATAGCAGTTAAGAATATCTAGTGGGGTATTCATTCCATGAAAATTGGCCTTCACAAGGATACCAGCAAAAGTCTCATAAGCACGACATCTAACCTTTTTAGGGTTACAAGCTGTTAGTAGTCCACCCGAGAGGCCCGAAGCACTAATGGCACAGAATTTCCAGTTGGGAAGGAGCTTTGAAAAGGCGAGAAGAGAAGGGTAGGAGTTACATATAGTCTCCTATAGGAGAATCATGTCCGATCGAATAGAAAGAAAGAGAAAATGAAGGTTGCATTGTTTGGTCTTGCCTCCGAGACCTCTGACATTAAGGGAGAGGAGCAACATTAAGGAATAGGTGGGTGGGGAGTTGATGCTCTAAGTCCCCAAGGAGTAATCCCTTTAGCAATGTCTTTGATGCGAACCAAGAGGGGAATGTAAGGAGGAGAGGCAGAGGATAGGTCACCAGTCGAGACTTTCTTGTCCTTCTTTTTTTCCTAACCATCACATTCTCGAAATGGATAGAGTTGAGGTGGAGTGTAGATGGGGGGGACGGTGTAGAGGCTAAGAAGATCGAAAGCGGCTTATGTAGGGAAGGGTCATAGAAAGAAGGGGACGATATAGGACTGCAAGGTGAAGGGGAACGAGGGGTAGGAGAGGTGTTGGACGGGAGGGGAGGAAAGTCCACAAGTGAGGAAAAAGGAGGCACCGTAGGGTTAGGAGTGGCATTAGACAAAGAAGGAAGTACTGAATCCCGAGGGCCATACGAAGAGGGCTCATCGGAAGAGACCAATGGAGTGGTTTCTACCAAGTCTAAGCCGGGAGAGTCCAAAGAATTCATCATAGGGTTTTGGGTGACCATAGAAGGGGAACAGAGAAAAGGTTCTAGATAGCCAACAGTAGAGGGTACGATAGGAGAAACCAAGGAGGGGGTCTCCAATGAGGCCAAGACAAGGGACCCAGTAACTACAGGTGCCTTAACCAAGTCATCAATAGCTTCAAGCATTGAATTAGATACATCACCAAAGAAAGAAAGTGACTGAGAATAAATACCTTGTTTAGCATGCCTCAGAGGAAAGGGTCTGCCTGGTGCACTGGTCTTAGGAGAACCATCCAGACTAGAGCCAGCGTGTTCATTCAAGAGGGAGAGACAGGTCCTTCAGAGATGTCTCGTTTCACGGCACCAACTCCATCTGAAGGGTACATGGAGATAATCGAGTTTTTCTACCAGAAGACGTTCCATACAAAGGATTTCCACCTCAGTAGGAAGTCCAAGAGAGACATCCATCTCAACCAAGATCCGAACCATTCTTTTATCGAAAGAAAGGTGGAAGTCTTCATCAACCACCACAAATCTGCTAATCGTATTGGCAATACCTTCCAGGACTTTCAAGTTCCATAGAGGGAAGGGTAGACGACGCAACAATACCTAAAGAAGACGCTTCGTTACCCGTTCTCTGAGTAGGTCAAAATGTGAATGCCATCGACCCAAAACCAGTGACCCCGAGCCAATACACCAGATCTTGTCCAAAATGAGAGTAGCATGTTCAACATCCAAAAAGACGAAGACAATCCAGCCATTTGACAGAAGGCTCATAGTTGGGATATATGTTAGGAGCAGCTTCTAGACATCATATGCCCAATCTATCCAGGCCTTTTTCCCCAATCAACAATACTCTAAACGCCCCACCAGAGCACATGAGCAGAGAGAGGACACACGGTCCATATAGATATCATGGCCAAGGACGAAGCGAAACCTGCCATCGTAGGTTTTTATATTCTTAGCATGTCTCCTATGACGGAACCGGGAGCAGGCACCTTTGTCATCCATGAGAAGAGCCAACAAAGTCAACCCTAAACGTGTCCACAAGTGACAGCCCACCTCAAAGAAGGAAATAGTCAGAAAACCTGACGTTATGCCGATAACCTAGAGCCGGGAAAGAGCCAGGCCAAAAACCACAAAAAGGGTTGAATACCGTGCTCAGCAACCTAACTAAAGTCAGTACCCCAGATTAGAGCAAACAGTCGGAAAACCCCACGTAATCCTAGAAACCCGAAACCGGAGATGATCGAGAAACCACTAAAAGGTCCGGATACCGCACTCGACAACCCAACCAAAGTCAAAACCGTAGAAAATGGTAAACCCCACCAGACAACAAAGGAGTTCCGACCAAGGAGGCCAAGAGCCCACTAAGAAAAGCCCGACAGAAATCCAGAGGGAGAGGACCGAAACCCAGGTTTACCGGGAAAAGGGAACAGGTAATGCAAGACTAACAGAAACCCGAGAAAAAAGACTAAACCCTAGAAGTCCACATGAAACAAAGAGAGTAACAGAAGTCAACCTAACACATGCGCACGGGCGAAGGAAAATCAAGTTCAGACACAACGTAAAAAGCCCATGTAGGTTGACGGAGAGAAGCATAACCCCCAAACACAAAGGCGACAAGATGTGACAATAATCTTCCCACTTTTTGTCTTGGTTGGTACTAGTACCTGGTAAGGGGAGGAACTCCAAGATGCCGCCAACTGTGGGATAGAGCACAAGCACCACAGAGCAAGGTAGAAGATAGTAACCAGGACGAGAAAAAGGAAAATAAACAAGAAGACCGAGAGAGAGCCCACGCCAGAAGGTGGCAAGAAAGTCAATGGTAAGGCCGCCATGGCGAGACCACCCTACATACAGAGTTTGCGCCAGTGCAGGCTCCATCCAGACCCGGGACCTAATAATTATAATTACACGTGAACCCCTGATCATTGTCCACCTTATTACAATACTATTGCTTTCTAGTGGCTTGGTGTATTACCAAATAGAAAATGAAACGGAACTTTTATTTCCGTTGCTTGGTAGCCCTGGCAGCATGTTTCATGATGTGTTCTGACGCTGCACAGGGCGTGCGGGTCACCAGGCGCAATCCAACAGCAGTTGAGGCGGCAGGTTGGCAGCCGCGGCGCTGCAAGGTGGAATGGCAGTCCTGATGGCGCAGGAAGCGAAGGTCATGGCTGGAAAAATCTTCAGCGTGTTTTTCAGCGTGTGATAAATTTAACATAAGCTGTTTATATTATTATTAGAACCGTTAGTGAAAGAGATGGTATGAGAGTATGATTGAAGCTGAAATTCTACTGTCATTTTGCTACAGGCGGTGCATGCGGATATGGTAGTCTTGTGAAACAGTTTCCTTTTGATTCAAAAGTGGCTTCGGCAAGTCCAGATCTGTTCAAAGGAGGAAAAGGTTTTGATTCAAAAGTGGCTTCGGCAAGTCCAGATCTGTTCAAAGGAGGAAAAGGTTGTGGATCATGCTATCAGGTACGCTGAAATTGGAGCGTTGTTGTTGGACATGGGTTATTGAAAATTTTAAAAAAAATCTTTAAAAGGAATCAACTCATATGTCTGCGTAACCAGGTGAAATACACAGGTAACAGTTTGTGTTCCGAAACGGGAGTGACCGTTGTGATTACTGACCAATCATCTGGCGATGCACAACTTGTTCTCAGCGGTACTGCCTTCCGCGATATGGCATCTGATCCTGGTAGCTCTTCAGATCTACTCAATACTGGAGTCGTTTCTATTTTGTTTCAAAGGTGTTTATCTTTTACTCAGCAATGATGGATTGAAGACCAGATCAATAGATGAATTTGAAACATGGTTTCCAGTCGTTTCTTTTGTAATGCTTCTTTTTATTGAGGACCTTTGATGTTATACAGGGTGCCCTATGAATATCAAGGAATGAACATTTCCTTCCACGTGAATGAAGGCTTAAGAGCTTACTGGTTCGGGGTACTTGTTGAATACGAAAATGGAGATGGCGACGTAGGAGCAGTCGATCTCATGCAGGTGAATGTTTTACGGTGTTGATCTGTTAATTATTGTAATTAGTAATGTGTATGGGTTACAAGATTATATAACGGCACAGTGTTTCATTTGTCTGCAGGCAAACTTTAATTCTTGGCAACCAATGCAACAAACATGGGGTGCAAATTGGGCTTTGAGCAGTGGCCCTTTAATTGCTCCAGTCTCCATTCGCCTTACAACACTCTCTACAGAGAAAACGCTTATTATAAATAACGCTATTCCACAGAATTGGCAACCAAATGCTACATACGGTTCAAATGCCAATTTTCATTGAAAGCAAGGCATGCAATCTCGATGTGGAAATCCAAGGCGTTACGTAATTATAGTAATAATGGACCCTTTCTTGCATCGTGTGGTGCACTCTATCACAGCTTCTCATCAATGATGGGTGGAAAAAAATCCAAGCACTCCATAGATATTTTCTTACAATATCTGCTTGTCACGATGGCTGCTGCATTCATGTAAGCTGAACTCCCAATTCGATTTGTTATTGATGTTGCTTGTTCGTTGTTGAATGAAGTTTAAATATTGTGGTGCGCTAAAGTGTTTGTTTGAGTATGATATGTGATTGGGAATTACAATAACAAATCAAGACTTCCCCGTTTCCTAAACTGTTATCTCAAATATTAACTTATTTCACATATTTCAGATAATATAGAATGCTGCACAGCTATATTCTTTGACAATATTGGCAGGCCCTAAAATTTGCCCTAAAATTTGAATGTAAATTGAATGTTCCAACACAGTTGTAATATCAAATTGAAAGGTAATGGCTAAAATCATTATAATAGGAATAATATGAATACACCAGTTGAAATATCAGTTTAATTTGTACCATACAATTGAAATATTCTTTCAATTTGTACCAAAACAATAATTTGGTGTATGGAACATCATTGTTTGTGGTACAAGGGATTCAGTAGAAATTGAACCTATTGTTGATTGTCACATGAGATGTGGCCTGTAGATGCCAAATAACTTAAATGGTTTTGTTTTACACTATATTTCCTCCCATGATGAATACTCCAAGCTCTCAAAATTTTATCATGGTTTTGTTATGTCATTTTGGAATTACATTTGCAATTTTAGATCCAATACATGGAAAGTATTACAACTTTGCATGAGATTACAAATACTTCCTCCTCTTGTTGTATCTCTTATGTGTGTAATCTTAAAAAGAAATTTAGCTTAGAGATATAGCAACCTTATTGAAGATACTTTAGCACCATTTGTTATAACCTTGTAGAATAAATTTGTAAATTCTCATGTAAGCTTAAAAAAATACTTAGAGAAATAATGATAATAATAATATATAAGGTTATTCAAATATAGATATACATAGATATAAATATGTTTATTGAAATGTATATGAAAGAGGGGATGCCCCCAAGGTAGCTAACTATGTAAGGTCCAAGTGGGGGGGGTCATTCCTTCAGGGTTAGGTGTTCCCTCCCTCTCATGGGGGTGAACCACTTGAAAAAAAAAGGTATAAAAGAGTAATTCTAGTTTCCTAGTTTATAAGTTCTACCCACACAGATGGATGGTTAATGTTGTGGTTAAAATTAATTGAAATATAGAATAAATGATTACATGAAGGAAATAATTAATAAAAAGATAATTTATTTATATAATGCAAGCTAATTTCACTACTTTTTACACTTTTACCTTAGAAAGATTAACTTCCACTTTTTCAAGTATTTTTACTTTATTTTCCATTTGTTTAAAATGGATTGGGGAAAGCACATATTATAGAAGGGATATTTTAAATTAAACTTCAACTTATTGAAAAAAAACTCAAATAATTTCAAAATGTAAATTTGTGATTATATTTTCAAATTATTTGCTAAACATGTAAAATATTAATTTTCAATAAAATATACATGGCCAATACTTCCAGTTTCCTAAACTATTATCTCAAATATTAACTTATTTTACATATATTCATGGAAGTTGAAGAAATATAAAATGATGCATGGCTATATTGTTTCACAATATTGGTCCACCAATTGAAATATCACTTTAATTTGTACCAAACAATAATTTGGTGCATGGAACATCATTGTCTATGGTACAAGGGATTCACTAGAAATTGAACCTATTGTTGATTGCCACATGAGATGTGGCCCGTAGATTCCAAATAACTTCAATAGTTTTGTTTTTGAGCCGAGAGGCTCTCTACAGCCAAGTATGGGGGAGATCTTGTAACGTTACTAAACGTTATAATGTTATGTAACTTTACGTAATGTTATTTTTATTAATAAAAAAATAGATTTTTTAATTATAAAACAAAATAAATGTCGGCAAAAACAACCTAATATGGGGGACATGTTGTAATTTTCCTACCTAACAAAACAATAAAAAATAACAAAATAACAAAACAATAAAAAAGTAAAATTTTAATTATCCCAAAAAAAATGTGGATCATAAAAATAACACAATATGGGGGAGATGTTGTAATGTTCCTACCTAACAAAATAATAAAAAAATAAAAATTGAATTATTTGCAAAAAAATATTGGCCTTTTAAACAACCCATGGTTTTATTGTATATGGTTTAGGAGGACCGGGCACATGGTTATAAAACCATGTGCAAGGCCTCCTAAAAAAACCCATGATTTTATTCTACATGGTTTAGGAGGGCCTTGCAAATGGTTTTAAGACCATGTGCAAGGCCTCCTAAATAAACCATGGTTTTAGGAGGGCCTTGCATATGGTCTTAAAACCATTTATGGGGAGATGTTGTAATGTTTGTTCTTAACGAAATAAAAAATAATATTAAATATTATATGTTGGCCGTAAATAATAATAAATATATTATAAGTTGACCTTAAATAAAAAGATGTGTCTTTTGGTTTGAACCAAATCAATGGTATATCTAAGACACACCAAAGTTGATACCTCATTGAGTGTAATACCTAAGAAAAGGTTTGCACCTAGATCGATTTGATCCCTCTTGGTGCTTGATAGAGCCTAGGATTTCGATCTACGCTCGTACACTATATTCCCTGCCATGATGAAGACTCCAAGATCTCAAAATGTTATCACATGGAAATCATTGCAACCTTATTCTATCCAACACATGGAAATCATTGCAACCTTGCATGAGACTTACTCACCTTATTCTATCTCTTATGTGTTTAATCTTAAAAGAAAATTAGATTCGAGATATATCAACCTTATTGAAGATACTTTAGCACATGTTTTTATAACCTTGTAAAATAAATGTGTAAATTATCATGTAAGCTTTGAAAAAATACTTAAGAGAAATAATAATTATAAGCTCTCTTAGTAAGGTCTAGGTCGGGTTTCTCTTTAGATCTTTTCGGGTTAAAAACAGGTATACAAGAGTAATCCTAGTTTCCTAGTTTATAAGTTCTACGCGCACAAATTCATGGTTAATGTTGTGGTTAAAGTTAATTGAAATATAGAATAAATGATTAAATGTCTTTATTAAGATGTTTTGTGAAAGAAAAAGATAATAAAAAAGACAATTTATTTTTACAATGCAAGTTGATTTCATTACTTAACTTTTGAGCTTTTATGTTAGAAACATTGACTTCCACTTTTTCAAGTAATTTTACTTTATTTACATTTGTTTAAAATGGATTGGGGAGAGCACATATTATAAAAGGGATATTTTATATCAAACTTCAACTTATTGAAAAAGAGCTCAAATAATTTCAAAAGCTAAACTTGTTATTGTATCTTCAAGTTATTTGCTAAGTATATAAAATACTATTTTTTTAATAAGATATATACATATACATGATTTAAATATAAAATCAAAGGTATCACTTCTTAACATCTGAAAGTTCCTATTATTTTCCATGATTGTTGTAATCTTCTAGTTTATTATTTTCTCTTTTTTAAAATATTCATATAGAAAAGCATATTCTCTCAAATAAAATAAGCTTGTATTATTTGATACATGTAACATGGAATGACCTCCATAGTTTATTTTTAAGAAAACTTCCACATAAGTAAATATTTTAGCGCCTTTTGTTATCACCTTGTAGAATAAATATGTAAATTCTCATGTAAGCTTAAAAACATACTTATGAGAAATAATAATAATATATGAGGTTAGTCAAATATAGGTATACATAGATATAACTATGTTTATCTAAATATATATGAAAGAGGGGAAACCCCCATGGTAGCTAACTTGGTAATGTCCACCTCCTCGGTTCATTTATGTGTGGATCCTTCAGGGTTAGGTTTTCCCTCCCTCTCATCGGGGGTGAAGCACTTGAAAAAAAAGAGGTATAAAAGAGTAATTCTAGCTTCCTAGTTTATAAGTTCTACTCACACAAATTGATCATTAATGTTGTGGTTAAAATTAATTGAAATATAGAATAAAAGATTACATGTCTTTAGTAAGATGAAAGGAAGAGTTAATAAAAAGATAATTTATTTATATAATGCAAGTTGATTTTACTACTTGGACTTTTACACTTTTATGGTAGAAAGATTGACCTCGACTTTTTCAAGTATTTTTACTTTATTTCCAATTGTTTGAAATGGATTGGGCAAAGCACATATTATTAAAGGAATATTTTAAATTAAACTTCAACATATTGGAAAAGAGCTTAAATAATTTCAAAATGTAAATTTGTGATTATATTTTCAAATTATTTGCTAAATATGTAAAATATTAATTTTTACCAAAATATACATGGCCAATTCTTCCAAGTTTCCTAAACTATTATCTCAAATATTAACTTATTTTACATATATCTGGGAGGTTGAAGAAATATAGAATGCTGCATAGCTATATTGTTTGACAATATTGGTAGGCGATAAAGTTGAATGTTCCAACACAGTGGTAATATCAGTTTAATTTGTACCAAACAATAATTTGGTGTATGGAACATCATTGTTTGTGATACAAGGGATTCACTAGAAATTGAATCTATTGCTGATTGTCACATGAGATGTTTTTGGTAGATTCCAAATAACTTCAATAGTTTTGTTTTACACTATATTTCTTGCCATGATAAAGACTCCAAGCTCTCGAAATGTTATCATGGTTTTTTTCTTCATTTTGGCATTACATTTGCAATTTTAGATCCAATACATGGAAAGCATTACAACCTTGCATGAGACTTACACCCCTTATTGTATCTCTTATGTGTGTAATCTTAAAATAGAATTAGCTTAGAGATCTATCAACCTTATAACCTTGTAAAATAAATGTGTAAATTATCATGTAAGCTTTAAAAAAATACTTAAGAGAAATAATACTAATAATAATAATAATAAACTCACTTGGTAAGGTCCGGGTAGGGTTTCTCTTTAGATCCTTGAATAATCCTAGTTTCTTAGTTTATAACTTCTACTCACACAAATTGATGGTTAATGTTGTGGTTAAAATTAATTGAAATATAGAATAAAGATTAAATGTCTTTATTAAGATGTTTTGTGAAAGAAAGAGATAATAAAAAAGATAATTTATTTGTACAATGCAAGTTGATTTCATTACTTGAACTTTTTCCGCTTTTATGTTAGAAGGATTGACTTCCACTTTTCAAGTATTTTTACTTTATTTACATTTGTTTAAAATGGATTGGGGAAAGCGCTTATTATAAAAGGGATATTTTATATTAAACTTCAATTTGTTGAAAAAGAACTCAAATAATTTCATAAGCTAAATTTGTTATTATATCTTCAAATTATTTGCCAAGTATACAAAATACTATTTTTAGTAAAATATACACATATATATGCTTTACATATACAAGCAAGGGTATCACTACTTAACATGTGAAAGTGACTTCCTATTATTTTCCATGATTGTCGTAATCTTCTCGTTTATTATTTTCTCTTTTTTGAAAAATTCATATAGAAAAGCATATTGTGTGAAATAAAATAAGCTGCATTATTTGATACATGTAACATGGAATGCCCTCCATAGTTTATTTTTAAGAAAACTTCCAAATAAGTCAACTTCGTGACATTGATACTATTAAAAACTAGATAAAAATATTTTGCTTTACCTAACAATTGGAAAACATCGGAAATTTCACTAGATAAAGAAAAGGGTTAGAGGATCAGTGGTGAGGTCATATATTATATTATAATGTTTTCTTATGTTCTATAGTTGATATTAGTTAAAAATGGTGTTTCTTTGGACATTCTTAACAACTTTTCTTGTTAAAAAATATTCTCAGTTGATCTCAAAATTATTCTATTTCCAATTTGTTTGTTTAGGATTGGTGTATATTATTACATCCTACTTGATCACAATGATTTCCAATTTGTTTGTTTAGGATTGGTGTATATTATTACATCCTACTTGATCACAATGAGGGATTTTTTAAACCTGTAAAGTCAAATTACTTACATGGATTTATTAAGATTTTTTTAAGATTGAATAACTTAGAAATGATATTTACTAGTTCTCTTTGTTTTTTCATGGGTTAATAAGTAATGGAATTAATTTTACCTTGAAGCTTTTGTGTGAAATTAAGGCATTGGCTAGCAATTTTAAAATGTTATTTGTTTTTTAAAGTAATAAACAACTTATTTTCCACATTGTACGAACTATATATAATTATTTATGCAAGTGCAAAACCATGTATATTGTATATACTCAAAACACGTTTTCTTACTCATAGATATTAATACAAATCAAGTATTAACTTCAACTAGGTTAATGAAGATTCAAAATCAAAATGAATTTATATCGAGGAAAACTTGTGTAAATGAAACCAATAGCATATTGAGAAAATTGAAACCACTCCAAAGAATGACAAATTTTCGACACCAAGAGAAAAACAAACTAATGAATACTAAAATGATAGATTGCTAAATTGGACTTCCAAATAAATATGTCTTTTTACTTTGTTGCTTACAATAATGGACATGCAGATTGAGGTGTTTGAAGCTCCCCACAACATGGATATCATCTTGATATTAACATCAAATTACCTAAAGCAATGTCAAATCACATAACCATCTCTCAACATGTGGTTTCCAAATTTTCAACACACTCGTGAGTAATTCAACTCAGGTGTAGGAACTATGGTCATGGGCTACTTGAAACTCAAAAAAAATTGTAATAAATCTACAACCTCGATGGGCAATTTTAAGCTCTGATTTGAAAGTTGCATTAGTTGTAACCTAGCATATTTATAATCAACAATCAATCAAGGAAACTAAATACACATGTATTCTTAAGAAAAACCATAAAATGCCAAAGCAAGCATTCATTCAAAATAAATCATAAAAAGGTGCGACCAAACTGAAACCACTACGTGGAATGACTATTTTTTTAAAACTAGAGAAAAAACACCAAACCCTTGATAAAACTCTGAGTATATATACACAAATATTTCTAAATTCAATTCACAAATAGAGATCTTTTTTTTATTTTTTTCCTCTCAACAATGGTCAATCGCATCAAGCTTCTACATGATGTCCAAAACATGGCTAAACACTCAATATTAACATAAAAATCCCTAAAACCATGCCCAATAACATAAGATTCTTTCAACTTGTAGTCTAAAAGTTTTCCATCCCATTTAGTGAGTGGTGTGGGAACTATGATAATTTGACAACATGAAACTAAAAAATCTCCATAGAAATTTATAAAGGAGGATGGACAATTATGCCTCTAGTTGAAAACTGCATATAACTATTACCTAGCATATTTGCAATAGAAAAACTAGGACAATCAATACACTAGCATACCTAAGAAAAAACGCCATCATATTCATCCCATTATGACCAGTTTCACCATGACATGTTGAACCCAACAAAAATCGATTATTCTTTTCTGAGCTCTCAAAAACACAAATCATGGAGCAAGGCGTCAATATTAACATTCTTTTGTATAAACCCACAACCCAAATTGTTATGAGCAATATCTTGATGATTTGGTTATGCATTCGAAGCTCTTATTACAAGTTTTTTCATGCTTGGTTATGTTCTAATTTTTATTTTGAGGAATGCATGGTATTAAAACACCATATTGTACATGAATACGGTATATAGTGTGTGTTATCTCCTTAGGGCTCACTACACCCCATCTTCTACATTCATCCCACACTCTATAGGTGCACATCTCCTATCAATTAATATTTAGTGCTTGATGCAAGAATGACATAGGTATTGAGCCTATGCCTTCTTCTTGGATAATAGGATTTGTTGAGACAAAATTTTAATCGACCTAAGTGCATTCATAAACAATAGCAAGTCTGCTTCTTAAAAATTTATTCAGCAACTTGCAATCACCATATTCTATTCATTCAATGTTTTGAACAATGTGATTCGATTCCAGGTTTTGGACACGTTTTGGAATACTCATTAATTGACAATTTCACCCATCTTAAGTTCATTTTTTGTAAGATATACAATTAGCCCAAGTTTCACAAGTGAATGCTTCAATTCATGCTAGGCTCATTTCCTACCTCTCATTTTTATCCCTTATGGCACACAATGATGGAAATATCTTGGCAAATTATTTTTTAACCCAAACAATTTCTTCCATTAGTGACACATGTGCACCTCAAAGTTCATTGTTTGTTGCATCTCTATAGAAATACGATAATAGACATTGTTTCTACATGTTGGTTCTAAATACCGATTACAACAGGTTTGCAAATTGACCCATATAGTTAAACACATTAAACACAAGAAAATGGAACACAACACATCAACACATTAAACATAAAAAAAACTCTCCCGAGGAAAACCAACAAACCAGATTGCTTTCACTCATATATTAATCAAACACTCAAAAACATGTGATTAGAGACGTGACTTTCTAGACCACATATCACACTTCATTACATCATGCCATGATCATGTTTCACAGTCATTTCATCTTATTTATAAATGCAATATAACCAACTTATCATTATTTAAAATCCATAAATTCCTAACCACTTTCAGTTATTCTGTTACAACCGACTTGACTAGGTCAACTTTGGCGTATTACTCATTGAGCTTTGGTCATTCTATCAACTTCTCGTCGACCATTCCTCTTCCTTTGACCAAACAACTTATTTCGATCGATCGATCAAGCAAACATCCACCGTATGTTTCCTCCTACTTTGATCAACTTAAACTAGTCGAATGACATCTTTGCTAGTTGATTTTCATGCAAAGAATATAACATTCCCAACACTACACACTAACAATTATTTCTTCGTGATATATTAAAAATAAAAATAAAAATATTAGATATATA